>CAJVRN010000052.1:7475000-7592500 GCA_911728415.1 Lagocephalus sceleratus | reverse complement strand
GCCCACCCACCTGCTCCCGCTGCTGCTCGCCCGGCGGGTGCGACTCCCGGGGCCTGAAGCAGTCCTGACACTTGCTCTGGTTGAAGACGTTCGGCTGGAAGCCGCGGCAGGGCCCGGCCGCCCCCCCGGCCGCCCCCGCGGCCGCTTTCCCCGCCGACATGATCGCCTCCTCCGCCGCCGCCTCCCGCTCCCACCGCCGCTCTGAGCCCCGCGCGCACAGCCATGACGTCAAGAACCCAGCACGGCACAAACTACATCCGCTGGCGACCCACAAAATAAAATGTCGTTCCTGTTTCTCCAAAATAAGATACGCAAAGTTACGGAAAATCGCATTAATAGTTAAAAATTAGAATTAAAACTTAATAGTTGAGTTTTTTTCACTTCAGAAAAGAAAATTTTTAGACACTTTTTCACAGGTGGTTCTAATCCCCCGTGAAAACCCATCAGATTAAGTATATAATAATTGATTAAGTATATAATATATGATCATAAATAATAAGTTGATAATATTGTAGTATCATTATTATTTAAATGGACGACAGACAGTGTGCTTTCATATGTTTTAATCTTAAACGCACATGTAAATGTATTTACTTACAAACGATGGGTTGCACATGTGCACATTTTTGTGGATGTGCCGGAGGGAATCGTGTATTTTCATAGCGTGACCTTTGTATGTTTAGAACATGTGATGGTGTCACAGAACCTCACCTTTTATTCAAAGCCATGGCAGAATACAAATATAACATGTTTCTGTTTTTGACTTATGGAATATGAAGAAAATACAGTTTATGTTTAATATAACTTTAGAAGTTTCAAAGGTGCAGATGAAAACATATTTAATCATCATTTGTTGGCAGTTTTTTGTATTTACATTTTTTATACATTTACTTTAAATTGAGGAAAAATAAGTTTCATTATAGTCAAACGTTTTAAAGAACTTTAAGGCTATTTTAATGTGCATACCTGCTTCATTGTGTAACGTCAGCTGTTTTTATCGTTGGGGCCTTGTTTTACGTGGAAGACTGAGCGCAGCGTAAACGTGTGTGCTGCCTTTGTGGTGTTTTAAACATTTCTAAATGTCTGTTGATGGTTGAGGGGAGAGGACGACTGCTCATTTAAAAAAAACACAGACAAAATACGATATTTACACCAACGATATAAAAACGCAACTATTGGAATCAAATGAGGTCAAATAAAAAGTCTGGGCTGACTTTTAATCCTCCCGCAGGTCAGGAGTGATCCTCCAGCTTTCACTCTGACCTTCATGATAAAAGCAGCTCCAGTGGGCGTGGCCAATCAATCAATCAATCTATCAATTGATTAATTCATGATTTTCTAAATTACCTTAAAGGCAACAGATCGTGTACTCTTAGCATCGGACTGGCAGCAGCAACACAAACTCCTTTGATCTTCTAAATCTTTGTGCTCACAAGTGAGACCTCTTCTCGTGGTCGTGCGCCGCTGCCGTCTCTAGCTTGAGGGTTTATGTGAACGCCAGCCCCGCCCGAGCACACGTGAGGTCCTGCGGGCCCACGGCGGCGCTCAGAACTCGTGTCTGTGGTACATGTCGGGGTCGTAGTACTTGGTCACCACCACCCTGTTGGCGAACTTGCGGCCGGTGAGGGCCTGCATGGCCTTCTGGCAGTCGCTGGCGGAGATGTACTCCACGAAGATCTGCAACGCAGAGGAGGCGTTGGGGCACGGCGGCCAATCAGAGCGCAGCGCTCCCCCGCGCTCACCTTCCCACAGCCGGGGACCTCCACGCCGTCCACGGGCCGCGGGATCTCGATGGAGCGGACGCCGCCATACTTGCAGCACTCCCCGCGGACGTCCTCCAGGATCTCCTCATAGTCCTCGTCGTCCACCAGCTCCTCGGGCATCACCATGTTGAGGAGGCACAGCACCTCCGTGGGCACGCCCGAGTTCTGCAGCCTCTGGAGGCCCGGGACCTGCAGCGTGACCGGCGCCTCGATGATGGCGGTCTGCAACGAGGAACCGCTGACGTCAGCATCTCACACACACACACGCACGCACGCGCACACACACACACACACACACACACACGTGGTGATGAAGCTTCACATCTCCGTGGACCAGCTCGTACTCACAGGATTTGCGTTCTTCGCTCCAACGCTCGCTCTCTGGACAATCAGCTTCTTATCACCCAGTTGCATCCCATTGAGTCCAGCAACTGCCTGATAACACACACACACACACAGAAACACACACACATAGACACACACATGCACACAGACACAGACACACGCACACACACACGGAGACACACACACACCCATGTACACACACACATATACACACACACAGACACACAGACACAGACACACACACGCCACACACACACAGAGACACATGCAAACACACACGCAAACACATACACACACACACGCGCACACACACACACACACACACAGCTCAGAGGGCAGCCAGCACACCCTCTCTGCGGCGCTGCTACCTGGTCGGTGGCGCTGACGTCCACGTACTCGCAGAAGGCGTAGCCCTTGGACAGCGAGGTGGCGCTGTCCTTCACCAGGTTGAACGCTTTCAGGGGCCCGAACGACGTCAGCAGCTCCTTCACCTGGAACACACCCGTCCTGGCGCTCAGACCCAGACGGACGTGAACGGGCGTCTACAGGTGTGTGTTCACGTTTGTGGGTCAATGACACCACCCTGGTCACCTCCTCGCTCCACACACACTCACACTGTTAAAGTCTCAACGTGAACAAACACACACCAGGAAAGTTGACTTGTTATGAGTCGAGAAGATCTGAGAAACACCATCTTTTATAAGATCCCCTCCTCTCCTACCTGTTCTGTCCTCTACCTGTTCTGTCCTCTACCTGTTCTATCCTCTATCTGTTCTATCCTCTATCTGTTCTATCCTCTATCTGTTCTGTCCTCTACCTGTTCTATCCTCTACCTGTTCTATCCTCTACCTGTTCTATCCTCTACCTGTTCTATCCTCTATCTGTTCTATCCTCTATCTGTTCTGTCCTCTACCTGTTCTGTCCTCTACCTGTTCTATCCTCTATCTGTTCTCTCCTCTACCTGTTCTCTCCTCTACCTGTTCTATCCTCTACCTGTTCTATCCTCTACCTGTTCTATCCTCTACCTGTTCTATCCTCTACCTGTTCTATCCTCTACCTGTTCTATCCTCTACCTGTTCTATCCTCTACCTGTTCTACCCTCTACCTGTTCTATCCTCTTACCTGTCCTATCCTCTACCTGTTCTACCCTCTACCTGTTCTATCCTCTACCTGTTCTATCCTCTACCTGTTCTATCCTCTACCTGTTCTACCCTCTACCTGTCCTATCCTCTACCTGTCCTATCCTCTACCTGTCCTATCCTCTACCTGTTCTATCCTCTACCTGTTCTATCCTCTACCTGTTCTACCCTCTACCTGTTCTACCCTCTACCTGTCCTCCCTCTCCTCCTCTCTCTCTACCATCTGTCCATCATCAGGAGGGTCCCCCTACATGAGCCTGGTCCTGCTCAAGGTTTCTTCCTGTTAAAGGGGAGTTTTTCCTTGTTACTGTTGCTTGTCTGGGGTTAGGTCCTGGGATCCTGGAAAGGCCTTGAAACTATTTTTGAGTGTACAATACGCTGTATAAATAAAGATTGATTGATTGATTGATAAGTTTATGAGAAAAATCCTCCATGAAGAAGCTGTCAGACATTAACGAGATGCTCCTGACTCTGTTACCTTTACACTTCACACACAAACGTGGGCACATGTCTAGAGATCAAAGCCATTAGATCAAGGCCTTGGACGCTAAAGCGCGCTCAGAGAGCATGATGGGAGACGGAGTGGGAGCCCGCTGCGTGGGGCCGGAACGTCTTACTTGCCTTGAGTTACGTGTTGGCATGGCAGCAGAAGATGTTACTACTGAACAAACTATGAGCGCTGACCTAACGACCTTACGGGCCCCTAGGGGACAGAGTGGGGACAAAGGGAAAGAACCGTGAGTATCAAGGAGGACCTGAAGAAGAAGTTCAGATGAAGCAGTGAAACACAGGAGATATGTGCTCGGATGAAGAGGAGGAGGAGGAGGAGGAGGAGGAGGAGGAGGAGGGGGAGGAGGAGGGAGGGAGGAGGGAGGAGGGGGAGGGAGGAGGGAGGAGGAGGAAGAGGGAGGAGGGGGGAGGGAGGAGGAGGGGGAGGAAGAGGGAGGAGGGGGAGGAGGGAGGAGGAGGAGGAGGAGGGAGGGAGGAGGAGGGGAGGAGGGGGAGGAGGGGGAGGAAGAGGAGGAGGAGGGGAGGGGGGAGGAGGAGGGGGAGGAAGAGGAGGAGGGGGAGGAGGAGGAGGAGGAGGAGGAGGGGAGGAGGAGGGAGGGGGAGGAGGAGGAGGGGGGGAGGGAGGAGGAGGAGGAGGAGGAGGAGGAGGAGGGGAGGGGAGGGAGGGGGAGGAGGGGGAGGAAGAGGAGGAGGAGGAGGGAGGGGGGAGGGGGGAGGAGGGGGAGGAAGAGGAGGAGGGGGAGGAGGAGGAGGAGGAGGAGGAGGAGGAGGAGGAGGGGAGGAGGGGGAGGAAGAGGGGGAGGGAGCGCCTACAAAATAAAACACATCAACTCTCATTTCAGTCAAAACAAAAGTCCACAAACTCTCCGTTTTGTCGAGGGAGGCGACTTCGTTAACGACCGTCTTAACGGTCTGAGCCGACCCCCCCCCCCTCATCCTGAACTATTCCCAGTATTCCCAGCATTCCCAGCGAGCCCATCGTCTCTCTCCCCGTCTTTGACACCGCCTAGAGGTGGCCGACGCCCCCTGCTGGTTGGCTGCGGTTTATCGACTTTTTCAGATTCTGGTGTTTCATCATTCGTTTCTTGAAGCTGTTAAACCGTCATCGAGACGTTTGTCGAGTAAAAACGACGACGCGCCTGCGGACGGTGGGCTTTGAGGTTAAACGGTGAGGTCACATGACCAACCTCGCCACCTCACGCCCGAACGTCCGCCGGACCGTTTCAGGTTCTACGCTCGCGTCCAAGTCGAGCAGAGAGAGAGAGAGCGACGGGCGAGCGGGGGGGCGGGGCTTACCTGGTCGTCGTTCAGGTAGTTGGGCAGGCCGCCGATGAAGAGCTTGTGAGGGGAGTCGGGGACCACGGTGGAGACGACGCCTGCTGATGCCAGCACACAGGAAACGTTACGCCGTCGCCGGATGCGCCCGCCGCCTCGCCCGCCGCCGCGCCCGCGGATGAACCTGGGACGTGGAACGCCGGCTGCTCCGAGATCCCGGGGAGGGGCCGGTAGTCGTGCGGCCGGCGGATCTTCAGCGACTGGCCCTGGAAGATGATGCCGTCGAACGCCATGGCCTGCGTGGTCTCGTCCACCGAGCGGAACTGGAAGACAGGGCGGCGTGAGGCGCGGCGGGGGGGCGGCGCCGGGGGGGCGGGCGGCGCCGGGGGGGCGGTCCCACCTCCAGGAAGGCGAAGTTCTTGTCCTGGTTGATCTGGACCGCCAGGACGGGGTTGCTGGGCGCCTGCGAGAGCCCCGCCAGGCGCATCTGGGCGTTGAAGAACTCCGCCATCGACTCCTGGGGACACAGGGTTGAGGGGGGGCGGGGCACGGGGGGGGGGGTAGGGGGCGGGGCTCACCTCGGTGACCCCGAAGGGGATGTTCCCCACGTAGAGGCGCCGCGCCTGCCTGGTCATCTGGCTGCCCACCACGGGGACCTGCGCGGGCGCCGCCGCCACGCCCGCCGCCGCCGTGGTGGCCAGCAGGGCGATGGTCGGGATCTGGCCGGCGGCTGGGGGCCAGAGGGAGACGCTGAGACGCGGCGGGCGCCGCCCGCCCCCCCGGGGCCCCGCCTACCTTGCATGGCCTTGTACTGCATGGGGGTGATGTGCTCGAAGCCCGGCGGGGCCACGTCCCAGTACCGGCACGCGCGTTTCTTCCTGCTCCTCTTCGGGGAGTGGCTGGAAGAGCAGAGGTGAGAGGAAGGGGCGGGGCCTGGCGGGACGGGGGGGCGGGGCGGGAGGGTGGCCACGCCCCCTCCTCTCACCTGCGCTTCTTGCGGTCCCGGGAGGAGCTGCGGCCGTCGCGGCTCCGCTTCTCCCGGCTGCGGCTCCTCCTGCGGTGTCTCTCCCTCTCCCGCTCTGGGACACAAGGCCGCGTCAGCGTATCGATACCCAGCCGACGATCCGATCACCCCGATCGATCGGCCGATATCACAGTGACGAGGGCAATTACGAGCTCGGGGGCGTAAATGCGGGGTTGTTGCGGTTAGGAACCGACGCCGAACGGCCGAGCGGGGGGAGGCGGACGCGTCGGGGGGGTCGCGACGACACCGAGTTCGTCGGAGAAGAAGAAAAAGAGGAAAATCCGAAACCGCTGCAGGAGTTTGGTGCGCGGCTGCAGCCGGGCTGCGACCGGCGGCGGTGCCGGGCGGCCGCGGGCCCCCGCAGGAGGTCCGAGTTGGACCTCCGGACCCGCTCGTTGCGTGTGTGTTGGTTAATTAATCAGAATTAACGGGGGCTGATGCACACGGGGGTCGCTAGCGAACGGGACCGGCGTCCGCGGGGGGCCCCCCTCACCTTGTCGGTTCTCGCTCAGCTGCTTCTCGAATTCCTCGAAATCGGACATTGTTTCGCGTTTGATTCGGCGGGACGAAGAAAAACGCAGTTTTATCCGAGACGGTGATGAAGTGACCTCCCGTCAGCCGCCGTCAGGCTGCAGCCCACCACATCCGGCCGCCCTTCAAAATAAAGACATGCGCTTTATATCAACATCCGGTTAGACCCTTCAAAATAATAAATATTTAAATATAACAAAAACAAGTGCATCGTGTTTGAATCTCGATTGTGTCTAATCTACTTTTTATATTGTGTTTTTGTGTGTTTCAGTCTGGAACTCTTTGCTGAAACAGATTTTGAGAGCTTTGTGCAACATTAACGGGAAGTTTAAACATAATTATGTGTTTAATGTCCTTCGTTACATCAAAGAATTCACCAACTATGTCTTTGATGATGCTGTGATCAAAGAATATTGGAGTGGACACGACACGTCCAAATAAAGGCAGCAGAAGGGTTCGATTCTGCTGAAAAAGAGAGAGAGAGGACATGAGGGAGGACGAACGAGGAGACAAGCTGGACCTGATGTCCAGTGGACATCCAACAGCTTCTGGACCAAGACGAGGACGTCCAAGTCCTTCTGGAGGACCAGAGGGAGACCTCAGGGGACAAGTGATGGACGGAGGAGGCTGTCCTCACGTCCCCCGGCCTTCAGACAACACACACACACTCACACAAACACACAGTCACACACACACTCACACAAACATACGCTCACACACACTCACGCAAAAACACAAACACTCTCACTCTCTCACACACTCACGCAAAAACACACACACACGCTCACACACACAGTCACACAACACACACTCACACACACACTCACGCAAAAACACAAACATTCTCACACTCTCTCACACACTCACCCAAACACACACTCACGCAAAACACACACACGGTCACAGTCACACAAACACAGTCACACACACAAGCACACTTACACACACACTCTCACACAAACACAATTACACAAACACACACACACACAGTCAGACCTTCTCAGGTTGTGTCTTTGATAATCTCTAATCTGACGCGTGTCTAAACCGCTTTAATCTCGTGTTTCTTGATATAAAAGCTCACTTAGTGGGGGTGTTTGGGGGGGGGCGCCCCCTGGCGGACGCGCGTCGAACTGCCTCAGGACGCGTCCACGCCTCCTCGCGTCTGTCGGGTCCAAAATGTCTCTGACAGGCGTCTCCAGACTCGCCGCTCTGCCCCGGCCGCGGTTCTGCGGCTCTCTGAGCTCCGGCCGCGGCTTCACGGTCCGGCACGACCGGCGGAACCTGCGCTTCACCGCGACCCCGAGCAGCGGCGCCGGTGAGTCGCCAGCCCGCCTCAGGGCTCCCCGCTCCCGCGAGCTTGGTCACGCGACTCCGGGGTCCGCCCGCGGCCTCCCGGGACTGGACGAGGTCGACGGATTTGACGGAGAGAAACATCACAATAACAAAAACGACGACCACGTGACAATCAGGTCGAAGGCAGAAGGGAGGTCACGTGATCAGTCACGTGTGACAGGTGTAGCAGATGTAACACGTGTGACGGGTGTGTGACAGGTGTAGCAGGTGTGTGCCAGGTGTAGCAGGTGTGTGCCAGGTGTAGCAGGTGTGTGCCAGGTGTAGCAGGTGTGTGCCAGGTGTGTAACACGTGTGACAGGTGTAGCAGGTGTGTGCCAGGTGTAGCAGGTGTGTGCCAGGTGTAGCAGGTGTGTGCAGGTGTAGCAGGTGTGTGCCAGGTGTAGCAGGTGTGTGCCAGGTGTAACAGATGTGTAACACGTGTGCCAGGTGTAGCAGGTGTGTGCCAGGTGTGTAACACGTGTGACAGGTGTAGCAGGTGTGTGCCAGGTGTAGCAGGTGTGTGCCAGGTGTAACAGGTGTGCTGTCATCAGCAGGTTCACCTGAGGCCGGCGTGCTGCTCTACAGATTCACAGGTGAGAGCGAGGTGCACCTCATGTCCACCTTCGTACCCGAGGAGCTCAGAGGGAGAGGAGTCGCAGCGCTGCTGTCGCAGGTAACCAGGACCAGGACCAGGACCTGGACCTGGACCTGGACCAGGACCAGGACCAGAACCTGGACCAGGACCAGGATCTGGACCTGGACCTGGACCAGGACCAGGACCAGGACCTGGACCAGGACCAGGATCTGGACCAGGACCTGGACCAGGACCTGGACCAGGACCAGGACCAGGACCTGGACCAGGACCAGGATCTGGACCTGGACCTGGACCAGGACCAGGACCAGGACCAGGACCTGGACCAGGACCAGGACCAGGACCAGGACCAGGACCTGGACCTGGACCAGGACCAGGACCTGGACCAGGACCAGGACCTGGACCAGGACCTGGACCAGGACCAGGACCAGGACCTGGACTCGTCCCCCAGGTGGAAGAACACTCTTTAAGGGTTGTGCTGCTTCTCCTCAGGCCGCCGTCGACTTCCTGCTGGAGGAGAAGCTCCGAGCTCGTGTTTCCTGTTGGTACGTGAAGAAATTCATGGAGGAGCATCAGTACAGAGAGCTGCTGGTCATGTGACCTCAGGCCAGCCTCCGTGACCTCTGCGACCCCAGGCCAGCCTCCGTGACCTCTGTGACCTCCAGGCCAGCCTCCGTGACCTCTGTGACCTCAGGCCAGCCTCCGTGACCTCTGCGACCTCTTGACCCTCACAAAATGCCTGATGCACTTTGTTTCTGATGGAAATATTTAATTATGTTTGTTTCCCCGTCTGGGGTTCATTAATTTTATCTGTTATTAGATAAATGCTAAGTTTTGTTTTAAAAATGGACACACTGTAAATCGTTACTTCCTGATCGTTTCCTCCAATTAAACTGACACGAACGCGCCGTTCTTCCTGTTTCGTACTCGAACATCCGTCGTCTCCTCGAACACAAATCGTTTTAAAACACGTTTTATTTCCTTTTCTGCTCCGTCGAAGACGTCGTGGTGCTCCTTCGTTTATCGACGTTTTAGAGTCTCAGCTTTTGTCTCTGGGGTCGCGACCCCTCCCTGAGGTCGTGATCCCTCTCTCTGGGGTCGCGACCCCTCCCTGAGGTCGTGACCCCTCACGTCCGTTCTCCCTGAGGTCCTCCGTCAGGCCCCGCCTCAGCAGTACGCCTCCACCTGTTGTTCGGACGCCTCGTCCATCTCCACCACGTACGCCGCCCCCGTCGGCGGCTTGTGGCCGTTGGCCGGCGGCGGCGGCGAGCCCTGGGGGGGCGGCGCCGTCAGGTAGAAGTCCCAGACCTGCTCGGGGAGGTCCAGCTCCATCAGCTTCTGCTTGATCATCAGGCTCTTCTCGATGTTCCGCCGCTTGTACTTGAACTCGATGATGGTCTTGGTGTACCTGTTGAGGGTGGTCACCGCCGAGCCCATGCAGGTCCCGAAGGAGCCCCAGGCCAACCTGAGGGGGGACAGCGGGGGTGAGGGGGGGACAGCGGGGGTGAGGGGGGACAGCGGGGGTGAGGGGGGGTGAGACGGCCCCCCCCAGCACACGGGGACACTCACGCGTAGGACCAGCTGTAGTCCCAGGTCTTGGGCCTCCAGTCCTCGGGCCCCATGGCCACCGCCAGCTGGAAGATGGTTGTAAACATCATGTGGGCCACCATCCCGCACAGGCCTGGGGGGGCACAAGCACACACGGGTCTGAACCAGAACCGGGTCAACCCCGGGTGGGGGGGGGCGGGGCCACGGAGGTGCTGGAGCTGCTGCTGCAGGCGCTCGCCCCCCGGGAGGATTTGGTGCTCTGGACTAATCGGATTGGAGCCAGGGCAGCGGGTTTGGACCGTGCCAACAAGACCTGCCCAGAGGAGCTCCGCCCCCTCCCACAGCCCCCCCTTCCCACAAGCTCCCCTCCCCCCCCCAGTTAGGAGTTAATCCCAGGAAGAGCAGCTGTGGACGAGGGAGGGGCAGGAACCAGCCGGGCAGAAGCCTCCATGGAGGGAGACCAGGACCTGGGGGGGTCGGGGGTGGGTCAGGGGGGTAAGGGGGGGTTACCTGACAGGGCCGTGCACATGGCAGCGAAGGCACTGAGCTTCAGCTTGTTCATGACGCTGAAGCAGGGGAACAGTTCAAGGGTCATCAGAGCGCCACCAGCAAAGAGCAGCGCCAGGTAGAGAGACTCAGCCACGATACACAACCACAGGACCCCTGGAAGACACACACACACATATATACACACATACACACACATGCATACACACACACAAACACATACACACATATCACACACAAACACGCATACACAAACACACAATCATACACACAGGCACAGATACACAAAAACACAAACACACACAAAAACAGACACAAACACACACAAAAAAACACACACACACACACAAAAACACACGCACGCACACACACACGCACAAACACACACACAGCCCCAGCAGGATCATCGTTACAGTAAAGTCAGTTTGATGAAAATATGATCTGATTCATCCTACAAACGATGAGTGTAATCCATGAAGACTCATACAGCTACAGTGGGAACATCAGGAAGACACAACCACACACACAAACACACACAAACACACCCACACACACAACCACAAACAGACACACACACACAACTGAGAAACAGAATCAATTGATGAGAATGAAAGTTACAGTTGGATGAAAAAATGACCAGATTCATCCAACAAATAACAAGTGTAATCCATGAAGTCCTGTACAGCAACGATGGGAACATATCAGGAACACACACACACACACACACACACACACACAGACACACACACACAGCTCCAGGAAAATCCAAGTGATCATCATTACATTAAAGTTACAGTTGGATGACAACTGTAACTTTAATGTTACAGTTGTACAAATGACGAGTTTAATCCATGATGTCTTGTACAGAATGGATACACACACACACACATACATACACACACTCACACACACACACACATACACGCACACACATACTCCCACACACACCCACGCAGACAGACATACACACACACACTCCCACACACACACACAACACACATACACACAGACATACACACACACACTCATACACACACACACACATACATACACACACTCACACACACTACACACATACACACACTCCCACACACACACCCACGCAGACAGACATACACACACATACACACACTCACACACACACTCATACACACACACACATACATACACACACATACACACACTCACACACACACATACATACACACACTCACACACACACACACACACACACACACTCACACACACACACCAACCTCTCTCGTGCTCCGGTGCGATCTCAAAGAAGTCCCGACAGTCGAACCCTGCGGAGCGAGAAGCAAAAAGGTTTGAACGCTCCGACCTCCCGTCACCTCCGGATTAAGTGTGTCTCAGATTAACGGAGCCAAATCCCCGAGAAACTCAAGATCAAACCAGGAGAAGGTCCGTAATCCCCCCGGCCCCCAGCGGCGTTCCCAACAGGAAGCCCCCCCCCCCCCCCCCCACTTGCCGTTCATGTCGGCGGCCTGCTCGCAGGAGAAGAAGATTCCGGTGTGGAACTTCCGGAGCAGGAACTTCTCCTCGCCGGTCTCGAAGATGTACTGGACCAGCCGGCTGTCGTTGACGTTGGAGCTGTTGAAGCGGATGCAGAAGGGCTGCTTGACCTTGAGGGGGGGGCCGGTGCAGAAGGGCTTGGCCACCTTGCGGGTGCCCTCGCACCAGTAGCTGGTGCTCACCGCCGACACGGCGAAGGCGAACGCCGCCACGTTGAGGGCGAGCGCCAGCGCCGCCCGCCAGCCGCGCCCGAGCCTCATGGTTTGAGGCCGGGCCAGAGGAGATGAGATGAAAAAGGCGAATAATCCCGGCTTTCGATATGTCGCCTCCCGGCAGATGCATCAAATCTTCGTAATCTCGTTGCGTCGGCGCCCGCCCGGGTGAGGCTCCCGCTCGTACCTGCGGCGCCCACGCGCTCCCGTCACCTGGATTAGGAAGCGATTCATTTCGGGGCTTCGGCCCGGCGGCGGCCCGTGGCTCCGCCCCCTTCCATAAATCTGATGTATTGTCTGTTACAAATGGCAAATTAGGGCCCGGACTTCCTTTGAGCATCATCGCACACGCAGATTAGCAGAGGCTGGGATTATAATCCAGGACAAGGGTCCTCCTCCTCCTCTCATTTTTCATCTTGAATCACATCTGATGGTTCTGAAAATCCAGCTCGGATATAATATCAGTGTGTGTGTGTGTGTGTGTGTGTGTGTGTGAGTGTGTGTGAGATCTGTGTGTCTGTGTGTGAGTATGTGTGTGTAGATCTGTGTGTCTGTGTGTGAGTATGTGTGTGTAGATCTGTGTGTTGTGTGTGAGTATGTGTGTGTAGATCTGTGTGTGTGCCAGTATGTGTGTCTAGATGTCTGGGTGCGTGTGTGTGTGTCTGTGCGTGTGTGTGTAGATCCGTGTGTGAGTGTGTGTATCTGTGTCTGCATGTGAGTGTGTGTGTAGATCTGTGTGTGTAGATCTGTGTGTGTGTGTGCGTGCGTGCGGGGCAAATCTCCTGGAGTCATGTGACTTCCCAGATGAATCCCGTACTTCCACATCTGAATGGAGGGCCGACCTGCTGGTTTTTGTCCAGAAGCGTCGCGTCCTTTAATCCAGGGAGGGGCCAGGGGTCAGAGGTCAAAGGTCGCCGAGCGCCAGCAGAACCGGCGAGCGGTGCCGACCCGGCCCAGCGGAGATTTGACCTTTGAACCCCGGCGGTGGCACTCGGAGCCGGAGCCAGCAACCGGGAGTAATTCCTCCGGACCCGGAGATTATGGTGAAGATTAGCTCCGGTGTAATTCCACGTTAAACTCAGGGTTGCGTTTGAGGGAGCATTAATCCCGCGTGTCCGGCGTCCCTTCGATTGATCCCGTTTGAGGCCCGTTCGCGGGGCCGCCGCCCCCCCGCGCAGATGTGCCCTCCCGCTCCCGCGCGCTTCATGTCAAATGTGAGGATTAAAACAAAACGTTGGGACATGATGATTTTCCTAATCTGGTGCTGCAAAGGTACCGCCGCTTCAGACAGATGTTGTCTGGATTATCTGGAAGGAGGAATAAAGAACGCTAGATTATCGCAGCAGCGCTGACGCAGCAGCGACCTCGTTCACGTCCAACTTCACCGGGAATTCTGTCCCACTTTACCCGGGAGCGCCGTCAGGTTGAGAGCGGGGGCGGGGCCAAGCCAGCCAGGTGTGCCCACCTGAAGCTCCAGATGTTTTCCGGGAGGTTCCCGGTCGCCCGGACGACCCCGTGAAAGCTAAGGACCTCGTTAGGAGGCTGGCGAGGCGGCTCCTGTGATTACGTCGTGTTTGGGGTGACGTAATCCCACTTCGAGGGCCTGTTAATCCCGGCGGCGCCAGATGGGGCTGCGCAGTCAGCAACAAAAGGCGCCGCGGGCCCTCCAGATGTTGACCCCGGCGGCGCCGGCCACCTGCTGGCTAATCCCCCGCCCGGCCGCTCGCGCCTCCCAGCGTCCGCGAAGGTGTCGGTGACGCGGTTATCCCGGTTAATCCCGGCAGCTGCCCGGGTTTATGCCTCCGCGACCATAATCCGGTTTGGCCCCCGGGACAGTCGGCAGAGACGCGGAGCGGCGGCGGCGGCGAGGATGGGGAACACGAGGAGCAGCGCGCTGTCCAGGGAGCTGCTGGAGGAGCTGAAGTCCCACACCCGGTACAGCGAGGCGGAGCTCTGCTCCTGGTACCAGGCCTTCCTCAAGGAGTGTCCCAGCGGGAAGATCAGCAAGGAGCAGTTCGAGGGGATCTACGCCAGCTTCTTCCCCAACGCCAACCCCAGCCAGTACGCCCGCCACGTCTTCCGCAGCTTCGACACCAACGCCGACGGCACGCTGGACTTCAAGGAGTACATCGTGGCGCTGCACCTGACCTCGGGGGGCAAGACGCTGCAGAAGCTGGAGTGGGCCTTCGCCCTGTACGACGTGGACGGGAACGGGACCATCAGCAAGAACGAGATCCTGGAGATCGTCCGGGTAACGAACCTTCGCGCGTCCACGTCAGACGGTGTCCTAGCAACCCTTGAAACGGTGTAGAGGCGTCAGGTTCAGGCTGAGCGGGGGTCAGAGGGTGGAAGGCGTCTGACGCGCGTTAACCGAATCGTTCCCCCAACAGTCGATTTTCAACATGATCCCGGCCGACGACCAGAAGAACCTCCCGGAGGACGAGAACACGCCGGAGAAACGGGCCGAGAAGGTCTGGCAGTTCTTCGGGAAGAAGGAGAACGGTGAGTCTGGCGGTCCCTCGGGGGGGCGCGGTCACGTGACCTCACGCCCGCTTCGCGTCTTCGCAGATAAAATCTCGGAGGGCGAGTTCATCCAGGGCGTGATGGACAACAAGGAGATCCTGCGGCTGATCCAGTACGACGAACCCCAGAAGATCAAAGACAAGCTGAGGGAGAAGAAGCAGTAGAGGACGAGGACGCTCGGACTTTCATCCGCCGTCGGGGGTTTCAGGCGAAACGGCGAAGACGAGCGAAGACTCAGAGTTCCGTTTTGAGGCCCCGCACAGAGTTAAAGTCGTCCTTTTCGAACATTTCTTTAGTTTGGCGATGAAAACGTCCTCGTTGAGAACAAAGCGATGTTTTCTTGTGGCTGCGTTATTAAAGTCTGAACCTCCTCTTCACCTTCCTACTTTTAAACTCACTAGAACACGCGGCGCTGCCCCCGGCGGCCGGTGGCGGCGCCGCGGTCACGCGAGCTTGGCCCCGCCCCCTCGCTGTTGTTTGTTTATTTCTCGCCTTAGTGGGGAGCAGAGCTGATTACCGGGGGAATTAGGCTCGAGCTAATGATCCAGCTCCAGACCGGCGGATTAGCTGAAGGTCGTTAGACGCGTCCTCGTCGACCGGCGCCGGACAATAAAGATTTATCCGATCGGACCGACCCGCCCGGACCCGACCGCTTCGGAAACGAAAGAGTCAGACGTTCACGTTACCGTGACAACGGGCGCAGCGCTTCCGTCGCTCCCCGACGCCGGGCCAACAAGACGAGGACGGAGAGGAGCTCAGATCCAGATTTAATCTGAAAACACAACAGGACGGACGGACGGAGGACAGGTACACAGACAGGTGACATGCAGCCGCCGGGACGGGCCCAGGACCGGGACCAGGACCAGGACGGGCCCAGGACAGGTCCAGGACCAGGACGGGCCCAGGACCGGGACCAGGACCAGGACGGGCCCAGGACAGGTCCAGGACCAGGACGGGCCCAGGACCAGGACAGGTCCAGGACTGGGACGGGCCCAGGACAGGTCCAGGACCGGGACGGGTCCAGGACCGGGACAGGCCCAGGACCGGGACGGGCCCAGGACAGGTCCAGGACCGGGACAGGTCCAGGCCCAGGAGCCCTGGCGCCCCCCACACGCCCTCTGACCCCAAAGGGGAACGTCATCTTTTGAAGGTTGTCTCTAGCGGACGCCCAACAGGACAGCTCGTGTGTACAGATGTGGAACATGTGGAGGACGTTCCAGCTGCAGAACCAGGAGGCACTGAGGGCTGTTCCACTGACGTGGACCAGTAGGATCGGACCCTGGCCCGGGTCCTCGCGCACGTTCCCGAGCAAAGGGGGGGGGCGGGGCTTAGCTTTAATCAACGACAAACACGGATTCACTTTCACGATGAGGAACATCTGGAACAGCACAGAAACACGGCGAGCCTCCAGGAGCGCCGCAGCGACGCCGTCATGCAAAATACGAAAATAGACGCGTTCGTGGACGCCGTGTCCGAGGACGGGGGCGATGGCTGATCAAGACGTCATGACTTCGGGGGAACATGCTGGTCCGGCGCCGTTCTCCTGCGCTGGGACCAAAAGAACGTTCCTCCAGTGGGAACGAGGGCGAAGCCGCGCGGGGCCCGACGCGGCGTCCCGATGATCGAATGTTCTGAGGCGCCGCCGGCGTGGAGACGGCGCCGGGGCGGGGCGGGGCGGCCCGGGCGGCTCTAAATGTCCATGTCCACGGGCCGGACCTCGCCGGTCTTGTTCTCCTTCACCCACAGCTCCCGGTCCTTGCCCGGGTCCACCTTCTGCAGCAGCTGGTCCACGGGCTCCACCACCTGCGGGCGCAGCAGCACAGCCTGAGGCAGCTGACCCGGGACCGCCGCGGGCGACCCGGGCGGGACTCACGCTCTGGTTGAACATGTCGGTCTCGTGCCGCAGGGTCGTGTACTGGCGCAGGTGCTGCTGGATCCACTCGATCCGCTCCGCCTCCAGCTTCTCCAGCTCCTGGAGGGACAAAAGCGCCGGCGCGCTGGCGTTCAACCGGGCCCTGTTGCCGCGACGACGGGGGATTTTGGCGTTACCATGCAGGTGGTGACCATCTCCTCGAACCACTTGGACTGGGTCTGGTTGTACAGGTCCACGCAGCGCATCAGGTCGTCTCCTGCAGGACGGAGAAGGAGCCACAAACCCACACACTCCTCAATCTGATGCCGCCGGCCGCCAGGGGGCGCTGGCGCCGCCCACCACGAGGGCTGCAGTGCTTAATGCAGCTCCCCCAGGCGACTGCACTTGAGCTGCAGCGCACGCGTCTGTGGACACTGGACGGGTCCTGATGTGAGCCCATGTCTCAGACAAGAGAAGAACCACTACGTCAGCCTCAAATGTGATGTCACCTCTGGGGGAGGGCAGCTGGGAGAAGGAGGGATGGAGGGATGATGGAGGGATAGATGGACAGATGGATGAATAATAGATGGATGATGGATGTATGGACGAGATGGATGGATGTATGGATGGACGACGGATAGATGGATGGATGGATGGATGACGGATAGATGGATGATGTATGGATGGATGATGGATAGATGATGGATGGATGGATGGACGGATGGATGAATAATAGATGAATGATGTATGGACAGATGGATGATGTATGGATAGATGAGGGATAGATGGATGTATGGATGGATGACGGATAGATGGATGAATAATAGATTGATGGATGGAACAGATAGATGGATGTATGGACAGATGGATGGATGTATGGACAGATGGATGAATAATAGATGGATGTATGGACAGATGGATGATGTATGGATGGATGGATGAGGGATAGATGGATGAATAATAGATGGGTGATGGATGGATGGATGAGAATGTATGGACAGATGGATGAATAATAGATGGATGTATGGACAAAATAGATGGATGTATGGATGATGGACGAATAATAGATGGGTGATGGATGGATGGATGATGGATGGAGACCAGATGGATGAATAATAGATGGATGTATGGATGATGGATGTATGGATGGATGACAGATAGATGGAGGATGTATGGATGGACAAAGGGGTGGTGGACGAATAATAGATGGATGGCGGATAGATGGACGGATGGATGATGGATGTATGACGGACGGATGCCGCTGCCCGCCCTGTGCAGGCGCAGTGTTAAACAGTGTCCACCAGGCGGCGCTGTCCACCTCCAAACCAGCCAATTGTGACCTGAATGTGAATCGCGTCTGCGGCTCAGCGCCGCCCCCGGTGGCCCCGGGTGGTACTGCAGCCCCCTCTGTATTTACGACCGGAGCCCCGTCAGATGTGTACGCTCTTATTGATCCATAACTCAGAGTTTATGGTGTTTACAGACATCCCTGCGGTCGTTAGCGGGCGTGAAATCATCCAATTACGGTTGGATGTTGGACGTCTGCAGCAGCAGGAACCCGCAGAAGCGTCGGCGCCTTATTAAAACACACTTCAGCTGGGCCGTGGTTCTGGTTCTGACCTGCCTGTGTGGATTTCCTCCGGGCTTTCTTGATGTCCTCCTCGTGTTTGTTGCTGAGCTTGATCTCCAGCTGCTGCGTCTTCACCTCCAGGTCCTTCTGCCGGTCCGCCAGGGCTTTACGGGCCTGCAACACAGCAGAGGTCCTGACGGCTGTTCGAACAGCTCCATTGATGAGAACATCTCTGTGGGTGGGAGCGTCTAAAAATACACCCCAGAGTTGTATTCTGCTGAAGCTGCTGCTCTTATGCAACCTGTGAGCAGACAGGCCGGCCCATGTTGAAGACAGGAAGTACCTTCTCCACCCCCCCGTAGCGGCTCGCCAGCTGCTTCCTGAGGTCGGCGATGTGATGGTCGTACTTCTTCAGGTCCTTTTTGAAGTTGTCGCCCCTGAAGGTCAGCAGAGGTTTCTCCACCTCGGAGTGGAGCTGTGGAAGCAAAGAGCCGAGATGAACAGAGGTCTGGTGGGCGACCTGGGGGGGGTGTGGCTCTGGGGGGGTCATCACGACACACCACTAATTAACGAGACAAGAGGCCCCGCCCCCAGGCACGTTCAGAGCTATTTCAGGCTGCGCGTGAGGTTTCCGCTCGGCTGCTGATGGGACCCGGGCCCGCGCTGGCGAGGTAGAGATGAGGACGGCGGGCCAGGCGACGTCCACGCGGGGAGCAGGAGGTACCTTGTTGGAGAACTTGAGGTGAACTTCGGCCTCGTCGTGGAGACTCTTCTTCAGCTGCGTCCAGGCTTCTCCCAGCGTCCTGAGTCAAGGACAGTCAGGTCTTATGTGGACACACTTTCTGGTCTGGTTCCAATCAAACATCAGCGTTCTGGTGACGTTGAGGTGCATTTGGCTCCTGGCCAACGTCACCAGCCCTCACGCTGGCCTAAACGTTACGTTAGCGGTCATGGGCCTCTCCCAGGATGCTTTGGGAGAAGTGCACCAATGAGAAACAGGCGAGCCCTCACCCCTCCTCCTGCAAGGCCAGAGGACTCTGGGACAGCTTGGAGAGGTTCTTGGCGTATTCCTCTTCGATCTTTATCCTGAAACAGAAGAACAGACAAAAGCTCAGAAGGCTTCTCCCTTAAACCAGGACGCGCGTCTGTGGCCCACTCTGAGTAAAAGCTCGAGTGCCAGCGGGCAGAAGGTCCTGTGTGTGGTACCTCTCATGGAAGAACTCGGCCATCTCCTTCTGCATCTGTTTGCCCTTCAGCTGCTTCTGCAGCAGGAACTCGAAACCTGCCACCGAGTTCCCCTGAGGGTCCTTCTTATCGGTCTGAGGAGAGAAGGTCACCAAAGGTCATCAACGGGCACAGAGAAGACGCGAGTTAGTGCGCCAACGACACCTCTGGAGTCTGGGTCTGAGGTGTCCCTCTGACCGTCGTCAGTAGTCCTCACCCAGAAGTAGTCGCAGTAGCTCCATTCGTTGGGCTTCAGCAGCTGCTGCTCAGGACCTTCTCCAGGCAGAGGAAACGTCACACAGTTGATCTGAAGGAGAACACCACAGTTCAGAAGAGGCAGGAAGAACCAAAGCCAACGGGAGCTGTGAGGTCACAGCTCAACGCCCGGTGAGAGGAAGGTGTCAGCAGGTCAAGGGCCAATAATCTGGAGACGCGTCAAACCGTCGACGAGGCTGAGGTTTGAGACGACGTCAGAGAGAAAGGGTTAGGCCTTCAGGACCTCAAAGTCCGTCCAAAGCCCTGATGGGGACCCGCTCCTCGCCGCTCCACAGACCAGCGAGCAGCCACAGATGCTGAGAGAGGTCTTCAGGGAGTCGACTCAGAGGGTTCCAGCACCTGAACAAACGCACCTGGTCCCTCCTGGAGACACCGGCGGACCCCCTCAGGAACGCGCTGCGCTCTGGTTACGTAACGTTGGCCATCTGCGTTCGCCGCCCTTTCATGCTCAGACTCTTCTGATGGCTCCAACAGTCGGGGACGCTCGCTGGTGGACGCTGCAGCAGGACGATGGCCTCCGCCAACGCCTGACGGAACCGCGCAAACGCCCTCCAGCCTGCGACACCAGCAGGAGCCCCTGAGGAGCTTTTACGTGCAGCGTGTGAGCAGACGTGACACGTGCACGGCGCCGGTCCATAAACCCCCTCACTGGGGGGGGTTGGGGGACGGGAACCGTCTGAGCGCGGAGGGTTAACGTGAGGATTCAGGAGAGATCTCAGCGACAGCGCGTCTCTGGATGCACCTCCAGATCGCCCCTGCCGCAGCAGCTCTGATTCATCCGCCGTGTGTGTAGTCGCGGTTGTGTAACGCTGTGCACAAACGGTGGTTCCTGGGGCTAAAGCTCCACGCTGACCTCTTCACTCTCTGCACTGCGTCCACTAAACAACTTCAAAAACAGATGAGCAATGCTGCCGTTACGTAACTCCAGAGGAGCACGAGGGTTGGTCTCAGCGTCAGTAACAGGAGGAACATCTCCGCTCAGCCCCACGCTCCTGATTTACTCGTTCATTTTCTGCCCCAGAGATCTCGCTGATTGTCACGGGTGCCCGGTCTTCCATTAACCCCCCCCAATTCCATCATTGCAGCTGTTTATGTTCCTCACATCCAGAAGAAAATGAGCCCATTTATCTCCAGGACGGCGGCGGCGCTCCTCATTTATGGCTGATGCGTGTCGGTCGGAGGAGCTTCCTGCCGCCGGCCTCAAGGGGGCGCTGCAGACGTCACATGATGGGCATCAAAGCGCACGCACAAACACACACACGAGCACACAAACACACACGGGGAAATACAAACAGAGACAACACACAAGCACCCAGATTCACACAGACACAAACACTCTCTCACGCACACATACAAACACACACCCTCTCTCTCTCTCACACACACACACACAGTGACACACACACAGTGACACACACACAGTGATACACACAGTGATACACACAGTGACACACACAGTGACACACACACAGTGACACACACAGTAAAGCAGGTTACTTTGTTCTCATAAAGCGTCTCAGGAGAATTCTCTCTCCAGAAACATTTTCTCGTTCCTCATTTTGTTCAAATAAAACAAACGAGGAGGCGTCGCTGTTCTGACTGACTCCTCTTACGCTGTTGTTGGCTCACAATGTAAATCCTTCCTCTCAGAGATCATTCTCCCCTCAGAATTTCACCGTTTAGCAAATTAAACCTTTTGACTGCTTCAGTTGACCACGCTGTAGAATGCTCTGCTGCTGTTGCTAGGCAACAAATTATGGCCCCTCCCCCACCCACAACAAACAGCCCCAGACTTCCTCTGTTTTCCCCCTCACACTGGTCCTCCCACCCCCTCTTCCCCAGACCCCCCCGTCCAGACAGCGCCTAACGAGGCTCCCGACGAGCGTCTGACTGTAGCAACAAGTCGAGCGGCTGTAGGCGAGCGTTGAACCGGGGCTGGGGCGCGTGAGGCTGAAGGTGAAGACAAGGTGGTGCTGGTGGTCTCTTCCTGCCAGGGTCCTTTTCTCCCAGCAGCCGTGGACGTGTGCTGGTCTCCATGACAACAGGAGAGCGGAGTACGGTTGTGTAACGCGAGGTGCGGTAAAGAGACACCTCGGTGGGCTCACCCAGCCTCACACACCTGAGGTCCGGCCGTCCCCACTCGGGTTGTTTCACTGCTGGGGGGGCGAACGCTTTACTCTGAGCGCCGGTGTCATCCGGCCCGGCTGATGAGGCGCTCCGATGGTCCCCATCAGCGGGCCGGTGCCGTCGCTCCACCCGTGACGCCCGGTCTGTGGGACTGTGACACAAGTTCTGATCCCTCCTTCACCCTAAAGTTTCACTTCCACGTCTGGTTTCGCTCCGCCTGTTGCTCGTCTCCGAACAGGCAAACGTGGTGAACCCTGTTCCTCCGGCTGGTCTCCGTCTCCTGACGCTCCTATTCTAAAGCCGTTGTTCCTCCTCGTGCCCGCTCATCAGCGCTATTGCTTTTGTCACCATGGAAACTGGACTTGCTGCATCTCGCCGTCGACTCTGGCAGACAACCCCCCCAACGGTGGCGCTGACGGCAGCGGGTCAACAAAGTCACCACGAAAACGGACCCCCCACAACAGGTCTGTCCCCCCCTCCCACACTGGGAAGGATTGCGTAACAGCCGCTCCACACACGACGACCGTCAACACCAGCGACCTGCGCTGGTCCTCAGCAGCAGATGTGAACGTCTGCAGATGTTCCAGCTGTGGGGGGGGTGAGATGGCGCCTGGGGTACGTGAGCCTGGCTGAGGGTCCAGACCGACCCGACGACCACAGACGGAGGTGAAGACACGCGGGAACTTGGGCGAAGACGCAGCAGAAGACCTCACTCACCGTGATCTTGGTCTCCTTCACCTCCTTGATCTGCCTCTTGGCGGGGGACAGCGAGCCGGGGGGCTGCGGGGCGAGACAGGAGGGGTCGTCAAAACTCTCCTCGGTGTCAAAGCTGGCCTCCATCATCATCATCTCCCTCTCGCCACCTCCTGTGTCTCTGTGGTGGGAAAGCCTCGCTCACTCTCCTCTGGCGGAGCAAGCGAGCGAGCGGAGAGAAGTGGCGATGTTGGGGGGAGGAGGGGGGAGGAGCAGGGTTTCAGCGTGCGTGTGTGACGGGGGGGAGGGGTGGTGTCTGCAGTGGGCAGGCGCCCCCCTCACTCCTGCTTTATTCAGAAAGGCATTAAAAGGCGTCTCTGAGGAGCCAGATTAAATAAGGGGAGATTAGCTGCTGCTGGAGATAATCTGAGGCGGATGATCGGGTCAGCCTGATTTTGTGATTCAAATTCAAGCAGATCGGAAAACGGATCGTCTCCTATCAGACGGGATTCAGCTTGTTGCCGCGCCGACGCCTCGTCTCACACGGGGTCATAAGCTGAGGGGGTGAGGAGCGTCGAGCCCTCCTTCCCCGTCTCCTCACCCCTACACAGTAAGGGGGGGGGCAAGAGGAGGGTTTATTTACAAAATGTCTGCCACACCTCCTTCCCCAGAGAGGTGAGGGGGGAGGGAGCGGGGGCGACGGGAGAGGAGGAAGCCTCTTCTCTGGTTTGAGAACGTGCTGCTGCTGACAGGAGGTCCACGCCGTCCCCCGTCCACCTGAGGACGCCCGCCCGCTCCACCGGCCTCACGCTGGAAGACAAGTTCTCACCTTCGTCGAGCAGAACATGCTGACCGGCGCCGTCGCAGCCCGTCCAGGCTCCCAGCGCTCCCAGCGCAGGTCTGGTTTCCTCCCTGGCGCCGATGGGTGTCCCAGCTCCGACCCGGCTGTCCTCCGTACCCGGGCGAGTGGCTGCGCAAGGGCTCGTCCAGGTCTGACTGGTTCCAGGAGTCACGTGCGCTGGCATGGAGCTGGGCTTGGCCCGGTTTCATGCGAGCAGCGGGACCGGCCCTGCCTTCACCGGACAACAGCTTTCATCAGGGAGACAGGAAGTCCCTGAATAAGCTCCGCCTGGCGCCAGGTGGAGGTCTGATGTCCCGCTGGGCTCGTGCCCCCCCCTGAAAGACACTACTTCAAGGGGAGTGATGGGCATTAAAATGTCTGGCCTGTTTATTTATGAACCAAGAGTTGTGACTCTGAGGGGCGGCTCTGTTCTTGGCTCACCTGACTGGTCGTCAGGCTGCAGCCACGGCGCTCTGCAGAGAGACACAGGAAGTCAGACCTTTTATCATCGGACCGCTCAATGCTTGACAATTTTAGGGGGGGGCATTTTAGGGATTGTTTATATGTCAAATCTAAATCTAAATCTGGGCCTTTTCCCCTTCGAAAAGAAACATCCGCGTCTGTTTTCTTACCCATTTTGATCGCTAACCGAGAGACTCCAGGCATTTTTCAAAATAAAAGCTTGTTCAGACTCAGATAATAAACACAACGGAAATAATAAATTATTTCGGCCCGGTACCGATTGATCCACGGACCGGTACCGGTCCCTGCCCTGGGGGTTGGGGACCGCTGGTCTAAACAACGGAAGTGACCCCCGATCCAGCTGTGACGTGGCTGATGTGTGGTTGGGGGGAAGCCCGGACACAGACGGGCGTGCTCGGCCACGTTAACATGTCGAACGTGCCGCATTAACCCGGTTTCCTCCCTCATCTGTCAGCTCTCCTTACGTCACATCATCACGGCCACCGCCAACGCGTGGGCCAGCCGAGTGTGACCCCTCCAGGCCAGATGTTGGAGTCACTGCTCAGACCGTGACCACGCCCACAGGGACGCAAAGTGGCTCCAGAAATAGCAGCCGTGATTAAAGGCGTCTTACACATGTTTGACCAACATTTAGGAGACGTTGTGCCATCAGCAGGTCCCAGGGACACGACGGAGAGTGTCCACGGCTCCAGACTGGTGACACTAACTTTTGCTTGGAAGTGAACCAAAACTAAATGCATGGGCAGCAGAATTTTTCATTGTGTTGCCTGGATTATAGAAACAAAACACTAAAAAAATTTATTAAACACATTTAATTAATTAGTTAATTATTAACCAATCCATTGTTAAGGAAACCTCTTCAATTTGAGGGACCACCTTTTTTGCCCAACTATCGGTAAAAGCAGCAATAGCAAAATTCAATAAACCAGCCGAAATGGAAAAAATATATCGGTAAAAGATAGCAAACATACGGCAGCAAAAAAACACACTTACCTAAAAAGATGTGACGCTCTTGTGAAACAAACGTACGTGTTACCTTGACAGCATCAGGGGCACCAGCGCCACCAAGAGGAATCACCAATTATTTTATCGGAAAAGCTGACACAATCGACCCAGGATCTACTGGTTCACATGGTTTCTTTTATTTAGAAAACTTGACACAAAAAAATCTGTGGAAGAAAAGGTGCAAAGTCCAGGGGAACTGTTCCTGTTGTCGCTACCCTTCAACGCTCTGATCCAAGTGCAAGGCATTTTCAATCACCTCAACATCAGCACAGCCCAGGAAGGAACAGCAGCTGTTGTAGATTCTCTTGAAGAAGCTTTTCACGCGAGATTCCTTCGGTGGGCTCAAGAGTTTCTGCGCAACGCCGACCATGCATTCTGCAATGGCTGAATCCACCGAGTACTTCAGGCGGAACAGCAGCTGACTTGGATTGAGCATCTCCTTACAGAGGACCTTGTGTATTGTTTTATCCATCTTCTTGAAGGATTTCTCCCTCAGAAACAGACGTGCATTGCTGACCCAGATTCCTTGCCAGACAACGTCTAGGTAGGCATCAATAAGTTTGTCGTCGTAATCAGGTAAAGCCTTACATTGATTGTAAGTGAGAAGTAAAACCTTTTCTATCACATAGCGGACAAATGCTTTGATTGATTGCTTGACCCGCACCTGATTTGAATTCATTTCACTGAACGAGGATGCATCATGGAACCATGCCTCATATTTAGAAGCAGCTGAAGCTACTGTTTCCAGTGGTTCCTCCTCCCTTATATATTTATTTGAATCTTCAGCTTCTTCTTTCTCAGATTCAAGAGAGGCGGCTGAGTCTTCCTCAAAAGCAGATTCTTCTAGTGCTTCCTCCTCATTTACAGAATTAAGTTCTTCAGCTCCTTGATTCTCAGAGTCAAGAGAAGCTGGAGCTTCTTCTTCCACTGATTCGTCTCTGCTTATACAATCATCTGAATCCTCAGCTTCTTCATTGTCAGATTCAGGAGAGGCGACTGAGTCTTCCTCAAAAGCACATTCTTCTTCTTCTTCTAGTGGTTCCTCCTCATTTACAGAGTTAAGTGAATCTTCAGCTTCTTGATTCTCAGAGTCAAGAGAAGCTGAAGCTCCTTCTTCCAGTGACTCATCCTCCCTCATACATTCATCTGAATCCTCAGCTTCTTCATTGTCAGATCCAGGAGAGGTGGCTGGGTCTTCCTCAAAAGCAGATTCTTCTTCTTCTAGTGATTCCTCCTCATTTACACAGTTAAATGAATCTTCAGCTTCTTGATTCTCAGAGTCAAGAGAAGCTGAAGCTCCTTCTTCCAGTGACTCATCCTCCCTCATACATTCATCTGAATCCTCAGCTTCTTCATTGTCAGATCCAGGAGAGGTGGCTGGGTCTTCCTCAAAAGCCGATTCTTCTTCTTCTAGTGATTCCTCCTCAATTACACAGTTAAATGAATCTTCAGCTTCTTGATTCTCAGAATCAATAGAAGCTGGAGCTTCTTCTTCCACTGATTCGTCTTCGCTGATATGTTCATCTGACTCCTCAGCTTCTTCGTTCTCAGAGTCAGGAGAGGCTGCATCTTCCTCAAGTTCCTCCTCAGCTTCTAAAGTCTGCAGCACTTCTGTTAGACTGGTGATAACATCCTCTGGACCTTCTAGTTCTTCCGTAACACTTGAGGGAATTTTCACCTTGTCTGCATATTTAACAACCAGGTCTTTCAGGAACCAATTCATTGAAGACTCAAGTTTCCAGGTCTTGTTCTTGATGTCAGCATATAAATCTTGGTTCCTCTCAAGGTCTTTGCTGTAAGTCTCTCTTGACAACTGCTGGTAAATCAGTTCGCTCACTGTTGCTGTGAAACCAGTTTCCTCGTTGCTCATTGTGTTGAACCCAAGAACCAATGAATTCTGCTGAGCGGATTCAAGCCACGATGTCACAGCGACTACGAGCGAGTCCACTGTTCTGTTGCGAGGGCCTATCTGGAGCTCAGGGTGTTGGCTCTTCAGCTGGCTGACCAGGCGATGGATCTGGACTTTTAAAAAACACTTGGCAAAGAAATTTGAGAGCTTTCCTTTACAGAGACTGAAAAGATTCTTCTTTCCCTTTTTTTCATTAATTATTGTGCCAATGTCTTCTGAAAGGGCCTGGATCTCTGTCGCAGTCTCTGAGAAGATCTCTTCGTAATCTTGATCTGGAACTGCCTCTAAAATGGGACCGACAGATTTTTGCAACTCTTTTATGAGAGAAGACTCGGTCTCACCATCACCAAGAGCATCCTTCACATCTTCAGTCTCACATATCATCCTCTGGTTACCTTTTTGAGGTCTGAAGAACTTTGTCACATTTTTGACAAACTTCTTCATCACAGCGGCGGTACCAAGAATCATGGAGTTAACTGAGAAGGAATTTGTCTTGTCCTGAGGGGTACCAGATACGACTGAGTACAACCCTGCCTCCACCTCTTCCTTCATCATGTCTGTCAGACTCCTCAACATCTCGTCATCAGCATGTTCTGGAATGTTCAGAGCTTCTGATAAACTTTCAGGAAGTGATTTTTCCAAGTCTGAAAGCACAGATTCTTTTGATTTCGGATCACTTTGAACCCCTGTAGATACGACTGTCGTCACACAACTTATCAATTCCAAGATAAGGTCTCCTAAAAGAATTCGAGTTGTGTCGTCAGGGGAACCCAGTGCCAATGATTTCCATTGTTCACTGGTAAGTTTTTCAAAAAAGAAATGAATTGATGGGCGAAGAGTTTCGGCTGTCAACATTTTGTTCTGCATGTTGCTTTTCCTGTACTTGTTTTGTTTTAAACTGAGTCGACTGGATATAATATAGCATTACGTCCTACTATAATAAACTAACTCGGCAAATATCATATATCAAACCGTCTTTGATGCTTTAAACCTATGAACAAAACAAATCTTTAGTAACATATCAAAGGCTTACATGCAAGTTGCATTTATGCCTGCTAAGGGTATTAAATATTGCATTTAGCTTTTAGAAATAAGTAAGAATTTTCCAAAAGAAATAATTATTTATTATTAAATAATTGGATCTAACATGGCCCAGGACTTGGTTTTTGTATCGTATATTTCGTATTTCAACTTTTTTTTTTTTTAGGGTAAAAGTGTGAATAGACGTACGCACAACTATCGGTAAAAGCAGCAATAGCAAAATTCAACAAAGCAGCCAAAATGGAAAAAATCTATCGGTAAAAGATAGCAAACATACGGCAGCAAAAAAACACACTTACCTAAAACTGTGAAGAGGACCACAGCCAATCAGAGGCAGTGACCCGCCCACCTCTGTCTCCTATTGGCTTAGACCACGATATGACCTTACGTGGGTGTGAGTCCGGTCAGAGAACAGAGATGACGCTCTTATGAAACAAACGTACGTTTTCACCTGGACAGCATCAGGGGCACCAGCGCCACCTAGAGGAATCATCACAAGAAAACACTGAATTATCAGATTGCTACCATTTCCCATGAGACGGCTTCTGATCCAAACTAATTATTTTATCGGAAAAGCTGACACAATCGACCCAGGATCTACTGGTTCAAATGGTTTCTTTTATTTAGAAAACTTGACACAAAAAAATCTGTGGAAGAAAAGGTGCAAAGTCCAGGGGAACTGTTCCTGTTGTCGCTACCCTTCAACGCTCTGATCCAAGTGCAAGGCATTTTCAATCACCTCAACATCAGCACAGCCCAGGAAGGAACAGCAGCTGTTGTAGATTCTCTTGAAGAAGCTTTTCACGCGAGATTCCTTCGGTGGGCTCAAGAGTTTCTGCGCAACGCCGACCATGCATTCTGCAATGGCTGAATCCACCGAGTACTTCAGGCGGAACAGCAGCTGACTTGGATTGAGCATCTCCTTACAGAGGACCTTGTGTATTGTTTTATCCATCTTCTTGAAGGATTTCTCCCTCAGGAACAGACGTGCATTGCTGACCCAGATTCCTTGCCAGACAACGTCTAGGTAGGCATCAATAAGTTCGTCGTCGTAATCAGGTAAAGCCTTACATTGATTGTAAGTGAGAAGTAAAACCTTTTCTATCACATAGCGGACAAATGCTTTGATTGATTGCTTGACCCGCACCTGATTTGAATTCATTTCACTGAACGAGGATGCATCATGGAACCATGCCTCATATTTAGAAGCAGCTGAAGCTACTGTTTCCAGTGGTTCCTCCTCCCTTATATATTTATTTGAATCTTCAGCTTCTTCTTTCTCAGATTCAAGAGAGGCGGCTGAGTCTTCCTCAAAAGCAGATTCTTCTAGTGCTTCCTCCTCATTTACAGAATTAAGTTCTTCAGCTCCTTGATTCTCAGAGTCAAGAGAAGCTGGAGCTTCTTCTTCCACTGATTCGTCTCTGCTTATACAATCATCTGAATCCTCAGCTTCTTCATTGTCAGATTCAGGAGAGGCTACTGAGTCTTCCTCAAAAGCAGATTTTTCTTCTTCTTCTAGTGGTTCCTCCTCATTTACAGAGTTAAGTGAATCTTCAGCTTCTTGATTCTCAGAGTCAAGAGAAGCTGAAGCTCCTTCTTCCAGTGACTCATCCTCCCTCATACATTCATCTGAATCCTCAGCTTCTTCATTGTCAGATCCAGGAGAGGTGGCTGGGTCTTCCTCAAAAGTAGATTCTTCTTCTTCTAGTGATTCCTCCTCATTTACAGAGTTAAATGAATCTTCAGCTTCTTGATTCTCAGAGTCAAGAGAAGCTGAAGCTCCTTCTTCCAGTGACTCATCCTCCCTCATACATTCATCTGAATCCTCAGCTTCTTCATTGTCAGATCCAGGAGAGGTGGCTGGGTCTTCCTCAAAAGCCAATTCTTCTTCTTCTAGTGATTTGTCCTCATTTACAGAGTTAAATGAATCTTCAGCTTCTTGATTCTCAGAATCAATAGAAGCTGGAGCTTCTTCTTCCACTGATTCGTCTTCGCTGATATGTTCATCTGACTCCTCAGCTTCTTCGATCTCAGAGTCAGGAGAGGCTGCATCTTCCTCAAGTTCCTCCTCAGCTTCTAAAGTCTGCAGCACTTCTGTTAGACTGGTGATAACATCCTCTGGACCTTCTAGTTCTTCCGTAACACTTGAGGGAATTTTCACCTTGTCTGCATATTTAACAACCAGGTCTTTCAGGAACCAATTCATTGATGACTCAAGTTTCCAGGTCTTGTTCTTGATGTCAGCATATAAATCCTGGTTCCTCTCGAGGTCTTTGCTGTAAGTCTCTCTTGACAACTGCTGGTAAATCAGTTCGCTCACTGTTGCTGTGAAACCAGTTTCCTCGTTGCTCATTGTGTTGAACCCAAGAACCAATGAATTCTGCTGAGCGGATTCAAGCCACGATGTCACAGCGACTACGAGCGAGTCCACTGTTCTGTTGCGAGGGCCTATCTGGAGCTCAGGGTGTTGGCTCTTCAGCTGGCTGACCAGGCGATGGATCTGGACTTTTAAAAAACACTTGGCAAAGAAATTTGAGAGCTTTCCTTTACAGAGACTGAAAAGATTATTCTTTCCCTTTTTTTCATTAATTATTGTGCCAATGTCTTCTGAAAGGGCCTGGATCTCTGTCGCAGTCTCTGAGAAGATCTCTTCGTAATCTTGATCTGGAACTGCCTCTAAAATGGGACCGACAGATTTTTGCAACTCTTTTATGAGAGAAGACTCGGTCTCACCATCACCAAGAGCATCCTTCACATCTTCAGTCTCACATATCATCCTCTGGTTACCTTTTTGAGGTCTGAAGAACTTTGTCACATTTTTGACAAACTTCTTCATCACAGCGGCGGTACCAAGAATCATGGAGTTAACTGAGAAGGAATTTGTCTTGTCCTGAGGGGTACCAGATACGACTGAGTACAACCCTGCCTCCACCTCTTCCTTCATCATGTCTGTCAGACTCCTCAACATCTCGTCATCAGCATGTTCTGGAATGTTCAGAGCTTCTGATAAACTTTCAGGAAGTGATTTTTCCAAGTCTGAAAGCACAGATTCTTTTGATTTCGGATCACTTTGAACCCCTGTAGATACGACTGTCGTCACACAACTTATCAATTCCAAGATAAGGTCTCCTAAAAGAATTCGAGTTGTGTCGTCAGGGGAACCCAGTGCCAATGATTTCCATTGTTCACTGGTAAGTTTTTCAAAAAAGAAATGAATTGATGGGCGAAGAGTTTCGGCTGTCAACATTTTGTTCTGCATGTTGCTTTTCCTGTACTTGTTTTGTTTTAAACTGAGTCGACTGGATATAATATAGCATTACGTCCTACTATAATAAACTAACTCGGCAAATATCATATATCAAACCGTCTTTGATGCTTTAAACCTATGAACAAAACAAATCTTTAGTAACATATCAAAGGCTTACATGCAAGTTGCATTTATGCCTGCTAAGGGTATTAAATATTGCATTTAGCTTTTAGAAATAAGTAAGAATTTTCCAAAAGAAATAATTATTTATTATTAAATAATTGGATCTAACATGGCCCAGGACTTGGTTTTTGTATCGTATATTTCGTATTTCAACTTTTTTTTTGTTTTTTTAGGGTAAAAGTGTGAATAGACGTACGCACAACTATCGGTAAAAGCAGCAATAGCAAAATTCAACAAAGCAGCCAAAATGGAAAAAATCTATCGGTAAAAGATAGCAAACATACGGCAGCAAAAAAACACACTTACCTAAAACTGTGAAGAGGACCACAGCCAATCAGAGGCAGTGACCCGCCCACCTCTGTCTCCTATTGGCTTAGACCACGATATGACCTTACGTGGGTGTGAGTCCGGTCAGAGAACAGAGATGACGCTCTTATGAAACAAACGTACGTTTTCACCTGGACAGCATCAGGGGCACCAGCGCCACCTAGAGGAATCATCACAAGAAAACACTGAATTATCAGATTGCTACCATTTCCCATGAGACGGCTTCTGATCCAAACTAATTATTTTATCGGAAAAGCTGACACAATCGACCCAGGATCTACTGGTTCAAATGGTTTCTTTTATTTAGAAAACTTGACACAAAAAAATCTGTGGAAGAAAAGGTGCAAAGTCCAGGGGAACTGTTCCTGTTGTCGCTACCCTTCAACGCTCTGATCCAAGTGCAAGGCATTTTCAATCACCTCAACATCAGCACAGCCCAGGAAGGAACAGCAGCTGTTGTAGATTCTCTTGAAGAAGCTTTTCACGCGAGATTCCTTCGGTGGGCTCAAGAGTTTCTGCGCAACGCCGACCATGCATTCTGCAATGGCTGAATCCACCGAGTACTTCAGGCGGAACAGCAGCTGACTTGGATTGAGCATCTCCTTACAGAGGACCTTGTGTATTGTTTTATCCATCTTCTTGAAGGATTTCTCCCTCAGGAACAGACGTGCATTGCTGACCCAGATTCCTTGCCAGACAACGTCTAGGTAGGCATCAATAAGTTCGTCGTCGTAATCAGGTAAAGCCTTACATTGATTGTAAGTGAGAAGTAAAACCTTTTCTATCACATAGCGGACAAATGCTTTGATTGATTGCTTGACCCGCACCTGATTTGAATTCATTTCACTGAACGAGGATGCATCATGGAACCATGCCTCATATTTAGAAGCAGCTGAAGCTACTGTTTCCAGTGGTTCCTCCTCCCTTATATATTTATTTGAATCTTCAGCTTCTTCTTTCTCAGATTCAAGAGAGGCGGCTGAGTCTTCCTCAAAAGCAGATTCTTCTAGTGCTTCCTCCTCATTTACAGAATTAAGTTCTTCAGCTCCTTGATTCTCAGAGTCAAGAGAAGCTGGAGCTTCTTCTTCCACTGATTCGTCTCTGCTTATACAATCATCTGAATCCTCAGCTTCTTCATTGTCAGATTCAGGAGAGGCTACTGAGTCTTCCTCAAAAGCAGATTTTTCTTCTTCTTCTAGTGGTTCCTCCTCATTTACAGAGTTAAGTGAATCTTCAGCTTCTTGATTCTCAGAGTCAAGAGAAGCTGAAGCTCCTTCTTCCAGTGACTCATCCTCCCTCATACATTCATCTGAATCCTCAGCTTCTTCATTGTCAGATCCAGGAGAGGTGGCTGGGTCTTCCTCAAAAGTAGATTCTTCTTCTTCTAGTGATTCCTCCTCATTTACAGAGTTAAATGAATCTTCAGCTTCTTGATTCTCAGAGTCAAGAGAAGCTGAAGCTCCTTCTTCCAGTGACTCATCCTCCCTCATACATTCATCTGAATCCTCAGCTTCTTCATTGTCAGATCCAGGAGAGGTGGCTGGGTCTTCCTCAAAAGCCAATTCTTCTTCTTCTAGTGATTTGTCCTCATTTACAGAGTTAAATGAATCTTCAGCTTCTTGATTCTCAGAATCAATAGAAGCTGGAGCTTCTTCTTCCACTGATTCGTCTTCGCTGATATGTTCATCTGACTCCTCAGCTTCTTCGATCTCAGAGTCAGGAGAGGCTGCATCTTCCTCAAGTTCCTCCTCAGCTTCTAAAGTCTGCAGCACTTCTGTTAGACTGGTGATAACATCCTCTGGACCTTCTAGTTCTTCCGTAACACTTGAGGGAATTTTCACCTTGTCTGCATATTTAACAACCAGGTCTTTCAGGAACCAATTCATTGATGACTCAAGTTTCCAGGTCTTGTTCTTGATGTCAGCATATAAATCCTGGTTCCTCTCGAGGTCTTTGCTGTAAGTCTCTCTTGACAACTGCTGGTAAATCAGTTCGCTCACTGTTGCTGTGAAACCAGTTTCCTCGTTGCTCATTGTGTTGAACCCAAGAACCAATGAATTCTGCTGAGCGGATTCAAGCCACGATGTCACAGCGACTACGAGCGAGTCCACTGTTCTGTTGCGAGGGCCTATCTGGAGCTCAGGGTGTTGGCTCTTCAGCTGGCTGACCAGGCGATGGATCTGGACTTTTAAAAAACACTTGGCAAAGAAATTTGAGAGCTTTCCTTTACAGAGACTGAAAAGATTATTCTTTCCCTTTTTTTCATTAATTATTGTGCCAATGTCTTCTGAAAGGGCCTGGATCTCTGTCGCAGTCTCTGAGAAGATCTCTTCGTAATCTTGATCTGGAACTGCCTCTAAAATGGGACCGACAGATTTTTGCAACTCTTTTATGAGAGAAGACTCGGTCTCACCATCACCAAGAGCATCCTTCACATCTTCAGTCTCACATATCATCCTCTGGTTACCTTTTTGAGGTCTGAAGAACTTTGTCACATTTTTGACAAACTTCTTCATCACAGCGGCGGTACCAAGAATCATGGAGTTAACTGAGAAGGAATTTGTCTTGTCCTGAGGGGTACCAGATACGACTGAGTACAACCCTGCCTCCACCTCTTCCTTCATCATGTCTGTCAGACTCCTCAACATCTCGTCATCAGCATGTTCTGGAATGTTCAGAGCTTCTGATAAACTTTCAGGAAGTGATTTTTCCAAGTCTGAAAGCACAGATTCTTTTGATTTGGGATCACTTTGAACCCCTGTAGATACGACTGTCGTCACACAACTTATCAATTCCAAGATAAGGTCTCCTAAAAGAATTCGAGTTGTGTCGTCAGGGGAACCCAGTGCCAATGATTTCCATTGTTCACTGGTAAGTTTTTCAAAAAAGAAATGAATTGATGGGCGAAGAGTTTCGGCTGTCAACATTTTGTTCTGCATGTTGCTTTTCCTGTACTTGTTTTGTTTTAAACTGAGTCGACTGGATATAATATAGCATTACGTCCTACTATAATAAACTAACTCGGCAAATATCATATATCAAACCGTCTTTGATGCTTTAAACCTATGAACAAAACAAATCTTTAGTAACATATCAAAGGCTTACATGCAAGTTGCATTTATGCCTGCTAAGGGTATTAAATATTGCATTTAGCTTTTAGAAATAAGTAAGAATTTTCCAAAAGAAATAATTATTTATTATTAAATAATTGGATCTAACATGGCCCAGGACTTGGTTTTTGTATCGTATATTTCGTATTTCAACTTTTTTTTTTTTTTTAGGGTAAAAGTGTGAATAGACGTACGCACAACTATCGGTAAAAGCAGCAATAGCAAAATTCAACAAAGCAGCCAAAATGGAAAAAATCTATCGGTAAAAGATAGCAAACATACGGCAGCAAAAAAACACACTTACCTAAAACTGTGAAGAGGACCACAGCCAATCAGAGGCAGTGACCCGCCCACCTGTCTCCTATTGGCTTAGACCACGATATGACCTTACGTGGGTGTGAGTCCGGTCAGAGAACAGAGATGACGCTCTTATGAAACAAACGTACGTTTTCACCTGGACAGCATCAGGGGCACCAGCGCCACCTAGAGGAATTATCACAAGAAAACACTGAATTATCAGATTGCTACCATTTCCCATGAGACGGCTTCTGATCCAAACTAATTATTTTATCGGAAAAGCTGACACAATCGACCCAGGATCTACTGGTTCAAATGGTTTCTTTTATTTAGAAAACTTGACACAAAAAAATCTGTGGAAGAAAAGGTGCAAAGTCCAGGGGAACTGTTCCTGTTGTCGCTACCCTTCAACGCTCTGATCCAAGTGCAAGGCATTTTCAATCACCTCAACATCAGCACAGCCCAGGAAGGAACAGCAGCTGTTGTAGATTCTCTTGAAGAAGCTTTTCACGCGAGATTCCTTCGGTGGGCTCAAGAGTTTCTGCGCAACGCCGACCATGCATTCTGCAATGGCTGAATCCACCGAGTACTTCAGGCGGAACAGCAGCTGACTTGGATTGAGCATCTCCTTACAGAGGACCTTGTGTATTGTTTTATCCATCTTCTTGAAGGATTTCTCCCTCAGAAACAGACGTGCATTGCTGACCCAGATTCCTTGCCAGACAACGTCTAGGTAGGCATCAATAAGTTCGTCGTCGTAATCAGGTAAAGCCTTACATTGATTGTAAGTGAGAAGTAAAACCTTTTCTATCACATAGCGGACAAATGCTTTGATTGATTGCTTGACCCGCACCTGATTTGAATTCATTTCACTGAACGAGGATGCATCATGGAACCATGCCTCATATTTAGAAGCAGCTGAAGCTACTGTTTCCAGTGGTTCCTCCTCCCTTATATATTTATTTGAATCTTCAGCTTCTTCTTTCTCAGATTCAAGAGAGGCGGCTGAGTCTTCCTCAAAAGCAGATTCTTCTAGTGCTTCCTCCTCATTTACAGAGTTAAGTTCTTCAGCTCCTTGATTCTCAGAGTCAAGAGAAGCTGGAGCTTCTTCTTCCACTGATTCGTCTCTGCTTATACAATCATCTGAATCCTCAGCTTCTTCATTGTCAGATTCAGGAGAGGCGACTGAGTCTTCCTCAAAAGCACATTCTTCTTCTTCTTCAAGTGGTTCCTCCTCATTTACAGAGTTAAGTGAATCTTCAGCTTCTTGATTCTCAGAGTCAAGAGAAGCTGAAGCTCCTTCTTCCAGTGACTCATCCTCCCTCATACATTCATCTGAATCCTCAGCTTCTTCATTGTCAGATCCAGGAGAGGTGGCTGGGTCTTCCTCAAAAGTAGATTCTTCTTCTTCAAGTGGTTCCTCCTCATTTACAGAGTTAAATGAATCTTCAGCTTCTTGATTCTCAGAGTCAAGAGAAGCTGAAGCTCCTTCTTCCAGTGACTCATCCTCCCTCATACATTCATCTGAATCCTCAGCTTCTTCATTGTCAGATCCAGGAGAGGTGGCTGGGTCTTCCTCAAAAGCAGATTCTTCTTCTTCTAGTGATTCCTCCTCATTTACACAGTTAAATGAATCTTCAGCTTCTTGATTCTCAGAATCAATAGAAGCTGGAGCTTCTTCTTCCACTGATTCGTCTTCGCTGATATGTTCATCTGACTCCTCAGCTTCTTCGATCTCAGAGTCAGGAGAGGCTGCATCTTCCTCAAGTTCCTCCTCAGCTTCTAAAGTCTGCAGCACTTCTGTTAGACTGGTGATAACATCCTCTGGACCTTCTAGTTCTTCCGTAACACTTGAGGGAATTTTCACCTTGTCTGCATATTTAACAACCAGGTCTTTCAGGAACCAATTCATTGATGACTCAAGTTTCCAGGTCTTGTTCTTGATGTCAGCATATAAATCTTGGTTCCTCTCGAGGTCTTTGCTGTAAGTCTCTCCTGACAACTGCTGGTAAATCAGTTCGCTCACTGTTGCTGTGAAACCAGTTTCCTCGTTGCTCACTGTGTTGAATCCAAGAACCAATGAATTCTGCTGAGCGGATTCAAGCCACGATGTCACAGCGACTACGAGTGAGTCCACTGTTCTGTTGCGAGGGCCTATCTGGAGCTCAGGGTGTTGGCTCTTCAGCTGGCTGACCAGGCGATGGATCTGGACTTTTAAAAAACACTTGGCAAAGAAATTTGAGAGCTTTCCTTTACAGAGACTGAAAAGATTCTTCTTTCCCTTTTTTTCATTAATTATTGTGCCAATGTCTTCTGAAAGGGCCTGGATCTCTGTCGCAGTCTCTGAGAAGATCTCTTCGTAATCTTGATCTGGAACTGCCTCTAAAATGGGACCGACAGATTTTTGCAACTCTTTTATGAGAGAAGACTCGGTCTCACCATCACCAAGAGCATCCTTCACATCTTCAGTCTCACATATCATCCTCTGGTTACCTTTTTGAGGTCTGAAGAACTTTGTCACATTTTTGACAAACTTCTTCATCACAGCGGCGGTACCAAGAATCATGGAGTTAACTGAGAAGGAATTTGTCTTGTCCTGAGGGGTACCAGATACGACTGAGTACAACCCTGCCTCCACCTCTTCCTTCATCATGTCTGTCAGACTCCTCAACATCTCGTCATCAGCATGTTCTGGAATGTTCAGAGCTTCTGATAAACTTTCAGGAAGTGATTTTTCCAAGTCTGAAAGCACAGATTCTTTTGATTTGGGATCACTTTGAACCCCTGTAGATACGACTGTCGTCACACAACTTATCAATTCCAAGATAAGGTCTCCTAAAAGAATTCGAGTTGTGTCGTCAGGGGAACCCAGTGCCAATGATTTCCATTGTTCACTGGTAAGTTTTTCAAAAAAGAAATGAATTGATGGGCGAAGAGTTTCGGCTGTCAACATTTTGTTCTGCATGTTGCTTTTCCTGTACTTGTTTTGTTTTAAACTGAGTCGACTGGATATAATATAGCATTACGTCCTACTATAATAAACTAACTCGGCAAATATCATATATCAAACCGTCTTTGATGCTTTAAACCTATGAACAAAACAAATCTTTAGTAACATATCAAAGGCTTACATGCAAGTTGCATTTATGCCTGCTAAGGGTATTAAATATTGCATTTAGCTTTTAGAAATAAGTAAGAATTTTCCAAAAGAAATAATTATTTATTATTAAATAATTGGATCTAACATGGCCCAGGACTTGGTTTTTGTATCGTATATTTCGTATTTCAACTTTTTTTTTTTTTTTTAGGGTAAAAGTGTGAATAGACGTACGCACAACTATCGGTAAAAGCAGCAATAGCAAAATTCAACAAAGCAGCCAAAATGGAAAAAATCTATCGGTAAAAGATAGCAAACATACGGCAGCAAAAAAACACACTTACCTAAAACTGTGAAGAGGACCACAGCCAATCAGAGGCAGTGACCCGCCCACCTCTGTCTCCTATTGGCTTAGACCACGATATGACCTTACGTGGGTGTGAGTCCGGTCAGAGAACAGAGATGACGCTCTTATGAAACAAACGTACGTTTTCACCTGGACAGCATCAGGGGCACCAGCGCCACCTAGAGGAATCATCACAAGAAAACACTGAATTATCAGATTGCTACCATTTCCCATGAGACGGCTTCTGATCCAAACTAATTATTTTATCGGAAAAGCTGACACAATCGACCCAGGATCTACTGGTTCAAATGGTTTCTTTTATTTAGAAAACTTGACACAAAAAAATCTGTGGAAGAAAAGGTGCAAAGTCCAGGGGAACTGTTCCTGTTGTCGCTACCCTTCAACGCTCTGATCCAAGTGCAAGGCATTTTCAATCACCTCAACATCAGCACAGCCCAGGAAGGAACAGCAGCTGTTGTAGATTCTCTTGAAGAAGCTTTTCACGCGAGATTCCTTCGGTGGGCTCAAGAGTTTCTGCGCAACGCCGACCATGCATTCTGCAATGGCTGAATCCACCGAGTACTTCAGGCGGAACAGCAGCTGACTTGGATTGAGCATCTCCTTACAGAGGACCTTGTGTATTGTTTTATCCATCTTCTTGAAGGATTTCTCCCTCAGAAACAGACGTGCATTGCTGACCCAGATTCCTTGCCAGACAACGTCTAGGTAGGCATCAATAAGTTCGTCGTCGTAATCAGGTAAAGCCTTACATTGATTGTAAGTGAGAAGTAAAACCTTTTCTATCACATAGCGGACAAATGCTTTGATTGATTGCTTGACCCGCACCTGATTTGAATTCATTTCACTGAACGAGGATGCATCATGGAACCATGCCTCATATTTAGAAGCAGCTGAAGCTACTGTTTCCAGTGGTTCCTCCTCCCTTATATATTTATTTGAATCTTCAGCTTCTTCTTTCTCAGATTCAAGAGAGGCGGCTGAGTCTTCCTCAAAAGCAGATTCTTCTAGTGCTTCCTCCTCGTTTACAGAATTAAGTTCTTCAGCTCCTTGATTCTCAGAGTCAAGAGAAGCTGGAGCTTCTTCTTCCACTGATTCGTCTCTGCTTATACAATCATCTGAATCCTCAGCTTCTTCATTGTCAGATTCAGGAGAGGCGACTGAGTCTTCCTCAAAAGCACATTCTTCTTCTTCTTCAAGTGGTTCCTCCTCATTTACAGAGTTAAGTGAATCTTCAGCTTCTTGATTCTCAGAGTCAAGAGAAGCTGAAGCTCCTTCTTCCAGTGACTCATCCTCCCTCATACATTCATCTGAATCCTCAGCTTCTTCATTGTCAGATCCAGGAGAGGTGGCTGGGTCTTCCTCAAAAGCAGATTCTTCTTCTTCTAGTGATTCCTCCTCATTTACAGAGTTAAATGAATCTTCAGCTTCTTGATTCTCAGAATCAATAGAAGCTGGAGCTTCTTCTTCCACTGATTCGTCTTCGCTGATATGTTCATCTGACTCCTCAGCTTCTTCGTTCTCAGAGTCAGGAGAGGCTGCATCTTCCTCAAGTTCCTCCTCAGCTTCTAAAGTCTGCAGCACTTCTGTTAGACTGGTGATAACATCCTCTGGACCTTCTAGTTCTTCCGTAACACTTGAGGGAATTTTCACCTTGTCTGCATATTTAACAACCAGGTCTTTCAGGAACCAATTCATTGATGACTCAAGTTTCCAGGTCTTGTTCTTGATGTCAGCATATAAATCTTGGTTCCTCTCGAGGTCTTTGCTGTAAGTTTCTCCTGACAACTGCTGGTAAATCAGTTCGCTCACTGTTGCTGTGAAACCAGTTTCCTCGTTGCTCACAGTGTTGAACCCAAGAACCAATGAATTCTGCTGAGCGGATTCAAGCCACGATGTCACAGCGACTACGAGCGAGTCCACTGTTCTGTTGCGAGGGCCTATCTGGAGCTCAGGGTGTTGGCTCTTCAGCTGGCTGACCAGGCGATGGATCTGGACTTTTAAAAAACACTTGGCAAAGAAATTTGAGAGCTTTCCTTTACAGAGACTGAAAAGATTCTTCTTTCCCTTTTTTCATTAATTATTGTGCCAATGTCTTCTGAAAGGGCCTGGATCTCTGTCGCAGTCTCTGAGAAGATCTCTTCGTAATCTTGATCTGGAACTGCGTCTAAAATGGGACCGACAGATTTTTGCAACTCTTTTATGAGAGAAGACTCGGTCTCACCATCACCAAGAGCATCCTTCACATCTTCAGTCTCACATATCATCCTCTGGTTACCTTTTTGAGGTCTGAAGAACTTTGTCACATTTTTGACAAACTTCTTCATCACAGCGGCGGTACCAAGAATCATGGAGTTAACTGAGAAGGAATTTGTCTTGTCCTGAGGGGTACCAGATACGACTGAGTACAACCCTGCCTCCACCTCTTCCTTCATCATGTCTGTCAGACTCCTCAACATCTCGTCATCAGCATGTTCTGGAATGTTCAGAGCTTCTGATAAACTTTCAGGAAGTGATTTTTCCAAGTCTGAAAGCACAGATTCTTTTGATTTGGGATCACTTTGAACCCCTGTAGATACGACTGTCGTCACACAACTTATCAATTCCAAGATAAGGTCTCCTAAAAGAATTCGAGTTGTGTCGTCAGGGGAACCCAGTGCCAATGATTTCCATTGTTCACTGGTAAGTTTTTCAAAAAAGAAATGAATTGATGGGCGAAGAGTTTCGGCTGTCAACATTTTGTTCTGCATGTTGCTTTTCCTGTACTTGTTTTGTTTTAAACTGAGTCGACTGGATATAATATAGCATTACGTCCTACTATAATAAACTAACTCGGCAAATATCATATATCAAACCGTCTTTGATGCTTTAAACCTATGAACAAAACAAATCTTTAGTAACATATCAAAGGCTTACATGCAAGTTGCATTTATGCCTGCTAAGGGTATTAAATATTGCATTTAGCTTTTAGAAATAAGTAAGAATTTTCCAAAAGAAATAATTATTTATTATTAAATAATTGGATCTAACATGGCCCAGGACTTGGTTTTTGTATCGTATATTTCGTATTTCAACTTTTTTTTTTTTTTTTAGGGTAAAAGTGTGAATAGACGTACGCACAACTATCGGTAAAAGCAGCAATAGCAAAATTCAACAAAGCAGCCAAAATGGAAAAAATCTATCGGTAAAAGATAGCAAACATACGGCAGCAAAAAAACACACTTACCTAAAACTGTGAAGAGGACCACAGCCAATCAGAGGCAGTGACCCGCCCACCTCTGTCTCCTATTGGCTTAGACCAGGATGTGACCCTACGTGGGTGTGAGTCCGGTCAGAGAACAGAGATGACGCTCTTATGAAACAAACGTACGTTTTCACCTGGACAGCATCAGGGGCACCAGCGCCACCTAGAGGAATCATCACAAGAAAACACTGAATTATCAGATTGCTACCATTTCCCATGAGACGGCTTCTGATCCAAACTAATTATTTTATCGGAAAAGCTGACACAATCGACCCAGGATCTACTGGTTCAAATGGTTTCTTTTATTTAGAAAACTTGACACAAAAAAATCTGTGGAAGAAAAGGTGCAAAGTCCAGGGGAACTGTTCCTGTTGTCGCTACCCTTCAACGCTCTGATCCAAGTGCAAGGCATTTTCAATCACCTCAACATCAGCACAGCCCAGGAAGGAACAGCAGCTGTTGTAGATTCTCTTGAAGAAGCTTTTCACGCGAGATTCCTTCGGTGGGCTCAAGAGTTTCTGCGCAACGCCGACCATGCATTCTGCAATGGCTGAATCCACCGAGTACTTCAGGCGGAACAGCAGCTGACTTGGATTGAGCATCTCCTTACAGAGGACCTTGTGTATTGTTTTATCCATCTTCTTGAAGGATTTCTCCCTCAGAAACAGACGTGCATTGCTGACCCAGATTCCTTGCCAGACAACGTCTAGGTAGGCATCAATAAGTTCGTCGTCGTAATCAGGTAAAGCCTTACATTGATTGTAAGTGAGAAGTAAAACCTTTTCTATCACATAGCGGACAAATGCTTTGATTGATTGCTTGACCCGCACCTGATTTGAATTCATTTCACTGAACGAGGATGCATCATGGAACCATGCCTCATATTTAGAAGCAGCTGAAGCTACTGTTTCCAGTGGTTCCTCCTCCCTTATATATTTATTTGAATCTTCAGCTTCTTCTTTCTCAGATTCAAGAGAGGCGGCTGAGTCTTCCTCAAAAGCAGATTCTTCTAGTGCTTCCTCCTCGTTTACAGAATTAAGTTCTTCAGCTCCTTGATTCTCAGAGTCAAGAGAAGCTGGAGCTTCTTCTTCCACTGATTCGTCTCTGCTTATACAATCATCTGAATCCTCAGCTTCTTCATTGTCAGATTCAGGAGAGGCGACTGAGTCTTCCTCAAAAGCACATTCTTCTTCTTCTTCAAGTGGTTCCTCCTCATTTACAGAGTTAAGTGAATCTTCAGCTTCTTGATTCTCAGAGTCAAGAGAAGCTGAAGCTCCTTCTTCCAGTGACTCATCCTCCCTCATACATTCATCTGAATCCTCAGCTTCTTCATTGTCAGATCCAGGAGAGGTGGCTGGGTCTTCCTCAAAAGCAGATTCTTCTTCTTCTAGTGATTCCTCCTCATTTACAGAGTTAAATGAATCTTCAGCTTCTTGATTCTCAGAATCAATAGAAGCTGGAGCTTCTTCTTCCACTGATTCGTCTTCGCTGATATGTTCATCTGACTCCTCAGCTTCTTCGTTCTCAGAGTCAGGAGAGGCTGCATCTTCCTCAAGTTCCTCCTCAGCTTCTAAAGTCTGCAGCACTTCTGTTAGACTGGTGATAACATCCTCTGGACCTTCTAGTTCTTCCGTAACACTTGAGGGAATTTTCACCTTGTCTGCATATTTAACAACCAGGTCTTTCAGGAACCAATTCATTGATGACTCAAGTTTCCAGGTCTTGTTCTTGATGTCAGCATATAAATCTTGGTTCCTCTCGAGGTCTTTGCTGTAAGTTTCTCCTGACAACTGCTGGTAAATCAGTTCGCTCACTGTTGCTGTGAAACCAGTTTCCTCGTTGCTCACAGTGTTGAACCCAAGAACCAATGAATTCTGCTGAGCGGATTCAAGCCACGATGTCACAGCGACTACGAGCGAGTCCACTGTTCTGTTGCGAGGGCCTATCTGGAGCTCAGGGTGTTGGCTCTTCAGCTGGCTGACCAGGCGATGGATCTGGACTTTTAAAAAACACTTGGCAAAGAAATTTGAGAGCTTTCCTTTACAGAGACTGAAAAGATTCTTCTTTCCCTTTTTTTCATTAATTATTGTGCCAATGTCTTCTGAAAGGGCCTGGATCTCTGTCGCAGTCTCTGAGAAGATCTCTTCGTAATCTTGATCTGGAACTGCGTCTAAAATGGGACCGACAGATTTTTGCAACTCTTTTATGAGAGAAGACTCGGTCTCACCATCACCAAGAGCATCCTTCACATCTTCAGTCTCACATATCATCCTCTGGTTACCTTTTTGAGGTCTGAAGAACTTTGTCACATTTTTGACAAACTTCTTCATCACAGCGGCGGTACCAAGAATCATGGAGTTAACTGAGAAGGAATTTGTCTTGTCCTGAGGGGTACCAGATACGACTGAGTACAACCCTGCCTCCACCTCTTCCTTCATCATGTCTGTCAGACTCCTCAACATCTCGTCATCAGCATGTTCTGGAATGTTCAGAGCTTCTGATAAACTTTCAGGAAGTGATTTTTCCAAGTCTGAAAGCACAGATTCTTTTGATTTGGGATCACTTTGAACCCCTGTAGATACGACTGTCGTCACACAACTTATCAATTCCAAGATAAGGTCTCCTAAAAGAATTCGAGTTGTGTCGTCAGGGGAACCCAGTGCCAATGATTTCCATTGTTCACTGGTAAGTTTTTCAAAAAAGAAATGAATTGATGGGCGAAGAGTTTCGGCTGTCAACATTTTGTTCTGCATGTTGCTTTTCCTGTACTTGTTTTGTTTTAAACTGAGTCGACTGGATATAATATAGCATTACGTCCTACTATAATAAACTAACTCGGCAAATATCATATATCAAACCGTCTTTGATGCTTTAAACCTATGAACAAAACAAATCTTTAGTAACATATCAAAGGCTTACATGCAAGTTGCATTTATGCCTGCTAAGGGTATTAAATATTGCATTTAGCTTTTAGAAATAAGTAAGAATTTTCCAAAAGAAATAATTATTTATTATTAAATAATTGGATCTAACATGGCCCAGGACTTGGTTTTTGTATCGTATATTTCGTATTTCAACTTTTTTTTTTTTTTTTTAGGGTAAAAGTGTGAATAGACGTACGCACAACTATCGGTAAAAGCAGCAATAGCAAAATTCAACAAAGCAGCCAAAATGGAAAAAATCTATCGGTAAAAGATAGCAAACATACGGCAGCAAAAAAACACACTTACCTAAAACTGTGAAGAGGACCACAGCCAATCAGAGGCAGTGACCCGCCCACCTCTGTCTCCTATTGGCTTAGACCAGGATGTGACCCTACGTGGGTGTGAGTCCGGTCAGAGAACAGAGATGACGCTCTTATGAAACAAACGTACGTTTTCACCTGGACAGCATCAGGGGCACCAGCGCCACCTAGAGGAATCATCACAAGAAAACACTGAATTATCAGATTGCTACCATTTCCCATGAGACGGCTTCTGATCCAAACTAATTATTTTATCGGAAAAGCTGACACAATCGACCCAGGATCTACTGGTTCAAATGGTTTCTTTTATTTAGAAAACTTGACACAAAAAAATCTGTGGAAGAAAAGGTGCAAAGTCCAGGGGAACTGTTCCTGTTGTCGCTACCCTTCAACGCTCTGATCCAAGTGCAAGGCATTTTCAATCACCTCAACATCAGCACAGCCCAGGAAGGAACAGCAGCTGTTGTAGATTCTCTTGAAGAAGCTTTTCACGCGAGATTCCTTCGGTGGGCTCAAGAGTTTCTGCGCAACGCCGACCATGCATTCTGCAATGGCTGAATCCACCGAGTACTTCAGGCGGAACAGCAGCTGACTTGGATTGAGCATCTCCTTACAGAGGACCTTGTGTATTGTTTTATCCATCTTCTTGAAGGATTTCTCCCTCAGAAACAGACGTGCATTGCTGACCCAGATTCCTTGCCAGACAACGTCTAGGTAGGCATCAATAAGTTCGTCGTCGTAATCAGGTAAAGCCTTACATTGATTGTAAGTGAGAAGTAAAACCTTTTCTATCACATAGCGGACAAATGCTTTGATTGATTGCTTGACCCGCACCTGATTTGAATTCATTTCACTGAACGAGGATGCATCATGGAACCATGCCTCATATTTAGAAGCAGCTGAAGCTACTGTTTCCAGTGGTTCCTCCTCCCTTATATATTTATTTGAATCTTCAGCTTCTTCTTTCTCAGATTCAAGAGAGGCGGCTGAGTCTTCCTCAAAAGCAGATTCTTCTAGTGCTTCCTCCTCGTTTACAGAATTAAGTTCTTCAGCTCCTTGATTCTCAGAGTCAAGAGAAGCTGGAGCTTCTTCTTCCACTGATTCGTCTCTGCTTATACAATCATCTGAATCCTCAGCTTCTTCATTGTCAGATTCAGGAGAGGCGACTGAGTCTTCCTCAAAAGCACATTCTTCTTCTTCTTCAAGTGGTTCCTCCTCATTTACAGAGTTAAGTGAATCTTCAGCTTCTTGATTCTCAGAGTCAAGAGAAGCTGAAGCTCCTTCTTCCAGTGACTCATCCTCCCTCATACATTCATCTGAATCCTCAGCTTCTTCATTGTCAGATCCAGGAGAGGTGGCTGGGTCTTCCTCAAAAGCAGATTCTTCTTCTTCTAGTGATTCCTCCTCATTTACAGAGTTAAATGAATCTTCAGCTTCTTGATTCTCAGAATCAATAGAAGCTGGAGCTTCTTCTTCCACTGATTCGTCTTCGCTGATATGTTCATCTGACTCCTCAGCTTCTTCGTTCTCAGAGTCAGGAGAGGCTGCATCTTCCTCAAGTTCCTCCTCAGCTTCTAAAGTCTGCAGCACTTCTGTTAGACTGGTGATAACATCCTCTGGACCTTCTAGTTCTTCCGTAACACTTGAGGGAATTTTCACCTTGTCTGCATATTTAACAACCAGGTCTTTCAGGAACCAATTCATTGATGACTCAAGTTTCCAGGTCTTGTTCTTGATGTCAGCATATAAATCTTGGTTCCTCTCGAGGTCTTTGCTGTAAGTCTCTCCTGACAACTGCTGGTAAATCAGTTCGCTCACTGTTGCTGTGAAACCAGTTTCCTCGTTGCTCACTGTGTTGAACCCAAGAACCAATGAATTCTGCTGAGCGGATTCAAGCCACGATGTCACAGCGACTACGAGCGAGTCCACTGTTCTGTTGCGAGGGCCTATCTGGAGCTCAGGGTGTTGGCTCTTCAGCTGGCTGACCAGGCGATGGATCTGGACTTTTAAAAAACACTTGGCAAAGAAATTTGAGAGCTTTCCTTTACAGAGACTGAAAAGATTCTTCTTTCCCTTTTTTTCATTAATTATTGTGCCAATGTCTTCTGAAAGGGCCTGGATCTCTGTCGCAGTCTCTGAGAAGATCTCTTCGTAATCTTGATCTGGAACTGCGTCTAAAATGGGACCGACAGATTTTTGCAACTCTTTTATGAGAGAAGACTCGGTCTCACCATCACCAAGAGCATCCTTCACATCTTCAGTCTCACATATTATCCTCTGGTTACCTTTTTGAGGTCTGAAAAACTTTGTCACATTTTTGACAAACTTCTTCATCACAGCGGCGGTACCAAGAATCATGGAGTTAACTGAGAAGGAATTTGTCTTGTCCTGAGGGGTACCAGATACGACTGAGTACAACCCTGCCTCCACCTCTTCCTTCATCATGTCTGTCAGACTCCTCAACATCTCGTCATCAGCATGTTCTGGAATGTTCAGAGCTTCTGATAAACTTTCAGGAAGTGATTTTTCCAAGTCTGAAAGCACAGATTCTTTTGATTTGGGATCACTTTGAACCCCTGTAGATACGACTGTCGTCACACAACTTATCAATTCCAAGATAAGGTCTCCTAAAAGAATTCGAGTTGTGTCGTCAGGGGAACCCAGTGCCAATGATTTCCATTGTTCACTGGTAAGTTTTTCAAAAAAGAAATGAATTGATGGGCGAAGAGTTTCGGCTGTCAACATTTTGTTCTGCATGTTGCTTTTCCTGTACTTGTTTTGTTTTAAACTGAGTCGACTGGATATAATATAGCATTACGTCCTACTATTATAAACTAACTCGGCAAATATCATATATCAAACCGTCTTTGATGCTTTAAACCTATGAACAAAACAAATCTTTAGTAACATATCAAAGGCTTACATGCAAGTTGCATTTATGCCTGCTAAGGGTATTAAATATTGCATTTAGCTTTTAGAAATAAGTAAGAATTTTCCAAAAGAAATAATTATTTATTATTAAATAATTGGATCTAACATGGCCCAGGACTTGGTTTTTGTACCGTATATTTCGTATTTCAACTGGTTCAACAAACCTTTTTTGCAGGTGAACCATCAGAAAATTTAGGTGCAACAAATTTTTCATTAAGTTTCCTTTAAAGTCATATGGACACCGGAAATATAACGATCGCATCATTTAATAATTAATTATTTATGCTGTGTCGCTGGGATAGATAATAATAATAATAATCATACATTTTATTTGTATAGCGCTTTTCAGAAAACTCAAAGACGCTTTACATAATACCAAAAAAAAAAAAAAAAAAAAAGACAAGGACAGATACCAACCAAACCGATTGAAAGATACATATAAATAGCAATTAATAAAAAGTAATAAAATTACAAATTAAAAGCATATCTGAACAGGTGAGTTTTGAGGTCAAGATTACTTGACGGAGCCCTCTTTCAGTATCAAAATATGCTCCCAATAAAATATAGATGAAAACATAGAAGAAAACCATACAAGATCTTTTTTTTTGTTTTTTTTAGCGTAAAAGTGTGAATAGACGTACGCACAACTATCGGTAAAAGCAGCAATAGCAAAATTCAACAAAGCAGCCAAAATGGAAAAAATCTATCGGTAAAAGATAGCAAACATACGGCAGCAAAAAAACACACTTACCTAAAACTGTGAAGAGGACCACAGCCAATCAGAGGCAGTGACCCACCCACCTCTGTCTCCTATTGGCTTAGACCACGATATGACCCTACGTGGGTGTGAGTCCGGTCAGAGAACAGAGATGACGCTCTTATGAAACAAACGTACGTTTTCACCTGGACAGCATCAGGGGCACCAGCGCCACCTAGAGGAATCATCACACTCTGATGTCACCTGATAAACCTCAGCTCATCACAAAAGCCACAGGTTTTTAACAAAGTACCAGATCAACACCTGAAAAATAATCGTGATTCATTTCATGGAGGACAGGGCAGGTTGTCATGGCGACGGCAATTCATCGATTCCATACTGAACTTAAAAACATATAAATCTGAAGAGAACCATGAGCATTTGATCATCAGAGCTGCTCCCTGGAGACGAACCCAGTTCAGTTCCATCAAACGTCTCCACACTCGCCTGACACAAACAGCCTTACAGAAACAGCCTTACAGAAACAGCCTGACAGAAACAGCCTGACAGAAACAGCTTTCCTTTCCTCCCGCTAAGCGTTTGCGGCCCAGTGCCAGCTCACAGAGGAAAACCATCTGCTCCGCCGGCTGATGTGAGGCTGCTGACGGCTGGGAAACAAACAGCTCGTTAAGAAAATGCAGGATCAGCCCCAGTGGCGCTAAATGAGGACGACGGAGGAGCGGGACCGGACCGCTCCGCTGAGAACTCACAACCATCGGATCTCGGCTGTTTTCATTTCTGAAGAAAATGTCATTAAAAAAGAATCATAAGAGATTCTCTCAGCACTTTAAAGTGAATTTAATCAGTTCTGGGCCACTTTTCAGATCCTGTTTCATCATATTAGTTTATTATTAATCACAACAATCCCAGTTTGGAGCCTTTGGAAAATCTATGTTTCTAAAAGGATTAAATGGGTGAGAACATCTTCCTAAAAGGCTCTGGTGAAGCCTCTCTGAAGCTCCTCCAAACAGCAGCAGAGGAGGAAGGTGGCAGCATCTGGCCGCTGAATGTAAAAATAGATTTATCTGCTTTGAGGCTGCGGGCACCGCTGATGGGTCCCGGGAGCTTCTGCCTTTCCCCCCCGAACGAGGTGTGAAACCGACATCAGAGCAGATGTTTGTAAAAGGTCATCGGTGTGAGGAGAACTCGTGCGTGGTGTTGTGAGATTACAGGAGTCAGCAGGATGAGCTTCACTGCAACGAGTGCTGAGACAAGAGCATCGTGTATGAGACGTTCTGCTGAAGGCTCCTGGAACCTCAAACAGGCGCTACTAAACTGGTTTGTGGTCCAGGTGGACCTCTCTCACATGACTGGGCCAATGCTCTGAGCTCCTCTGGAGGATCTCCCCTTTACTGCCACTGTGGGCGTGGACACTCCCGTTGGTCAGGTGATGTGGAACTCCTCCCCCCAGGGTCAGGTGGTCACCCGTGAGGTTCCTCCCTGGGCACCACAGAGCCGACCGCCAGAATCTGTTGCAAACAGAATTAAAGAATGTTTTTGATATGTTTAACAACGCAGCGTAATCCTGTTTTAGTGACAACACACACCTGCTAATCCACTAATCCGGACTGGAATTAGCAGCAGGCTGATGTTGTGGCGTTCCACCGCGTTAACCACGAAGATCATGTGATCATCTGAGAGAACACTGCAGACCGACCAAACAGAGGACTGGAGCTCCAGTTGTGAATGAGCACATTCACCGTCCTCCCTCTGAATGTCTGGAGCTGCTGCTGATGGTGATTACGCTGATGGATGAAGACGAGCAGTAAATGTAAATGCAGCAGTTGCAGCCTTCACCCGCTCCATTCCGCCGCTGCAGCTCAACAGTTATTCACGCGCTGAAACGTGATCCGCTAAATGGATAAATAATCACCCAATGACTGGCAGCTCCCGGGAGACTCCGCCGGGGAAACGTCTGCAGCCGTTTGCTGGGAAAAAGCTGCTTTTAATGGGATTTGCAGGGATGTGTGAGGAGCTGGGTGTTCTCAAAGACCTGCAGCAGCAGGAGGTCAGAGCGCGGCTGCAGACGCTCAGACTGCAAATGTGGAGGCTGTTGTCAGGATGATAAAGGAGGGATCAGACCAACGTGTTGAGGAGGAGTTGGCCCTGAACCTCAGAATTTGAACTGAGATGCTTGACAGATATTCTGATCTGGATGAACTTCAGACATCGACGTAAACAATACGGTGCTCCAAATCTAATCTGTGACACCACGGCTGCTCACTGTCAAATCACGATGATCTTCAACATAACAGAAAAGATGGAGAGGAGGAGCCACAAGGGGGCAGTCTAGAGGTCTCCTATATATTTACACCAGGGATACTTCAGCCTGTGAAAGCGTTTTCACATATTATAACTACATTACCAACCTTAACAGAATTACAGAGTAAACTATAATTGCATTTGAAAATGTTAGAACAGTGTGGCTATCACGAGCATCATAACCTAAAATAAATAATTGTGACTCTAAAGACATTTTGTTTTTAAGAGGCCTTACATGTGTTTGATGTAGAAACAGTTCAGAGAGCTGAATCTTCCCTGTTTGGATCCTTCCTGTTCGTCCGGATGGAGGAAGCTCAGAAGACAGGAGGTGTCAGAGTCCTGCAGGAGCTTCTCACGGCGTTGGCGCCGTCACGAGGGCTGACAGACACGGAGAACGCAAGCAGAAGCTTTTGTGTCTGACTCCTGAACGCAAACCTTCATGCAGCAGCCGGACAACAGAAACGTCTGATCACATCTAGGTTATCTGCATTCCATTAACCTGTTTTCATTTAATTAACCAGCTTTTAATTAGTGAAGGTGGAAACAACCAGACCAGAAGAAGAGGTTGGTAATTGACCTCAAACCCAGCTGGTACGTTTCCAGCTGAAGGACCAGGCGCTGAGATCCCTGCATAGGAAGAAATACTCACTCCAAAGTCTCCTGATCAAAGCCTGCTGTTGTCACATGACCGCGCTGCTGGGCTGAAATCACCGTCAGTCAAGACCACAGATCGGCTGCCGTCGATCTTCAGAACCGTTTTTAGTCAAGTGGAGAACTGAAACATGAAAAGAGACGACATGAAAGTGATGATGAGTCAGAGAGGAAATGGTCAGAAACTGGAGGAACGGTCAGTCGCCGTCGGGCCGAAATGTGAAGCTTTTGAGGAAACTCTCAGATGGATGTCGACCACCACGACGGTGTTTCTGTCTCCTCTGCTCAGCTGAATGTACTCTGCCTGTTCCCTGAGTGTTCCCTCTACGTTCCTTGTGTGTTCCCTCCATTACCCCAGTGTGTTCCCCCCACATTCCCTGTGTGTTCCCTCCATTACCCCAGTGTGTTCCCCCCACATTCCCTGTGTGTTCCCTCCATTATCCCAGTGTGTTCCCCCCACATTCCCTGTGTGTTCCCTCCATTATCCCAGTGTGTTCCCCCCACATTCCCTGTGTGTTCCCTCCATTACCCCAGTGTGTTCCCCCCACGTTCCCTGTGTGTTCCCTCCATTATCCCAGTGTGTTCCCCCCACGTTCCCTGTGTGTTCCCTCCATTATCCCAGTGTGTTCCCCCCACGTTCCCTGCCTGACTTCCATGTCCCTTAAACCCACCGATGTAGAAACATCAGAGCAGCAGTTGAGATGAAGTCACAGATGAAACCAGTTCTGGTCCCCGTTAACGTGGTTTTATCTGGCCCTTCTGGTCATCAGGGCGTAATTCAGCCTGTTTATCAGCTTCATCGAACCCCCTGACGTGACGTCTGCTGACAGGACTGTTGGGGCTGTTGCTGCTTCCAGATGTTCCCCATCAGTCCCTGTTCAGACCCACAAAGAGTCGGTGGATGGTGAGGCGCTCCTGAGCTGTCAGCGCCGTCTGAAGAAGCTTTGTTAATGATGAAGAGTTATTTTTAGTCAGGCTTCAAAGTTTCAGAGCAGCAGCGCTGTGATGTGACAGCACGGCTTTGATGTGCGCCTCTATAATCAATTAATCCACAGGCGCTTGGATGGGGTTAACACAAACACCGAAACTGTCTTCTTCATTCTGACAACCAAAAACATCATTTAACTCTTGATAGGTGACAGAATTAACATATGTAGCGCCCCCAGCAGGACAAAGGTTCGCTGTCGGGTTTAATACGTAGATCATACAACATAAATGTGACAGGAATTAAATAAATGAGAAATATGACAGCAGCGCCACCAGCTGGCCGACCAGGAGACCCACATGAAAATATAGAAGATAATAATACAGAAGTAAGAATAATCAGTCAATCACTGAAGCTGATTAAAGCCCAGATTGTTATTATTAGATCGATAGTTACGTTAGGTCGGTGTTTTCTGACTCTTAACGACTGAAGAAAACAGGTTATCCGGCTCCATAAATTACGATTTTACAGAGAGTTTTGCAAACAAACGAATCAAACGATATTTGACTTACTAACAACAGGTCCGAACTTTCTGATGGTAGTTTATTGTAGTCGCAGTATTTTATTTAAACTTCATTTGGAACCAAAACAGGCAAAAGAGACGAAGACAAGGCAAGCGGCGGGAAAACAGGAGCGGAAGTCCAATACAGGAAAGACATTTAAGGATTTCAAAATAAAGGAATATAGCTGTAACTAGCATATACCACGAACATTATTAAAGTAATATTACTCCGACTACTACTACTACTACTACTACTAGTAGTAGTACTACTACTACTACTACTACTACTACTACTACTACTACTAATAATAATAATAATAATAATAATAATAATAATAATAATAATAATAATAATAATACAAACTCACAAATATGGTAGTGGTAAGACCAGTTTATATTAATTAAGACCATAATGTCAATATTGTGTTGTGGGAACACAAATATAATATGAACATCAAATACTTTATACTGCTTTGTTCAGTGTGCAGATGTTAAATAAATGGTAAATGTTATTCCAGACGAGGCTGACAGAAGCTCTTCTTCTCGTCTTTCAGTCAGTTCACACTCACACTTGGGACCAATTTAGAATCTGCACTCAACTTAATGTTTGTGATTTTGAAATGTGGGAGGAAACTGGAGAACTAGGAGAAACCCCAAACACACACAGAATCCAACCTTCCTATGCTAATCACTGCAATGTAAAGCTAATGTCTGTTTCCACGTCCAGAGTCGTGCGGTCCAGTTTCAGCTACTCCACTTTTCCTTCCTGAGCCTGGAAAGCAAACAAAGCGTATTTAAACATCGCACTGACTCAACAGCGATCACTGCAGCCAGTGGGGTTATGAAAAACCTGAGAACACCTTGGTCCCGATGTCACGATTCTTGGCTCTCATCTTGTTGGCCAGCGACTCGGCCACGTCAGCTCTCTCCTCGGCTTCCTCCAGGTCATGCTGGGCCTTCCTGAATCGGCTGACGTGGACGTTACACTGCTCCTCCTGCAAATACACCGACGGGGGGGTCGATACGGGGGCGATCGTGAAGGTTACTGAAGCTTCCTGCAGGTCAAGCTTCACTCACGGCTTCTTCAGCCTGATGCTTGTAGGCCTTCATCTTGTTCTGGAGTTTGTCCACCAAATCCTGCAGCCGGATGTTGTTTTTCCTGTCTTCCTCGGACTGAAAGACGAGAAGAAGAGCTTCTGTCAGTCTCGTCCGGCCCTGACCTCTAGTGTTCAAGACGATAATAAAGAGCGCGGTAGGGGTCGTACCTGATAGGTCAGCTCTTTGACCTTCCTCTCATATTTCCGTATACCTTTGATCCCCTCTGAACAACGTTTCTGCTCCGCCTCCAGCTCATTTTCCAGCTCACGCACCTGCACATCAATTCCAGGATGTTATTTTAGTGCTTTTTGTGCTAAATTCACGTTTCAGTTGGGGGGTTCGTACTCTGGCCTCCAGCTTCTGGAGCTGTTTTTTGCCGCCTTTCATGGCCAAGTTTTCCGCCTCATCCAAGCGATGCTGCAGGTCCTTGACGGTGGCCTCCAGGTTCTTCTTCATCCTCTCCAGATGAGCGCTGGTGTCCTGTTCTTTCCTCAGCTCTTCAGCCATCATGGCGGCCTGGAGGAGGGACAGGTTGGGGTTAAAGGCCGCCATCTGTGTGGCAACAGGAACAAGGGTTGCTGAGAGCCACTCACGTCGGTGATGGCCTTCTTGGCCTTCTCCTCTGCGTTCCTGGCCTCCTGAACAGCCTCCTCGATCTCGGAGTGAAGCTGCGTTATGTCCGACTCCAGCTTCTTCTTTGTGTTGAGGAGACTGGTGTTCTGATCACAGAAAAGTGTCTTCAGGTTAAACCGATGTCTTAAATAAGGAAGCTGCTGAATTCACCAACCTGAGCGTGCAGTAGACCCGCTCGCTCGCTGGTGTCCACCAGTTCCTGCTCGGCCAGCTTCCGGCTGCGCTCCGTCTGCTCTACCGCTGCGCGAAGCTCTTCGACCTCAGCCTGCAGCAGACCCGTCCGACGTTCCGTCGTGGCCGCCTGCTCCTTCAGGTCATCCTGCTCCCTGGTGGAGTCGTCCAGGTGAATCTGGGCTTCCTGAGAAGGTTCCCAGACGTTAGCGTGTCTCAGCTTCTGCCAGGATTCAGGACAACCTTCTAGTTCGTCCTGTGTCTCACCCACCTTCAGCTGGACCTGGATGTTCCTCAACTGTTTCTGGGCCTCGGCCGCCTGTCTGTTGGCGTGGTTCAGCTGGATCTCCATCTCGTTCAGGTCACCCTCCATCTTCTTCTTCACCCGCAGGGCGTCGTTCCTGCTCCGGACCTCAGCGTCGAGCGTGGCCTGGATGGAGTCCATCACCCTCTGGTGGTTCCTCTTCATCTGATCCATTTCCTCGTCTTTCTCCGCCAACTTCCTGTCGACATCAGCCTTCACCTGGTTGAACTCCATCTGCACTCGTAGGATCTTTGACTCCTCTTGCTCCAAGGAGGCCTACAGAGACTCCTGGTTAACTCACTTGTACTTTGCCTTCAGTCATTTCAGCATCGTTTGGCTCTACGTTTCTGTACCTCTGCCTCCTCCAATGACGTTTGGATGTCATATTTTTCGGTCTCTGACTGCTTCTTGAACTTCTCCAGTTCGTGAATCGTCTTTCCGCTCTCGCCGACTTGTTCTGTCAGGTCTGAAATCTCCTCTGAAACAACAGTTGGACTTTAATGTGAGGATTACCTCATTGCTGATCTGCTGCACTTTCACTCACGTTGCAGGTTCTTATTTTCTCTTTTCATGGTCTCCAGGTGATCGAGAGCCTCTTCATACGAGTTCTTTAGTTTGAAAAGCTCAGTGCTCAGAGATCGGGATTCTTTCTGGGAACTTTCGAGCTCCGCCTGCGTCTCTTCGTACTTCTGCTTCCACTCGGCCAGGATCTGAAATCACAGGAGCTTCAGTCAAGGAAAGCAGCGCTTCACACTGACAACCTGAAATGTCCTGACAGACCACCTTGTCAAAGTTTCTCTGTCTCTTGTCGAGAGTCGCGGCCACGCTGTTGGATTTCTCCACGTCGACCATGAGGTCCTCCATCTCGCTCTGAAGACGCTGTTTGGTCTTCTCCAGCGAGGCACACTTTGAGTTCACAGCTTCGATGTGCTCCTCGGCCTCCTGGAGACGCTGAGCCAGCTTCTTCCTGAGGAGAACGCCATCACACTAGCGATGTTACCCAAATGTGCGTGTGCCTGTTTCCATTTCATTTGTGTCATTCGTGTCACAGTAGTACTTGGCCTCCTCGAGCTCCTCGGTGCGCTGGATGGCGTCCGTCTCGTACTTGTTCCTCCACAGCGCCACCTCGTTGTTCGCCTTGGACAGACTCCGCTGCAGCTCGGCTTTGGCCTCCTGCTCCTCCTCAAACTGCTCGCGAAGCAAATCGCAGTCGTGTCTGGCCGACTGCAAACTGTGAGCCAGGGCGTTCTTCGCCTGTCCCCAGACACAAGAGCCTTTAATCCAAAGGAGGGGGCCACGGGCCCTTGGCCCCTGACAGGAGCCGCTTTTACCTTCGACTCCTCATCAATGAGCCTCTTCAGCTCATCGACTTGCGTGGTGAATCCCTGCTTTCCCCGCGTCAGCTGGGAGATGAGGCTCTCTCGTTCCTCCATTTGCCGAGAAAATTCAGCTGCAACGAGACAAAAACAGAAAATCTAAAACTGAAAAACCTTTTTTTTTCCTACATCAACCGATCAGACAAAAGGTCAGGCTTCAATCGACTGGCTATCAAACACCGTTTTCAGTTTGGAAGCGAGCCTTCTGATTGGTCAGATCTGTAAGTTGGCGCATCTGTTCCTCGTTCTTGGTCTTCAGCTCCATCAGCTGATCTTCCAGCGAGCGACACATCTTCTCCAGGTTGACCTAAAACACGTAAAAACACGTGACTGACTGTCCCTGACGTTAACGGACGGTTTTACACCAGACTCAGATTTCTCACTTTGGCTTTTGCAACGTTTTCCATGTTGACGGTCAGATCGTCCACCTCCATTTTCAGCTCGCTCTTCTCCTTCTCCAGCTTCTGCTTGATCCTCTGAAGGTTGTCGATCTGCTCGCCCAGCTCTGCCGTGCTGTCTGCATGCTTCTTGCGCAGCGCTGCGGTTGTAGCCTCGTGGTGCAGCGTGGACTCGTCTAGGTCACGTCGCAGCTTCAGGAACTCGGCTTCTCGCTTCTTGTTCATCTCGACCTGAGCAGCGGTTGCCCCCCCAGCCTCCTCCAGGCGCTCGCTTATCTCCTCGATCTCGCGGGAGAGGTCGCACCGCTGCTTCTCGATCTTGGCCCGGACGGCTCGCTCGGCCTCAACTTCCTCCTCCAGCTCCTCAATACGAGCCTGAAAACAAAGATTTCAGCACCACGACGGAAATGTAGGTAATGAAACTGAACATCTGAGGCTTTGGTGTGGGTACATGAAGCTCCTTCATCTTCTTCTGAAGCTGGTTATTTATTGTCTGCTCGTCTGCGATCTTGCCCAGCAGCTGATTATTCTCAAATTCCTTCCTGCAACGGTCAGATGATGCCATGAGGTCACTGATACCCTGAAACATCACACCAGAGGTTTCACCACCAGTGTTGTTCTCGGTGATCTTACTTCTTAATCTTCTCCTCAGCTTGCTGTTTGTCATTCTCCAGGTCCATCACAGACTCATGCGTGATCTTCAGATCACCCTCCAGCTTCCTCTTGGCTCGCTCCAGGTCCATTCGGATCTTCTTCTCTTGCTCCAGCGAACCTTCGAGCTTGATAGCGAACGAAAGGAGTTACATGAGATGTGAGATGCGTCACTGATTCCCTGCAGCTTCACTCACATCATCCACTTGCTGTTCCAGTTTGGACTTGGCTTTGGTCAGGGTGTTGACCTTATCCTCCTCAGCCTGAAGGTCGTCCAGGACCTGCTGATGGGCCTCCTGAAGGGCTTTCTTTTCCTTCGTCATTTTGCCAATGTTCTCATCCTGACCGGTCAGCTCTTCCATCAGATTTTTGGCCTTCAATCAGACACAACAGTCACCAGCACCCACCTGACGGAGAACCTGTCAGCCCACCATGACTTCACCAACCTTGTTCTCTGTGGCATGTTTCTCCTTCTCTACTTTGGCCAGAGTTATCTCCAGGTCATCGATGTCCTTTTTAAGCTCAGAACACTCATCCTCCAGCTTACGCTTCTTGGCGGTCAGCTCGGCGGTCAGCTCCTCCTCGTCCTCCAGCCTCTCGGTCACCTCTTTGAGTTTGGCCTCCAGCTGGATTTTGCTCTTGATCAAGCCTTCACATCTCTCCTCAGCATCGCACAGATTCTCAGAATCCTGCAAAAGACATCAAATAAAGGAGCTGAAGGTCTGAGGCCACCCAGGCTGCTGGAGTCTTCTCACCAGGACACTCACCGACTGCACTTGCAGGAGAAGGTTATTTTTCTCCTGCAGGAGCGACACCATCTTCTCTTCCAGCTCCTTTCTCTTGGCTTCAGACTTCACCAAGTCCTCCTTACACTTAACAAAGTCCTCCTTCATGGTTGCCATCTCCTTCTCAGTCTTTGCACTCTTCAGGAGCGGCTTTATTTTGAAGAACAGCTTCATCCAGGGCCAGTGTTTCACATTCATGAAGGAGCGCAGGTTGTACTGCAGAATCCAGACGCAGTCCCTGCGAAAGGGACCCTGTTCAGCTGTGGAAGCTTAGGGGGACGCGCTCGTATCGACCCTTGACCTTACCGTCGCGCTATTAATTGGGAGTATTCTTTCCTGGTGACGTAACCACGACACAGTGCTTGAGTCTGGGTCACCAGCGAAGCCAGTTTCTCATCTCGCAGCTCCTCCAGTGTTCCCAGGAGCCCGGCTTTGAAGAAAACCTGCAACAGCGCGCAGCTGCACTCCGTTGTTTTTGTTCTGATTTGAAGATTAAAAATCTCTCACCTTTGTGGAGCCAAATCTGTACTGAGTGTGGTCGATGTCAATGGAACCAAGAAGCTTCTCAGAAGCTTTCTTTCCATCGATGAACTGTCCCTCGGGGATGGCGCTGGCATTCAGGATCCTGTACCTGTAGGAGCACAATCAGAACTTGAGAGATGAAACATCTGCCAGACGCAGAAAGGAAAGATCTGACCTTTGTTTGAAGTCAGCATAAAGAATCCTGCTGGGGAACCCCTTCCTACAGATGCGGATGCCCTCCAGCACGCCGTTGCAGCGTAGCTGGTGAATGACCAGATGATTGTCCATCACACCTGCAGGGAGGAAACATCAGCCGACAGAAGTCTGACCTCTGACGGAGAACATAGAGGGAGGAGCTACCTGGAGTTTTGGACTCATTGGGAATCAGGCAACGCACAAAGTGGGGGTGGGTGCTCCTCAGGTTGGTCATCAGCTTCCCCAGATTTTCCTGTAGGACATCAGGAGGAACAGCTCTGAGCTGAAGTTCTGGTTCTGACCCGTCTGTCACCAACACAACAGTTTTAGCTCCATACCCTGAAAACTGCCGACACCGTTTGAAAAGCGCCGCTTTTCTTCTTCCCTCCTTTCTTTGCTTTGCCACCTCCAGCATCTCCACCTGACTCTACGGAGAAGAGAAGAGGTGTCACATCTGGATGTCTGTTGGAGCCAAGCATCAAACCTTCTACCTGCTTCTGCTCCTGAAAAAGACGCATACAGGACAGACAGCAGTTTGATGGAGGACTTCTGGTAGAGCTGCACCACAGACTCGTTCAGAGGGTCCTTGTTCTTCTCCAGCCAGCCGGAGATGTTGTAGTCCACCGTGCCGGCGTAGTGCACCAGGGAGAAGTGAGCCTCGGGTTTGCCTTTGACCACCTTTGGCTTTTGGAAGGCGTTGTTTTTCCCGAGGTGCTGGTCATAGAGTTTGTTCTTAAAGGAAATGTCTGTGGCCTTGGGGAACATGCACTCCTCTTCCAGGATGGAGAAGATCCCCATTGGCTGTTGAAACCATCCCAGGTGTCATGTGCAGCTCAGTGAATGCCATCCTACCTTTTCAATGAGCTCCTACCTTTTCTATCAGCTCAATGCAGGCGGCTAAATCCATCCCAAAGTCGATGAACTCCCAGACAATCCCTTCCTTCTTGTATTCTTCTTGTTCCAACACAAACATGTGATGATTGAAAAACTGTTGCAGCTTCTCGTTGGTGAAGTTGATGCAGAGTTGCTCCATGCTGTTGAACTGTGACCAGGAGATCCAGTTAAAGAGAGAAACGCCACGCACAGACGGGCTGGAACAAAACTCACGTCAAATATCTCGAAGCCAGCGATGTCCAAGACGCCGATGAAGAACTGACGGGGCTGCTTGGTGTCCAGCATCTCGTTGATTCTGATCACCATCCATAAGAACATCTTCTCATACACTGACTTGGCCAGAGCTCCGACTGCATTGGTCACCTGAGACAGACACGTGTGCTTCACTGCAGGAGGCCAACGAAGGTCTCACGACACTGAAGACGATCCAACGATCGTCATAAAAGGTCATGAACGTGTAGTGATGTTTGCAGGTACATTCTCATTATCAGTTTATAGCCTAAGTTACATTGGAGCATCATTAGCAGCACGTCTCCCCCGACTCAGTTATTGATCGGTAATAACTTGTAACATCTCCACAGACGTCTGGGCTGTGGATGTGCCTCTTTTTCTCACGTCTCTTCATTTTGACGGTACCTGGGGAACGGTCTGACCTTTGGTGACATATTCATTCCCCACTTTGACTCGAGGGTAGCAGAGACCTTTCAGCAAATCGGCCGAGTTCAGCCCCATGAGGAAGGCCACTTTGTCCGCCACTGAGACGCAAACAGAGAAGATCAGTTCAGAACGTTTCCACCAGAGAAGAACACCGTTACAGTCGCTCGCCTCACCCTCGGTGCCGTCGGGCTCTGCCTGCTCTTCTCGCTGTTTCTGCTTGAACTTCATGTTCCCATAATGCATCACTGCCCCCGTCAACTTGTAGATGGACAACTTCTCATCGACGGTGAAGCCCAGGATGTCAGTGGCCATCTGTTGATGGTGGAATCATAATCAGACGAGCGCCGTTCAAACCAGGAGGAGAGAAGAGGCGGCTCACGTCGGTGGCCAACAGCTCCTCCTTGTCGTCGATGCTCTGCACGGAGATCTGGCCCTGGCTGATCATGGGGAAGTCGTACGGGTTAGTGGTGATGAGGAGCATCTCTGGAGGAGGAACAGAAGGATTAGAGATCCAGCCCTCAAGATCTTCCTGGTGAAACGTGGGCGTCGTACCGATGAGCTCGGGTTTGTGTCCAGTCATGATCTGGTAGAAGATGTGATAGCTCCTCTCTTCAGACAGCTGGAACGTCACTCTGGACTTCTCCAGCAGGTCTGATGTCAGGTGCATGTGAGGATTATAGAGATTATCTTACCCTGGACAGCATTTCTGACAGAGAAGAACAAACTCACAGGTTTCAATGTCAGCGGACGACAGTTTTCCTGTGGTGCCGAAGTGGATCCTGATGAATTTACCCTACAAAAGGTCAAAGGTTACATCTTCTGGAGCTCCCAAAGGCAAACAAAGGGTGGATTTACTGCTAATCCTGAACTCAATCGTCCCTCAAAGGGTGATGGGACACCGTCCAAGGTCTCAAACTCACAAAACGAGAAGAGTTGTCGTTCCTCACGGTCTTGGCGTTCCCAAAAGCCTCCAGCAGCGGATTGGCTGATATGATTTGATCTTCCAGTGTCCCCTGGAAAACACGTCCATGTCCATCAGAACACAGCCAGGGTGGTGGTGGTGGTGGGGGGGTTGGGGTGGTGATGGTGGGGGGTTTGGGGGTGGTGGTGGTGGTGGGGGGGTTGGGGGTGGTGGTGGGGGGGGTTTACCTGCATTTTACCAGATTGCTCCTTCTTATCTCCACCAGAAACTGCGATTGTCGCGAAGTACTGGATGACACGTTTGGTGTTGACAGTTTTCCCTGCACCGGATTCTCCACTGAGACATTAGAAGACAGTCAGTAAGAGACAATCGACACTCTCATTCATGTTCAACTGGAATAAAAGATGTCTCACGTGATCAGGACAGACTGATTCTCGCGATCTGATGACGACAGAAGAGGAGAAAGAAGACTTTAGTATTTTAATCCCACATCTGTTGGATTAAATCTGGTTCAGAGGTCAGAATTGAAGTGTCTCACCTGTCAGCATGTTTTGATAAGCGTTATCAGAAACAGAGAAGATGTGAGGTGGCGCCTCCATCCGCTTCTTCCCTCGGTAGGCCGCCACCACCTGGGGGTCGTAGACCGGCAGCCATTTGTAGGGGTTGACGGTGGCACAGAAGAGTCCGGAGTAAGTCTGTGGTGGGAGGGTGAGGTGAGACCGGGAGACAGGAGGACACAGATCCACCCCCCAGACTCACGTAGATCATCCAGGCTGCGTAGCGCTCTTTGAGGTTAAACAGCACCGACGGCTCGTTGAGGTGCGTCATCATGGCCATGTCCTCGATCTTGTCGTACTTTGGGGGATTCATTGGGAGGCAGTCCTCCTCTTTGACTGTTACAGTCTGGAAGATGAAAAACAGAAGCACATTGGATGTCTTTTCAGACACCATGTGTCCGTGGGAAGGAAGAAAGGACGCAAGTTTTTGAGTTTTTGACAGAAAAGACAGGCGGGCCCAGAAGTGAGCCCTGTGGAACACCAGCAGATCAACAGTTGGTTGATGGTTAGTTCTGTTATCAGACGTAATAAACAGTTGAATACACTTTGAGGAAAGGGGCCGAAGCTCCGGGTTGGTCCTGATCCTCGACCCTACCTCATCGGTTTGCGTCTTCACGATGACCTGGCTGCCCTCTCGGCTCTGTACGATTCCCTTCACGTACAGCTCCTTAGCGTCAGGCACAAAACAGGCCGTGCGGGCATCAAACGGGCGGTTCTGGGCCTCCAGACGCTCCTTCTCGGGCTTGCGGAGGTAGACGGCCGCCGGCCCGTACTGGGCCATCTCTGCATCGCTGCTCATGTCAGGTGACCTGAGGAGGTTCAGCAGGAAGATCCAAACAGAAGTCAGTTATTGGTGGAGCCTACCACGGGTCAGACCTCAGGAGCACCAAACCACAGATTCCGCAGGACTTCCAGAACCTCTGCTGACAGTCGGCGAACTCCGAGCGTCTCAGAGTGAAGCCGGCAGGAGGAGGAGGCTCCTTTTATCCAGACTGATGTGCCTCTGAAGATAAGCGGAGCTTCCAAACTGGGTAATGTCACCTTATTTGAATGTCAATTATCAACCTGTGTGCAGCAGCTATGGGGCGAGACCCTGGGACGATAATGAGAACATGTCAGAGGCAGCAGGTGATGATCCTTCAGAACTATTTTTACATGACTTCCATCCCGCTACACCTGATCCAGGCGCTCTTCAGCTCGTCTGTGGAGCCTCCGATGCAGAAGGAAACACAAGGTTAGACGGAAACGCCGGTTTTCCGACAGAAAAACATTCTTCTACAGGTTTGCGGACACAACCTTCACCTGGCCTTGACCCCTGGGTCCTCCGCTGGGATGAATCACCTCCAAACGCAAAACCGGACTTCTGGAGGCCAACATCTCAAAATTCAACATCTTCTGAGGTCAAACCGGACGGACAGAAGGTGAAGACGGCTTTATTTTCTCAAAACTAAAACTTCTCATCTTCTGTTCCCTGAATTAGAAATATAATCCCAGAATTCTGTGGCTCCTGTTCCAAACTAACCTCACCCCCACTTTGATTTCCTCTTTTTAAAACCCTGGAAACTCAAACCAAACGGGCCCAGAGCCGACCCCTGCGGCACGCCGCTGCTCAAAAAACCCAATTGTCCCGAACGGGAGTAAAACGGAGGAGCGGCGGAGGTCCTGCCAACCTTGGCCCGGCTGGTAGCAACAGCCGCCACCTTCAGCAAAGGTGTCATTCGCCTGCTGTGTTGTCAGGTTATCGCCGCCGACGGGCGACACATGGCGCCGCTCCACGCCGCATTTAGAGTAATCGTCTGAAACGGGAGAACGCGCCTCCCCGAGGGTGGCAGCGCGCCAAGACGCGACCTGGAGTCTCGGAGGGAAGGAGCAGCGGGGCGCCGCCGTACGCGACCGCCCCGGTGACTCAGTGAATCGCTCGGCGCAGCTGAAGGTCGTGACCTCCGGAGGTCACCTGAAGGTCGGAGAACAGCTGCATCAGATCCAAGGAGGCTCCAGCTGCTCCGGATTTAAGGATCAAGCGGAGGCGAGGAATGGAAGTTAAGACAACCTGAGCAGTAAACGAGTGTTTTACCACCGAAGGGTTCAGCTTCAGCATAACAACAGATCACATCAAAGCCTGAAAACAGGAGAAGATCAAAGCTGATCCGCGTCAGCAGGAAGGTAGCAGACGCTCTGGGCTCATAAATAATGTTTTTATTGATTAAAAAAAATCAAGTGCAGGAACATCGAGGAGAGAAGAAGGTAGTTTAAACATGGAGGCTGTTCTCAGTGGGACTTCTTGTACCTCCTCATGTGACCCGCGATGGCGCTGCTGATCTCTGGGCTCCGTTTGTTCTGTCCAAAATAATCCACAAACTGTCCGTCGGGCCCCACCAGGTACATGATGATGGTGTGGTCCACCTGAGGGCAGGTGAGGGCGGACAGATGAGGGCAGACACAGGTGAGAGCAGACACAGGTGAGGCCAGACACACAGGTGAGGGCAGACACACAGGTGAGGGCAGACACACAGGTGAGGGCAGACAGGTGAGGGCGGACAGGTGAGGGCAGACACAGGTGAGGGCAGACACACAGGTGAAGACAGACACACAGGTGAGGGCAGACACACAGGTGAGGGCAGACAGGTGAGGGCGGACAGGTGAGGGCAGACACACAGGTGAGGGCAGACACACAGGTGAGGGCAGACACACAGGTGAGGGCAGACAGGTGAGGGCGGACAGGTGAGGGCAGACACAGGTGAGGGCAGACACACAGGTGAATACAGACACAGGTGAGGGCAGACAGGTGAGGGCAGACACACAGGTGAGGGCAGACACAGGTGAGACAGACAGGTGAGGGCAGACACAGGTGAGGGCAGACACAGGTGAGACAGACAGGTGAGGGCAGAAAGATGAAGACAGACACAGGTGAGGGCCGACACAGGTGAGGGCAGACACAGGTGAGGGCAGACACAGGTGAGGGCCGACACAGGTGAGACAGACAGGTGAGGGCAGACAGATGAAGACAGACACAGGTGAGGGCCGACACAGGTGAAGACAGTCACAGGTGAGGGCAGACACAGGTGAGGGCAGACACAGGTGAGGGCAGACACAGGTGAGGCACACAGGTGAGGGCAGACACAGGTGAGGGCAGACAGATGAAGACAGACACAGGTGAGGGCCGACACAGGTGAAGACAGTCACAGGTGAGGGCAGACACAGGTGAGGGCAGACACAGGTGAGGCACACAGGTGAGGGCAGACACAGGTGAGGCACACAGGTGAGGTCACCACTCACGATGTAGTCGTTGTCCTCGTCCTTGGGGCCCTGGCTGTAGTAAACCCGGTAGGCCCTGGAAACCTGCTCGATCTGGGCCGGCGTTCCCGTCAGGCCGATCAGCTTCGGGGAAAACTCTGAGGGGGGGCAGACGGCGGCGTGACGGATCGGGGGGGCGCGGGCGGAGGCCTCGGCGGCGCCCTACCTTTGACGTACTCCGCCATGGCGTCGGCGGTGTCCCGGGCGGGGTCGATGGTGATCAGGACGGGCGTCAGGTCCGGGAGGGACTTGATGCCGTCTGGAGGGCGAGAGGGCGGTGAGGCGGCGGCGGGCGACGGCGGGCGACGGCGGCGGCGCGGTTACCGATCTCGTCCACCACCTCGATCATCTTCTCGAGCTCGTCGGGGCAGATGTCGGGGCAGTGGGTGAACCCGAAGTACAGCAGCACCCAGCGGCCCAGGAAGTCCTCGCTCCGGCGCGGCTGCTGGAGGTGGTCCACGAGGGCGAAGGGGCCGCCCAGCGCCGGGCGCCCCATCGACTTCGTCCGCTCTCTCTCGATCACTGCGGACGGGTTTTTTGGGGGGTCAGAGGTCGGACGTGGAGCGGCGGCGGCGCCCCCGACACTCACGTTCTTCCTTCTCCCTCTTGAGGTACTTCATCCCGCCCAGCAAGGCCCCGCCCACGGCGAACGTCAGCGCCAGGGACCTCCACGTCACCGGCTGTGGGCGACACAGAGGTCACGTGACCGCGCCGAGGGTCGGCCCCGAGGCCCGGACGGGGGTCCGGTGAGAGCGGCGAGGGGGTCCGGCACTAACCCCGGACTTCTTGGGTCGGTCTCCGGACGACGGAGGAGGAGGGAGGGACGAAAACCGCCTGGAGGGCTGGGTCAGGACCTGGGTCAGGTTCTGGGTCAGGAACCCCTGGGTCAGGTTCTGGGTCAGGAACCCCTGGGTCAGGCCCCTCTGGGTCAGGACCTGGGTCAGGTTCTGGGTCAGGAACCCCTGGGTCAGGCCCCTCTGGGTCAGGACCTGGGTCAGGTTCTGGGTCAGGGCCCTCTGGGTCAGGTCCTGGGTCAGGAACCCCCGGGTCAGGACCTGGGTCAGGTTCTGGGTCAGGGCCCTCTGGGTCAGGTCCTGGGTCAGGAACCCCCGGGTCAGGTTCTGGGTCAGGGCCCTCTGGGTCAGGTCCTGGGTCAGGAACCCCCGGGTCAGGACCTGGGTCAGGTTCTGGGTCAGGGCCCTCTGGGTCAGGTCCTGGGTCAGGTCCTGGTCCTGGGTCAGGTTCTGGTTCTGGTTCAGGCCCCTCTGGGTCAGGTCCTGGGTCAGGAACCCCCGGGTCAGGTCCTGGGTCAGGTCCTGGTCCTGGGTCAGGTCCCTCTGGGTCAGGTCCTGGGTCAGGTCCTGGTCCTGGGTCGACCTCCCCTTCTGGGTCAGGCCCCCCAGGCCCCTCTGGGTCAGGTCCTGGGTCAGGAACCCCCGGGTCAGGTCCTGGGTCGGGCCCCTCTGGGTCAGGTCCTGGTCCTGGGTCAGGTTCTGGTTCAGGCCCTGGAGGAACACCAAGAGGGGAACGTGTGACCACGTGACTGTTGAAGCACCGGGTCCGACGTCGCCATGGCAACCGGGGGGGGGCTCCGACCACGTGACCGGCTCGACCTACCGGGAGACGGGACGGTCCGTCCCTCGTCCCCGTCCCCGACCGGGCCGCCTGGCTCCGGCACATCTGGAGGAGGCCGGCGTCGGTGCGGAGGAGCCGCCACATCTGGAGGAGGCCGGCGTCGGTGCGGAGGAGCCGCCACATCTGGAGGCGAAGGTAGAGACACGGAGCCATGGCGGGACGAACCGGAACCGGAAACAGGAAGCAGCGACCGCTTTGAGTGTGACACCATCGAGTCTGAATCATCAGATTAAATCTTAAATTAAAGATTATCAACATATTTACTGTTAAAATGATTATATTATAATAATTTTTAATTAAAATTATCGAATGCCAATAATAAAATAAAACATATCTTCGGTAATTCCGCTTTTATTTAAGAAATCCTTCAAAATCGTTACAATCATCAATGAACTAAATCTCTTTGATCAGTACAAAAACACGTCTCATAAAATTATGTAATGCAAAATAGATTTTTAAAGAGAATAACACATCAGCAATTACTGAAAAAAAGGTTCCATCAATCTTGTCTACTTTTCTTAAAATGTTGATTGAGTTTGTTTTTCTTCAGAATCCCGGAAGTTGGTGGCATTAAAGTGATTTTTTCCCTGAATTCTGTAGAAGACAACAGATGACATGATTCTAATGGACTGACTTATTTTTATCTTCAGAAGCTTGAGGCTCTTTTCCCCACACATCATCCCGATCATCCCCATCAAACATTTATTCAGATTCCAGAAGTGTCATTTGAGCAGCGCTCTCAGTCTGAAGGGCTAAATTGCAGTTTTACAGTGAGTCGGCCAGTTCGCCCTCAGCTCCTCGTTGCCATGGTAATACAGCCAGGCGACAATGGGGAAAACGGTGACGGCGACCGCCGTCGACACCCTGAGGATCCCGACTGGAGCCCTGAGAGAGAAGGACGGGTGTCAGAAAGTCAAATAAAGCTACTAACCCGGAAAAACGTCTGATTTTACCGTCCAGAGTGGCGACACAAGAGAAGCCAAACGGTCGTCAACATGAGACCAGAAAATTCCCTAAAGACACAAATTAAAACCAACAAGAAAGTATTTTAAAATCAACATACGTTTAATACATTAACTCAGAAAAGATGTTTATAAAGAAAATGATCTGACCCTTCTGGTGTAAATACAACCTACAGCTAAACTTTAGAGTTGAGGTCAATTGAAAGACGGCATTTAAAAACAGTCGTGGGCAAGTCCGACGTTCAAAGGGCTCCAACGTGTCAATGATTCATCAGCAGGAGACGTGACCGTCCTCTTATCTTTGTCCTGGAGCAGCGCTGCCCTACCTGCCTTCCTCCTGGTGGAAGATCTCCCACAGCCGCTCCTTGTCCAGCCTCCAGCCCAACGTGGCAATGGCGGCAGCGGAGAGCATCACGTGGAGGTCAGAGGTTCGCCGCCAGGGCAGCGTCTCTGTCGGGAGGAGAGGACGGAGACACGTCGAAGCAGTTTAAACCAAAGACGTGAAGACAACAAATCATTACAAAAATAGGATTGACGACAAATAACCTTCATAGTTTCAGGAATTAATTGATATAACGAGATGTTATAAAAATACACTTTAAATATTCAAGGAAAAATATTGATATTTTTCAAACTGAGACTCTGAATGTTATATCAACATATATCGTTATATATCATCATATATCATTGTTTATCGTCATATATCACCACATATCATCGTATATCATATATCTATCAATCAATCAGTCTTTATTTATAAAGCGTCTTTTACAATCAGAAATAGTTTCAAGGCCTTTCCAGGATCCCAGGGCCTAACCCCAGACAAGCTATAGTAGCAAGGAAAAACTCCCCTTTAACAGGAAGAAACCTTGAGCAGGACCAGGCTCATGTAGGGGGACCCTCCTGATGATGGCCGGGATATATCATCGTATATCGTTACATATCATCTTATATTTTGGCAAATATCACCGTATGTCGTCATATATCACCACATATCGTCATATATCACCACATATCGTAATATATCACCACATATCGTCATATATCACCACATATCGTCATATATCGCCATATATCGTCATATATCGTCTGATATATCAGAATTCTGCTTCCATACTTTAGTCCGCTAATCTGCAGTATCTCGGTTCGGCCGCACGGGGGCAGTGCGTGCGCCTAAAACTTTTGTTATCGCGTCAAAAAGGTGAAACAGAGACAAAAGTGGAACAAAGTTCTTCCTCTTGGAGAAGAGTGTCGGTCAGACCTGTGAGCGGGGGGCTCAGCCCGGCCAGAGCAGCCAGCACCGCGGGGAGCCCGTAGCCGACCTGCAACACAAGCCCGCAGCCGTCACACCGCGCACGTGCACGCGCACACACACACACACACACACACACACACGCAGCTCCACGCACGCGCCTCATCTCACCATCCACAGTCCCGCGTCGGGGTCGTTGACCTGAAACCAAACGCGTTTCCTTTAATGCTCTGACATCAGGGGGGGGGAGGGGTCTCAGGTGGGCTCTCAGGTAGACTCACCTGAACGCACGCGGCCAGGCCGAAGAACAGGGACATGCACAGGTTGCAGAGTCTCCAGAGGACACCTGTCCAACTCGGCCTCTGGTCCCCACGAGCGTCCCCCATCGCGGCCCGTCCCCGTCCCTCAGGGCGCGCTTGGGGTCGGGCTCCGCGCGGCCCGGTCCAGACCCGCCGCGGGCGGATCGACGCGTAATCCAGGGAGGCCCGGATTATTCCACAGCGAGCAGGTTTATGCTCCGGCCAAGTTAGAGAAACCAGATTAACTAATCTGATCAGGTGAGCTCGTTTAGGGAACTGGTGCTCAAACTGGGAGTGATCGATCCACAATAATCTGGAATAATCTGGAGAACCCTGCGATAATCCCACCCGATGGGTCAGGAACGCTGAACTGGGAGACCCGTTTGGGGGGTTACTGGGACGTTACTGGGACGTTACTGGGGGGGGTTCACCACCAAGTTGTCCCGGTCGGCAAAACAAGCACACTAATGACGTCACGGTGACGTCAGCACGCCCACGAGACAGAGGTGCAGCCGCTAGCTAGTCCTTACAAAATAAAAGCATCGCTCCCCCGCTTGGACCTTTGTGCAGTTTTTTTTGTACAAAAGATGAATTTTGGTGGAACAACGTGAGTCGCGTCGTCAGGGCTGGCACTCCAGAATAATGAAGAAAGAACACATCGATATTGGCGACGAGACAAGCGTTAAAGATCGAAAGTATTTAAAGGCGTTTAACACCGACCCGATACGTTAATAAACCCGATACGCGACGTTTTTAACGAACTTTAGTCCTTCTCGCTCGGGTGTTTGCGCGTAAGGGCCCACTTCCGGTTTTATTGTGGAAGGACGGCTCCACAACATCCGGTCTTGGGCGGCTGTTGACGCCGTCAGCTGATCGCGGCTAGCTCCGTTAGCAGCCTCGTTAGCCGCTCCGGGGGCCTCGACCCGAGCCTCAAAGTCGTCCCGTCGACCCCCACCCCCCCCCCCCCGGGCGGGGACCCGAACCCGACCCGCGGCCCCGGCGCCGCCGATGGACGCGAACCAGGCAACAATGGCGAGCCCCGACGGGCCCCCCCCCGGCGGGGCCCCCCCCGGCGGGGCCCCCCCCCGGCACCAGTCCCAGCACAGCACCACCATGAGCAGCCCCCAGGGTGAGTCCGGGCCCGGCCCGGTTGGGGGGGGGGCCCGAACCCCCCCGACCCGCAGACGGCTCTAATCCGGCTCGGCTGTAATCCCGCGGCAGACATTTTACTCCAGAACCCGGGAATGTCACTCGGATTACGGATGTCACTCGGATTATCGATGCTGATCGATCGATCCGCGCACGCGATCAGTTTGACGTCGGTAATCTGAGAGAGATTAACGGCGTTAATCCCGAATCAGGCTCTTCCTCCGCCTGAACTGGAGTCAGGTTCAAGGTGCCGAAAATCCAGAATAACTGAGAAATGTAGCGATTACAAGAAAAGGGGATCGACCCAAACCCTTTAAGCCCTTGAACCCTTTGAAGTCTTTGATCTCTGTGCTGACTTTGAACTGTTCTGTTCTCACCTCCAGATTCAAACACCTGCTGGAGATGTCAGAGTGAAACAGGTGCCTGGATTTTATTCACTTTTAATCCAGAATTCTGTTTGAAGGTTGTTGATTTCCCGACGTGCTGATAAATAATCTCTAGTTCTTAATCCGGGCGTCTGATGTGTCCTAACACACGTGTCCTGATGGTTTGAAGTCGCCTCAGGGTTAACCGAATTAACGTCCGCATCACAAACTGATATAATAATCCCGATAACTGATGAACTTCTGACAGGAGTAATAATGATTGTTTTTGGGTGAATAATCTCAGATTTCTGAACTGCTCTTTGATCTTTTGTCTCACTTTGCTGCTGCTAACGAACAAACACTAACGACGGTGAGCTCTCATTAATCTGTAACGTTAATCTGGAATCATCTCATCTCTTTTGTGTTTTCCTCCATTCGTTCCGTGTTGCGACCACGAGGACCAGGAATGACAAGATTAAAGGAATTACACTCAAATTACAGCCAAAAAGCGTTTCTTTAACCTTTAATGTTCTGAGGTCGTAATCCTCCTGTTGGTTCTTTGATGTTGTCACCGTCGGTCCCCCGTGACGCCGCCGCTCGCCGCATGTGTCCGCCGAAGCAGTCGGGATTATTCTGGGGTTTGTTCTCGTTCCTCGGCGCCTGCTTGTGCTTCCAGGCGGATTTGAGGTGACGTGTGAAGGAACTTAAAGGTTGTCTTCTCACCTTCAGGCTTTCAGATTAACCTGTCTGGAGCTCCTCCAAGTAAGCCACGCCTCCTTCCTTCGGTGTTTGAGGGGCCGTGACCCGCTGACCTCCACTAACCCCCCCGACCTCTGATCACCGATCAGCGTTTCGATTAACTCTTCCATCGACGTCGGCTCGTCCCCAAGCCTGACTCTAATCCCAACGCTAGATTATCGTTGTCTACATTTATTAAACCGCCGACGTTCCCGTTACGAGGAAAAAACAGGAAACTGCAGATTCACCGAAAATTGTTGTCTTGGAAAAAAATCTCTTTTTTTTTCTGGATTGAGTCTAATCCCGCCGTGGACGTTTGTGAGGGATTATCCAGGTTCGTTTTGTGTGTCGCCAACAGACCCTTTGTTCACCTGCACGTCTCCTTCGGCCTCGTAGATTAACGTTTCTCGTTGAGACGACGCGCTCGTAAATCTCCGTCGGCTCGTTAAAATTCCAGAACGTTCTTGTGTTTGTGGGCGGAGCCTGTCTGAGAGGTGGCCTTGAGGAGTGTGTGTGTGTGTGTGTGTGTTTTGTTTGTCACTTTAACAGTTTATATTGACGCATCAGAGACCCGAGTTCTGGACGTTTCATCGGAACCGTAAGCGACTCGTGGTCGTGCGGTCGCAGCGTGGGTGGCGATGAAGACGTTGCGTGCGCTCTGAGCGGCGGGTGTGTCCGTCTAACTCCACCGCTTGTCCCGTCTGTCTCGTGTCCACTCGCTCATCTCTCCCGCCGCCTCCCTCTCACGTGATCACCTGGTCACATGATCACCCGGTCACATGATCACCTGGTCACATGATCGCCTGGTCACGTGATCGCCTGGTCACATGATCACCTGGTCACGTGATCGCCTGGTCACATGATCACCCGGTCACATGATCGCCTGGTCACGTGATCACCTGGTCACATGATCACCTGGTCATGTGATCACCTGGTCACGTGATCACCTGGTCACATGATCACCTGGTCACGTGATCACCTGGTCACATGATCACCTGGTCACGCCCCTTCTCTCGACAGGTAAACGTAAAGCCCTGAAGCTGAACTTCGCCAACCCTCCGATCAAACCCATGACGAGGTTCACGCTCAACACGGCGGGCCCGCCCTTCCAGAACCCGCACATGTGAGTAGCCCCGCCTCCTCCCGTGGCCCCGCCCCCCAGCCGCCACCTGATCGCCGTCCTCCCCCGTCAGAGAGCGGCTGCGGACGCACAGCATCGAGTCGTCGGGAAAGCTGAAGATCTCGGAGCAGCACTGGGACTTCACCGCCGAGGACCTGAAGGATCTGGGCGAGATCGGCCGCGGGGCGTACGGCTCCGTCAACAAGATGGTGCACAAGCCCAGCAACCAGATCATGGCGGTGAAGGTGAGTCGGGTGTCCCTGGCCTCTAGGCCCCGCCCCCCCTTAAACGGGTCATGTGACCTGGTTCCCCGCCCCCTCCAGAGGATCCGGTCCACCGTTGACGAGAAGGAGCAGAAGCAGCTGCTGATGGACCTGGACGTGGTCATGAGGAGCAGCGACTGCCCCTACATCGTCCAGTTCTACGGCGCCCTCTTCAGAGAGGTGGGAACGCCGCTCCGGGCTGGGAGCGCCGCCCCCTCGGCCCCTCCTCCTCCTCACCGACCTTCGTCTGTGTTTCAGGGCGACTGCTGGATCTGCATGGAACTTATGGCTACCTCGCTAGACAAGTTTTACAAATTTGTGTATTGTTCGTTAAACGACGTGATTCCAGAGGAAATATTAGGAAAAATAACGTTAGCAGTAAGTGTTGGTCTGACGCTGGGAAATCCTGCAGGCCCTGAACTCATCACGCCTCTCTGTTCCACAGACTGTGAAGGCTCTTAACCACTTAAAGGAAAACTTGAAAATAATCCACCGTGGTGAGAACCCCTCCTCCTCCTCTTCTTCCTCCTCCCCCTCTTCCTCCTTCTCTTCCTCCTTCTCCTCCTCCTCCTCCTCCTCCTCCTCTTCCTCCTTCTCTTCCTCCTTCTCCTCCTCCTCCTCCTCCTCCTCTTCTTCCTCCTCCTCTTCCTCCTCCTCCTCCTCTTCCTCCTCCTCTTCCTCCTCCTCTTCCTCCTCCTCCTCCTCTTCCTCCTCCTCCTCCTCTTCCTCCTCCTCCTCCTCCTCCCCCCTCTTCCTCCTTCTCTTCCTCCTTCTCCTCCTCCTCCTCCTCCTCCTCCTCTTCTTCCTCCTCCTCTTCCTCCTCCTCCTCCTCTTCCTCCTCCTCTTCCTCCTCCTCTTCCTCCTCCTCCTCCTCCTCTTCCTCCTCCTCCTTCTCTTCCTCCTCCTCCTCCTCCTCTTCCTCCTCTTCCTCCTCCTTTTCCTCTTCCTCCTCTTCTTCCTCCTCCTCCTCCTCCTCCTCCTCCTCCTCCTCTTCCTCTTCTTCATCCTTCTCTTCCTCCTCCTTCTCCTCCTCCTCCTCTTCCTCCTCCTCTTCCTCCTCCTTCTCCTCCTCTTCTTCCTCCTTCTCTTCCTCCTCTTCCTCCTCTTCTTCCTCCTTCTCTTCCTCCTCCTTCTCCTCCTCCTTCTCCTCCTCTTCTTCCTCCTTCTCTTCCTCTTCCTTCTCCTCCTCTTCCTCCTCCTCTTCCTCCTCCTCCTCCTCTTCCTCCTCCTCCTCCTCTTCCTCCTCTTCCTCCTCTTCCCCCTATTCTTCCTCCTCCTCTTCCTCCTCCCCCTCATCACCCTCCCCCTCCTCCTCCTCCTCCTCTCACCTTCCTGTCTTCCTCCCTCAGACATCAAGCCGTCCAACATCCTCCTCGACCGGAACGGTAACATAAAGCTGTGTGACTTTGGCATCAGCGGTCAGCTGGTGGACTCCATCGCCAAAACCAGAGACGCCGGCTGCCGACCGTACATGGCTGTGAGTAGCCCCGCCCCCTCCTCCTCTTCCTCCCTCCTCTTCCTCCTCCTCTTCCTCCCTCCTCTTCCTCCCCCTCTTCCACCCTCTCTTCTTCCTCCTCTTCCTCTTCCTCCTCCTCCTCTTCCTCCCCCTCTTCCTCCCCCTCTTCCTCTTCCTCCCCCTCTTCCTCCTCCTCTTCCTCCTCTTCCTCCTCCTCTTCCACCCTCTCTTCCTCCTCCTCTTCCTCCTCCTCTTCCTCCTCCTCTTCCTCTTCCTCCTCCTCCTCTTCCTCCCCCTCTTCCTCTTCCTCCCCCTCTTCCTCCTCCTCTTCCTCCTCCTCCCCCTCTTCCTCCTCTTCCTCCCCCTCTTCCACCCTCTCTTCCTCCTCCTCTTCCTCTTCCTCCTCCTCCTCCTCCTCCTCTTCCTCCTCCTCCCCCTCTTCCTCCTCTTCCTCCCCCTCTTCCACCCTCTCTTCCTCCTCCTCTTCCTCTTCCTCCTCCTCCTCTTCCTCCTCCCCCTCTTCCTCCCCCTCTTCCTCCCCCTCTTCCTCCTCTTCCTCCTCTTCCTCCTCCCTCTCTTCCTCCTCTTCCTCCTCTTCCTCCTCCCTCTCTTCCTCCTCTTCCTCCTCTTCCTCCTCTTCCTCCCCATCTTCCTCCCCCTCTTCCTCCCTCTCTTCCTCCTCCTCCTCTTCCTCCTCCTCCTCTTCCTCCTCCTCCCCATCTTCCTCCTCCTCTTCCTCCCCATCTTCCTCCTCCTCTTCCTCCCTCTCTTCCTCTTCCTCCTCTTCCTCCCCATCTTCCTCCCCCTCTTCCTCCCTCTCTTCCTCTTCTTCCTCCTCCTCCTCTTCCTCCTCCTCCCCATCTTCCTCCTCCTCTTCGTCCCTCTCTTCCTCTTCCTCCTCTTCCTCCCCCTCTTCCTCCCTCTCTTCCTCTTCCTCCTCTTCCTCCCTGTCAATGCAGTCGCTGAAATATTGATGACGTTGATAAAACTGCGGTTGTGTGATGAAAACGATGCTGATGGTAACCACGGTGGTAACCACGGTGGTAACCATGGTGACAGTGAGCCGTCTGGTTGGTTGTGCTCCCTCTGCTGGTGTGTCCGCGGTACTGCAGCCATCCAGATGTTCACTGTCGCCCCGCAGCAGCCGAGGAGCCGCTCTGGCTCGAGTCCTCGCTCCGTCGTGTTTCAGACGTCTCAACCCCCGTCTGGTTTGTTCTGGTTTCAGCCTGAGCGAATAGACCCCAGCGCATCCCGACAAGGCTACGACGTCCGCTCAGACGTCTGGAGTTTAGGCATCACACTGGTGAGTGTCGGCGCCTCGCCGAGGTGGCGCCGGGTGGGCGGGCTTTCAGCTGCTGACTCTGACGGTGTGTTCCAGTACGAGCTCGCCACCGGACGGTTCCCGTACCCGAAGTGGAACAGCGTGTTTGATCAGCTGACCCAGGTGGTGAGGGGCGACCCGCCGCAGCTCAGCAACTCGGAGGAGAGGCGCTTCTCCCCCAAATTCATCTTCTTTGTCAACGTATGGTGAGCACCTCACCGCCGCCTCGCCGTCCTTTCACGTGGCGCCGCCGTAGTTGTCGAACAGACGGTGCTGTGACGTCACGGCTGCATCGTTTTGTTAATAACGCCGACGCCCCGCCCCCTGCTGGTCAGAAGGCTGAACTGCAGTTTTTTTTTCGCAGCCTCACGAAGGACGAATCAAAACGGCCCAAGTACAAAGAGCTGCTGGTGAGTCGCCGCTCGGCCGCTCCCCGCCGTCCCCTCCCCGTCTGAGGCGTTAACGTGCTCTCAAACCTCTCGCCCGCAGAAGGATCCGTTCATCCAGATGTACGAGGAGCGCTCCGTCGACGTCGCCGGGTACGTCTGCAGGCTTCTGGATCAGATGCCGGCGTCCCCCAGCTCGCCGACGTACATGGACTGACGTCAGGACGTCGGTCCAGCGGCACGAAAATACTCTGACGTTAAAATCAAAAGAAAAAGACTTTAAAAAAAAAAAAAAAAAAAGACCTCGTGTCCGTTTGTTTGGTCTAAAAGAAATATTCTAAAATACTGAAATGATGAAGCTCGTTTCAGTCGTGTCTGTATGTTGATGTTTAAACTTCTGTTTCTCTCTCTCGTGCACACACACACACACGCACATACACACACGCACACACACACACGCACACACACACACACATACACACACACACACACACACACACACACACACACGCATACACACACACACGCACACACACGCATACGCACACACACACACGCATACGCACACACACTCACACACACACACACACGCACGCACACACACACACTCACACATACACACACACACACGCACACACACACACACACACACACACACACACAGTCATGGTCTCCACCATCAACAGTGATCAAACCCGTAAAGGACGTGAGTGTGTCCTCGTGTACGAACAGCGTCGCTCCGTGTTGTAACAGAACTTAAGCAAGAGTCGTGACAGTTTAAAGGCTGTTTGTTCGCATCGCTGCTGATCAATAAAGAAACAGAAAGAGAACGTTTCCGTTTTTTCATCATTTGTTTTGGGTCAAAAAGGTTAAACTTGTTTGTTTTTGGGGCGTTTGTTGATGTAAAAGTAAACCAGAGTTTACGTGTTTGGGGCGTTAAAAGCCGATAAAATGTTCGTTATCTCGTCTTTTAACAGCTGCGTCACTATCGCGATAGTTCGCCGGCCCCGCCCCCTCCGGCCTGAGCGCGTCTGTGATTGGCTGACGGGGCCCATAAAGCCCGCGCGGGCCAATGAGCGCCAGGGCCGGCCGACGTCATCAGCAGATGCCGGAAGCGGGTCCCCCCATGTGAGCGGAGGTCCTGACGGTGGGGCGAGATCAAAGAGACGCGGATCAAAGCCGGACTGCGAGCCGCTTTGATCCCATGCGCGCGTGACGCGGGTGTGATGAGCGCGGGGAGGCTGCTGGCGGGGGCCGGGGGGGGGCTCCAGTCGGCCGCCCGGCGCCTGGCCGGGGCCCCCGGGGGCCTCGGGGGCCACGGGGGCCCGGCGGGGGGGCCCCGGGGGCCCCGGGGGGCCCGGGAGCCGCTGCGGCGGGTCAAGGCGCGCGACAGGCGGGCCGCGGACGGGCCGTCCACCGTGTACCTGCAGGTGGTGGGGGCGGGGGGCCGGGACAGCCCCGCCTCCCTCTACGTGTTCTCGGAGTTCAACAGGTGAGGGGGCGTTGCCATGGAGACGGGGGGTTGCCGTGGAGACGGGGGCGGCGGGGGTGACGCCCAGGTTAACTCTGCCCCCCCTCACCTGCAGGTACCTGTTCAACTGTGGGGAGGGGACGCAGAGGCTGATGCAGGAGCACAAGTAAGTGGGGGGGTTAGGGGGGTCAAGGGGGTCACACAGGGGTCACACGGGGGTTGGGGGGGGTTAGGGGGGGTCACACAGGGGTCACACGGGGGTTGGGGGGTTGGGGGGTCACACAGGGGTCGGGGTGGGTTAGGGGGGGTCACACGGGGGTCGGGGGTTAGGGGGGTCACACAGGGGTCGGGGTGGGGTTGGGGGGGTCAAGGGGGTTGGGGGGGTCACACAGGGGTCGGGGTGGGTTAGGGGGGGTCACGGGGGGTCGGGGGTCAAGGGGGTCACACAGGGGTCAAGGGGGTCACAGGAGTCACGGGGGGTCACACGGGGGTCGGGGTGGGGTTAGGGGGTCACACAGGGTCAAGGGGGTCACACAGGGTCACACGGGGGTCGGGGGGTTAGGGGGGTCACACAGGGGTCGGGGTGGGGTTGGGGGGGTCAAGGGGGTTGGGGGGGTCACACAGGGGTCGGGGGGGTCATGGGAGTCAGGGGGGGTCATCGGGGGTTCAGGGAGTCGAGGGGGGTCACACGGGGAGTCAGGGGGGGCTGGGGGGTCATCGGGGGGCATTACAGGGGGGGTGAGGGAGTTGGGGGCGGGGGGGCATCACACGTGGGGTCACAGGAGGGGTCAGGGGGTTGGGGGGGTCACACGGGGGGTTGGGGGGGGTCACGGGAGTCACAGGAGGGGGTCGTTGGGGGAGTCAGGGAGTCGAGGGGGGTCACGGGGGGGTCATGGGGGGGTCACACGGGGTTGGGGGAGTCAGGGAGTCGAGGGGGGTCACGGGGGGGTCATGGGGGGGGGTCACGGGGGGCGGCGCTCCCTCACCTCTCCCTCCCCCCCAGGCTGAAGGCCACCCACCTGGACAACATCTTCGTCACCAGGATGAACTGGCAGAACGTCGGCGGCCTGTCAGGTGACCCCGTCGACAGGGTGGGGGGGGTCGGATCAGATGACCTCGGGCATCAAAGACCTGCTTTGATCTTCCTCCCCAGGGATGATTCTGACCCTGAAGGACATCGGCGTCCCCGAGTGCGTCCTCTCCGGACCGCCACAGCTGGTGAGACGACCACGGGGGGGGGGGGCGTCCTCCCGCCGTCTCCAACCTTTGTCTTTGATGTGCTCTGATCAAAGGAGAACTTCCTGAGCGCCATCAAGACGTTCTCGGGGCCGCTGGAGGACATCGATCTGTGTACGTACGCGCGCACGAGCGCTCTCGCGCGTCCGAGCGTTCGCTGACCTCCGACCCCTCGATGCTTCCAGCGGTGCGCCCGTACGCCGCGGAGCCGTACACGGACAGCACCATGACGGTCCACCAGGTTCCCATCTTCGGTCCTTCGGGGGGGCGAGGCCCCGCCCCCGAGGGCCCCGGGGGGTCCGGCGCCGACGCGTCGCTGGTGGTGGCGTTCGTCTGTAAGGTACACGGGTCTGGTCGGGCGGCGCCCTGGAGACCGCCTCACCCCGCCTCACCCCGCCCCCTCACCCCCTCCTCCTCCTCCTCCTCACCCCCACCTCACCCCCCCTCCCTCCTCACCCCCCCACCCCCCCCCACCTCCTCCTCCTCCCTCCTCACCCCTCACCTCCCACCCCCCCTCACCCCCTCCTCTCCTCTCCTCCTCACCCCCTCCTCTCCTCCTCACCCCCTTCCTCTCCTCCTCACCCTCTTCCTCCCCTCCTCACCCCTCCTCACCTCTTCCCCCCCCTCACCCCTCCTCTCCTCCTTCTCTCCTCCTCACCCCTCCTCTCCTCCCTCCTCCCCTCCCTCACCTCTTCCTCTCCCTCACCCCTCCTCACCTCCCTTCTCTCCCTCCTCACCCCCCCTCACCCCCTCCTCACCCCCTCCTCACCTCCTTCTCTCCTCCTCACCCCCACCTCACCCCCTCCTCACCCCCCCCTCCTCACCCCCTCCCTCCCACCTCCTTCTCTCCTCCTCACCCCCTCCTCCCTCCTCACCCCCCCTCACCCCCCCCTCCTCCCTCCTCCTCACCCCTCCTCTCCTCCTCACCCTTCCCTCCTCCTCACCCTCCTCACCCCCTCCTCCCCTCCTCCCCCTCACCCCCCTCACCCCCTCCTCCTCCTCCCCACCCCGCCTCACCCCCTCCTCACCTCCTCCACCCTCCTTCTCTCCTCCTCACCCCTTCCCTCCCCTCCTCACCTCCTCCTCACCCCCCCCCCTCACCCCCCTCCTCCTCTCCCTCTCCTCCCTCACCCCCTCCTCTCCTCCTCACCCCTTCCTCTCCTCCTCACCTCTTCCTCCCCTCCTCCTCACCCCCCCTCCTCACCTCTTCCTCCCCTCCTCACCCCTCCTCTCCTCCTTCTCTCCTCCTCACCCCCTCCTCTCCTCCTCCTCTCCTCCTCACCTCTTCCTCTCCTCTTCACCCCCTCCTCACCTCCTTCTCTCCTCCTCACCCCCTCCTCACCCCTCCTCACCCCCTCCTCACCTCCTTCTCTCCTCCTCACCCCCCGCCTCACCCCTCCTCTCCTCCTCCTCTCCTCCTCACCCCCACCTCACCCCCCTCCCTCACCCCTCCTCACCCCCTCCTCTCCTCCTCCTCACCCCTCCTCACCCCTTCCTCACCTCCGCAGCTCCATGCCAAGAAGGGTAACTTCCTGGTCCCTCAGGCCAAAGAGTTGGGTCTTCCCGTGTGAGTGTTCCGACGCACCGCCGCCCCCTGACCCCGCCCCCCCGACCCCGCCCCCTCGGCCTTTAACCTCTAACGGAGGCGGCGTTCCCTCCTCCAGGGGCACCGCCGCCATCGGGCCGCTCATCGTGGCGCTGAAGGACGGGAGGAGCGTCACCTACGAGGGCCGCGAGGTGCCGCGTCGCCGAGGTGCTCTCCGATCCGCCGCGGCGCCCGCGCGCTGACCCCGTGTCCCCCGCAGGTCCGGCCCGAGCAGGTGTGCACGCCGCCCGACCCCGGGCCCGTCTTCATCGTGGTGGAGTGCCCGTCGGAGGCGTTCGTGGACGCCGTGTGCTCCGACCAGCAGCTGAGGAGGTGGGGCTCCCCGCCGGCGTCGGGCCCGACGGCGGGGCGGCGCCGTGACCTGTGGTCTCGTCCAGGTACCAGACGGGAGGCTCCGAGGACGCCGCCGCCCTCGTGGTGCACATCGCCCCCGAAGGGCTCCTCGACGCGGCGCCCTACAAGGCCTGGATGGAGAGGTCCGCCCTCCGCGCTCGCGTCCGTAAGCGGAGGGCGGGTCCGAGCGCCTGTCCGCCGTTGCAGGTTTCCGGCCTCGACGGAGCACCTGGTCCTCAACGAGCGCGCCGTCGGCGTCCACAACGTGCGCAGCCACAAGATCCAGGCTCAGCTCAACATGATCCACCCGGACATCTTCCCCCGCCTCCAGACCTGCGGCGCCTCGGTAACGGTGGCGTCCTGATTGGTGGACTGATCCGCCAGCAGCGTCTCTTCTCGCCAAAGCTGACCAGTTCCTCGTGTCCCCCGTGTCCCCCGTGTCCCCCGTGTCCCCCTCAGGGACCTCAGGCCTCCCTTCATGTTCCCAACGTCCGAGCCGAGTGTCTCCTGAAGTTCCAGTTCAGACCAGTGATGGAGTGGCAGAGGTGAGGTCCCCTTGGTGTTCTGACTCCTCCCCTTGGTGCTCTGACTCCTCCCCTTGGTGTTCTGACTCCTCCCCTTGGTGCTCTGACTCCTCCTCTTGGTGCTCTGACTCCTCCCCTTGGTGCTCTGACTCCTCCCCTTGGTGCTCTGACTCCTCCCCCTAATCTCACCCGTGCTTTGACTCCTCCCCCTCACGCTCTAACCCCTCCCCATCATCTCGTCTGTGCTGTGACCCCTCCCCTTGGTCCTCTGACTCCTCCCCGTCATCTTGTCTGTGCTCTGACTCCTCCCCCTCAGTGCTCTGACTCCTCCCCCTCATATCGTCTGTGCTGTGACTCCTCCCCCTCATATCGTCTGTGCTGTGACTCCTCCCCCTCATCTCGTCCGTGCTGTGACTCCTCCCCCTCACGCTCTGACTCCTCCCCCTCACGCTCTGACTCCTCCCCCTCATCCCGCCTGTGCTCTGATTGGCAGAGACGCCATTCCCACCTGCAACTCGGAGGACTTTGTGAAGGAGGCCTCCGAGGTTCCAAACTTCCTGGCGGAGGTGGAGGCGTGCAGGAAGCTGCGTCTGAGCGACTCAGCGGAACGTTCTGGTGAAGTTTCCCGAAGCGCGTCGGCGAACCCGGGCGTCGTCTGACCAGGCGCGCGTTGTTTCCCGCAGACGGCGAAAAATACCCCGAGGTCGTTTTCCTGGGGACGGGATCGGCTCTTCCCATGAAGATCCGGAACGTGAGCGGGACGCTGGTCAACATCAGGTGAGGGTCCCCGCCGGGTCGGCGCCCGCCCGCCGCCGCCGCCGTAAACGCCCGTGTTGCGCCCGCAGCCCGAGCCGCTCGCTGCTGCTGGACTGCGGCGAGGGAACGTTCGGCCAGCTGTGCCGACACTACGGCGACGCCGTGGACGACGTCCTCTCGAAGATCTCCACCGTCTTCGTGTCTCACCTCCACGCCGACCACCACACGGTAGCTGGCCCCGCCCCCACACACACACACGCACAGCGCCGGGGGGGCGTGGCCCGTCGTGACGGCGCTCTCGTGTGTTTCAGGGCCTCCTGATGCTGCTCTACCAGAGGGAGCGCGCGCTGGTACGTCAGCCCGGAACGCCGCCGCCGCCCCCGGGATTAACCGCCGGTTTGACCTCTTTCAGGCGACGCTGGGAAAACCGCCGAGTCCGGTTACCCTGCTGGCGCCGGTCCAGATGATGAGCTGGCTCGGCCAGTACCACCACCAGTGCGAGGAGGTCCTGCAGCACCTCAGGTAGGCGCCGCGGCGAGCGCCCGTGGGGGGCGGCGTGCGCCTGCGGCGGGCTCCGCCCACCTGTCTCTGTCTCAGCTTCGTCCCAAACAGGTCGCTGCTGGACGGCGCCGAGCCGCCGAAGGCCCGGACGCAGGCGCAGATCCGGGCGATGCTGAAGAGGAACGACCTGGAGAAGGTGGGCGGGCGCCGGGGGTGGGGGGCGGGGCGGGGGGCGTGGCCTCGCCGTCCCCGCCTCACCGGCCCCGCCTCCCCAGTTCCAGACGTGCTTCGTGCACCACTGCAAGAACGCCTTCGCCTGCAGCTTCACGCACCGGGCGGGCTGGAAGATGGCGTTCTCCGGCGACACCCGGCCCTGCGACGCCTTCGTGCGGCTCGGTGAGGAACGCCGGCGACCTCCGGTCCTCGCCCCGCCCCTCGCGCCCGCCTCATCGCCCGCCCTCTCGCCACAGGGAAGGACGCCACGCTGCTGATCCACGAGGCCACGCTGGAGGACGGGATGGAGCAGGAGGCTGTGGAGAAGCGCCACAGGTGACCCTCGCCGACCCCTCGCCGACCTCCGCCCCCTTCGCCGCGCCGACGCTGAAAAGTCGTTTTTTCCCCGACAGCACGACGTCGCAGGCCATCGGCGTGGGCGTGCGGATGAACGCCGGCTTCATCGTGCTGAACCACTTCAGCCAGCGCTACGCCAAGATCCCGCTCTTCAGCGAGGACTTCACCGAGCGCGTCGGCATCTCCTTCGACCACATGAAGGTTCGCCGCCGCCGCCACCGCCGCCTCCTCGCCGCCGTCGCCTCACCGCCGTCTCCGCCCCCCCAGGTCCGTTTCGACCACCTGAAGACGCTCCCCCGGCTCGTCCCGGCGCTCAAGACGCTGTTCGCCGCGGACATCGGCGAGATGGAGGAGCGGCGGGAGAAGCGGGAGCTGCGCCATTCGAGGGGAGACGGCGAGGAGCCGACGGGCCCTCCCGCCAAGAGACGCCAGGGGGCGCCGCCGAGCTGCGACGTGGAAGACAAGCGAGCGGAGAGCAGCTGAGGTCCTGAGCATCTTTAAACATTCAGAAGTTTGGTTTTGGATTGGATGGAGTTTGTGTTGTTTGTTTTTTTTTTCTTTTAACTCGATAAAATGAACCCTCACGGTTTGGCGGAGCTCCGCCCCTTAACAATATTTAAGGTTTTATTGTTCCTAAACTCAAACAAATCCTTTTTGTTTCTTCTCAAACACCAAATTGAAGTTACAATTATCTGTAAATAAAAGAAAATTCAGGGTTTTCTCGTCTGTTTCTGAATTCAGAACCTCAGAATTTTAGAGAATTGTAAAAATGTATAAATGTAAAGCTGAGGTGACGTTCGCGTTCTGGCCAGAGGGGGCGACAAAGAGCCGCCTTTTTATATCGACGTCAGTTTAGCTTTTAAATTGTTTATTTTCTGAGAAAAACTTTGATTTCCTAGTCTGACCTTTAAATTAGAGACGCGTCCTGAGAGGACACGCGTCCGTCTGCTCCTGAATCTCAAATCGTGTCTTCATTTCACAGAACCAAAAGAAACCTCGGCCTCAGGGTCAAAGGTCAAAGTGGGCTTAATCTGTTTCCTCCTGAGTCCATTTGTTTTTAAGTGAGGACTTTGGATTGATCCAGACACGATTAATGGAGCCAGAGCCTGTGATCTTCCTCTGTTGTGGGTTTGATCTGCTCTCTGGGGTCTTTGTCTTCGGTCTGGTTCCGTTCTGGAACGCTCGGCTCGGTTTCAACCGATCTGGCTCGGGAGCGAGCGAGGCAGAAAACGTTTGCGGGAGGACGAACGTGGAGAGAATTTATCAGGCGGAGGAATCAGAGCCGGCGACTGCCCCGGACTGCTGAGCGGCGCCGTTCGCTGAGCTCGGGCTCCTCGCCGCCGTGATGAATCGGGGGAAGGATATTGTTGCGATGCGGCGCGCTGATACCATCGGAACCGCTCCATAAATCCTCCGACGTGCCCTTCAGCGCCCGACGCAAACGTTTGCATCAGCTGTCCGTGACCGCCGATTCACTCTGACGAGGGCTGACCTTTGACCTCTGACCTTTGACCTCTTATCGGCCGTCTTACGTAACGAAGGCGGGAAACTTTCGGGAACACAAAATGAGTGAAAGGTTTTATTCGTATTGTCCCGTTGGTCCGTAAAAACGAGTGATCTCCAGTTATTAATCGATGTTGATCCTCGTGTGAACGAGGGAGGGGTGAGTGGGCGGGGCTTGTCCCGGGGGGAGGGGCTGAGGCGTGTAGCGTTAATATTCGCAGGGCGACTCCTCGCCGGCTCGCCCAACGAGCGAACCAGAGATCTCACTAATAAATCAACGCCGCGCTCGCCGACGCCGACTCGCGCTCTGCAATTATGCGCTGAATCAGATCGCTCGTCCGCGAGTCGACGGCGCCATAAATCTGCAGCGCGTCCTGATCCCGGCGATACGTGCGAGGGAAATGAGCGCGGCGGGGGGAAGCTGCTGACTCGCCGGCGATGTTTTTGTTTCGGGGGGGGCGACGGGCGGGCAGGAAATGAGAGCGGCGGAGGCAAAGCTCGTCTTCACGCCGCGTCCGGGAGCGGAGACGGGTTTCCCCCCCACGTTACCATGGAGACGGGGGGTTCACCTGGAGTCGGCCGGACCCTCGTTGGGCCGCCGCGGGCCTCGACCCGTCTCCTCGACCCGTCTCCTCGACCGCAGCATCCTCGCCTCCCCCGTGGCGCTCCGACAGGGCGCCGAGGTCGACCTGAGCGCTGAGGCGGAGCTCAGGTCGCCATGACGATCAGACCCGTCTGAATATTCATTAAAACGCCACAATGAGGCGGAATTTAATCTGCCTGTTTAATTACGACGCAGGAAACCTTCGGTCCAGACTCCTGCTCCTCTGAGACCCACCCCCCACACTGGCCCCGCCCCCAACCCCCCCACTGGCCCCACCCCCCACCGCCAGCGAAGCGAGACGTTTCCACAGCAGGAACAACGAGGGGCGACGGACAGGCCTGTCGTCCCCGGTAACGGCTGATGTGCCTTCACGCCGCGAAGTCGGGCGGCGGACGAACGGCGAGGCGTCGGCGTGTGAGCCGCCGATCTGATCTGATCGCGACGGGAACGGCCTCTGCTGGACGACGTGGCCGCCGCCCGTGACGACTGCGTCCGCGTTCCGCTGTGGCTCCGCCCCCTTTTCCCGACGCTAATGAGACGAGGCGTCCCCCCCTCCCTCCTGCGGGGGGCGCTGGGGGTCGGCGCGCGTTGGCGGGAAAACGAAGCGCTCTCTCGAAGGACACGTGAAGTCAGCGCCTCGCCGAGGCCTCGTGGTCTCTAACATCCCGCCGGCCCGTGATTGGCCGTGCCCGGCAGGCCTGGTTGCTATGCAGCAGCGAGGCGGCGGCGGTGGCCGTACGGCGGCGGCGGCGGCGGCCAGCGATTCGTCATGTGTCTCTTAAATTAGAGGCAGGCGAGATGAAAGTTTAATGAATTTTAATGATCGCCGTGGAAAAATGGGTCATTTCTGATGGAGGCGCTCCGAAGATCCGAGAGAGACGCAGACGAGCGGACGGCGCCCCAACGCCACCGCCGCCGCCGCCGGCGGGGGGCGCCCACGAGCCAGACCGACCCGTTCAGATCTTTAAGTTTTAACGACAACGAACGCGTCCGAGCGTCTGAAGGATGAAAGGAGAGATCGCCGCGCTGAGCTCGTTAACTCAGCTGACGAGTGAACGAGGGATGAGTCACCCCCGAGGAAGACGGACGGCGACCTTCACGGACGACCTTCGCCGACGCTCAAACGCGCGAAGACCAAAAGGAGAATCTGTGAATCGATCAGCTTCTGTTCTCCATCGGCGGATCAATACGGCCTCAGTGAGGCTAGCCCGATGGTTAGTGTTCCAAAGCGAGTAATTCCAGCAGAATTCCCGCGGCGCTCCGCGTAAATCCGCCCTTCGCGCGTTCGTAAGCGACCGCTTTGATGGTCGGCTGTTGTTTGTTTGTTTGTTTCTCTTCACTCACGTTTTTTTTTCTCGACTTTTACGGTGAAATTATGAAACATCTGCTCCCTCAACGACACGATGCTGTCAGAGCACCAGACACACACGTGTGTGTGAGAGAGGGTGTGAGGGTGTGTGAGTGAGTGTGTGAGTGAGTGAATGTATGAGTGTGTGTGAGTGAGTGTGTGTGTGAGTGAATGTGAGTGAGTGAATGTATGAGTGTGTGTGAGTGAGTGTGTGTGTGAGTGAGTGAATGTGTGTGAGTGAATGTATGAGTGTGTGTGTGTGAGGGTGTGTGTGTGAGTGAGTGTGTGTGTGAGTGAGTGAATGTGTGTGTGAGTGAGTGTGTGTGTGAGTGAGTGAATGTGTGTGTGTGTGTGTGAGTGAATGTATGAGTGTGTGTGTGTGTGTGTGTGAGTGAATGTGTGTAAGTGAATGTATGAGTGTGTGTGTGAGTGAGTGTGTGTGTGAGTGAATGTATGAGTGTGCGTGTGTGAGGGTATGTGTGAGTGTGTGTGAGGGTGTGTGTGTATGAGTGAGTGTGTGTTTGAGAGGGTGTGTGAGTGAGTGAAGCTGTGTGTGTGTGTGTGAGTGGGTGTGTGTGTGTGTGAGGGTGTGTAAGTGAGTGAGGCTGTGTGTGTGAGTGGGTGTGTGTGTGTGTGTGTGAGGGTTGTGTGAGTGTGTGTGTGTATTTGACAGCCAGATCCCCGAGTTAGCTCACAGTAACGTCACTTCAGATAAAGCATGCATCTGATCGATAATCGATTGATCGATCGATCGATTGATTGATTGATTGATTGATTGATTGATCAGGTCTGATCAGCAGCAGAACGTTAACTGAGCTGCCTTGTTTTGTAAAGCTGTTTTTTAATTTATTTTTCTTGCTGCAGCGAAAATCACATTTTGGGGGTTTAATCGAGTTTGTCGTGTTTGGTCTGACGCTGATGGAATCTGACGACTGCGGGATCAGTTACGCGCTCCGATATGGAGGCGAATAAAGAAATAAATGAATAATTCATCACAAGCTCCTTTGTTATTTTTCACCTAAAAAACCAAAATGTCGTTTTCGCCGACCAGACTGTAAACGGAGCTCACAGAAATCTGGGAGGAATTAAAGAACGGCGGAGTGAAGGATTGTGGGGGATCCAGCGGCGTGTAGGACAGCGCCGCTAAAACCTTTTCTTCTATTATTCAATCATCTTCCTTTGATCTTTGTCTTTCATTTACATTTTCACCAGGCTAGCGCTTCTTTCAGCTCCGGCTGGACCGACAGCACGTGACGCAACCACGCGCATTGATTGGCTGAGCGGGATCAGACGGTTGTGACGTCAGGCCGCAACGTCGAAAGTTAAAGTTTAATTAAACGAGTTTAGAGGATCTACCTACTGATAAAAGCGGGTTATAAAGAGATAAAAGGAGATGAGATAAAATGAGCTAAAGGTGAGCTAAAACGAGCTAAAGTTGAGATAAAACGAGCTAAAGTTGAGATAAAACGAGCTAAAGATGAGATAAAACGAGCTAAAGTTGAGATAAAACGAGCTAAAGTTGAGATAAAACGAGCTAAAGATGAGATAAAAATGAGCTAAAGTTGAGATAAAACGAGCTAAAGTTGAGATAAACCGAGCTAAAGTTGAGATAAAACAAGCTAAAGTTGAGATAAAACGAACATAACGACGAGCTAAAACGAGCTAAAGTTGAGCTAAAACGAGCTAAAATCCAGATAAAACGAACTAACGACGAGCTAAAACGAACTAAAGTTGAGATAAAACGAGCTAATGACCAGCTAGCTGTAGCTTCTGTTAGCTCGTAAAGACACAACTTCGTGCAAATTTCTGTGACAGTAGTTAGCTGTGAAGTATAAAATCGCTATTGCGTGGCCGGGGACTGTGCGGAGGTTCCCGATAAAGATCTGTCCTGTCCCGTCCTGATGAGCTAATCGCTGCAGGTAAACAGACGATTATCGGAGTCGGCAGAAAGCGCTTTCGCTCCAGATTTAATCTGCGTTGGAGCTGATGGGAGGATGTCAAACTCCCGAACTCCGGGCACTGGTGAGCTGCTTCGGAATCCTGGGAACGCTGGATCCCGGGTGCTCTTGTCCCGACAGAAGCCCCGCCCCCTGCCGGCGGGCTGCGGCACTCCGACCCCGTCAGCTTCAGCCGTCTGACCCGCCTGATTCCGTCTGACTCCTCCTGAAGATTCCGCCTCATCAACGTGACGGCTCCGGTTCAGCTGCGGGAGAAGTCGTGAATATTCATCGGCCCGGGAGGTCGGAAGGTCAACGAGCAGCTGCTCCCGTCAGGTTTAAATATAGCCGTGAAGGTTCGCCGAAGGTGGGATTATTCCCGGGATGGGATCAACGGCGAGGAGAGTCAGCTGGACCAGGACGAGGGTCAGACCCGGATGCGGATGCGGGTCGGACTGGGACGAGGGTCGGGCTTCTGGGCGAGCGCGGAGCCGCGTCTTCTGCATAATTCATCGGAACGTTTAGAATCGGCTCTTGTGAATTCTGCTCCTCCGTTAACGAGACAAAGCTCGTTATTCCCGTCCGCTCAGCTGCAGCGGAGCTCGGCGAACCGGGTTCTGGTTCTGTCTGGACCAGGGACCTGACTGACGGGGCTTCACACTGGGTCACGTGATCATCCTCCAAGGCCTCGGTGTCTGTGGGCGGGGCCTAACCTCAGACTCCTCCCACATGTGAACCCCTGCGACATCTGCCGTGGCCTCCGGCGGCGGTCGATTCCTCCGCCTGCTCCTCCGAAGGTCGGGACGCGCGAGTGGCGAGCGTCGCCATGGCGACGGGAAGGATCCGGCCAGGAGGCGCAGGAACGAACAGCAATTAACATCCCGAGGCCGCCGAGGGGAGACCAGAGGGGCGGGGCTTAATCACCAAGGGGGAGGGGCTAATTCAGGCTCAACTGTGTACGTGCTCATCAGAAGCTCACACACACACACACACACACACACACACACACACACACACACACACTCACACACACACACACACACTCACACACACACACACACACACACTCACACACACACACACACACACACACACACACACACACACACACACACACAGAGCTTCTTCCTGTCGCGTCTTTGGTCCGGAGCGCCCCCCCGGGAGACCCGTCAGCAGCGTCTAATTGGATGAAGGGGCCGGGAGCGGCGTCCGGAGCGGACATAAAACCCTGAAAACGGGATTTTGCTGCTGAAGCACTTTGTTTTATGGCGCCCAGGAGGGGATGTGAAGAGCGGCGGCGGCGGCGGTGGCGTGCTGCGTCAGGCCTCCAATCACAGCGCGCACGGCGCTGGAGTGTGTTTGACAGCGGGGGGTCGGGGGGGGGCGGCGGACGCCTGCAGCTGATTAACTCCAGTCGAGGACTCATTAACATTCCTGCCGGATCATCGCTCGCCGGCGTGTTGATGAAAATCGTTACTGACGCGTCTGTAATTACACAACACTCTGGAATCAGCGTGGATAAGCCCCGCCCCCGAGGGGACGGAGCGGCGCTCCGGGAACGGCGTCCGCGGAAGGCAAGCGTCCCGCTGATTGTTTTGTCAACATGTCATCTGACACCGGGGGGCAGGCGGGGAACGTGAGGCGCTGGTTGTTCTGATCACCGATCAATAACATCAGGCTCAGACAGCCTCGGAGGACGGTCGATCTTCTGCACAGCCTCAGAAACAGCAGGTCAACATCTGGAGTCCATCACATCTGGATCTCCTACGAGTCCTCCCATCAAGGAAACATCTGACCTCCAGAACAAAAGGATCAAGAACCATCTCAGACCTTAGCAGATGTTCCCCCTACAGATGTTCTGAAGATCTCCTACAGATGTTCTCCTACAGATGTTCTCCTACAGATGTTCTGAAGAGCTCCTACAGATGTTCTGAAGAGCTCCTACAGATGTTCTGAAGATCTCCTACAGACGTTCTCCTACAGATGTTCTGAAGATCTCCTACAGATGTTCTCCTACAGATGTTCTCCTACAGATGTTCTGAAGAGCTCCTACAGATGTTCTACAGATCTACATCTACAGATCTCCTACAGATGTTCTCCTACAGATGTTCTGAAGATCTCCTACAGATGTTCTCCTACAGATGTTCTGAAGATCTACAGATGTTCTCCTACAGATGTTCTGAAGAGCTCCTACAGATGTTCTACAGATCTCCTACAGATGTTCTCCTACAGATGTTCTGAAGATCTCCTACAGATGTTCTCCTACAGATGTTCTGAAGAGCTCCTACAGATGTTCTACAGATCTCCTACAGATGTTCTCCTACAGATGTTCTACAGATCTCCTACAGATGTTCTCCTACAGATGTTCTGAAGATCTCCCACAGATGTTTTCCTACAGATGATTTCCCACAGATGTTCTACGCATGTTCCTCTACAGATGATTTCTCTACAGATGACATCTAAACAGGAGGAGGGTCTTTCATTGTTCCAGAGGTCCTGAGGGGTTCTGCTGCTCAGCAGACCTTCTCCTCTTCCTGCTACGATGGACTCGTGGTTCCTCTTGTCACTCAGAACTTTGTGGCCAGGAACAGAAAATCATCCCTGGATCCAATTATGGGCTCATTAGAATTCAGAGAAGCTCTAATTTGTCGTTTAGCAGCTCTTTAATCGAACCGTGTTGTTGACGCTCCGAAGCCGTCGCCCATAAATAAAGATGATTTATTAAAAAAACAATCAGCCAAAAGCAGCCCGGCAGTTAATATTTAATAAGCAGCAGCTGGGAGGAAAATGGAATTCCTGATGGTTCCTCAGGACGAGCAGAACAAACAGACCACCTTCGACCTCAGAGAGGAGCTCCATGGAAGTCATGGGCGCTGTGAAGCCCCGCCCATCAAATGGGACACGCCCAGAGGCGGAGCAGCTGTTGGCCTCTGATGGTTCCTCTGTTGGTTCCTCTGTTGGTTCCTCTTAAGGTTCCTCTTATGGTTCCTCTTATGGTTCCTCTTATGGTTCCTCCTTCAGATGGTTCACACAGACATCTGTGTCTGGTTCTCTGGACCTTCTCATCCCAGTCTTTACTGGGATGGGACCAGTTTGGAGTCAGACTGGTCTGTGTCTCCCAGTATCAGACCCCTGAGTCGGTCACTCCGGGGTGTCGGTCGTAGGGGCGGACTCGACCTCAACGTGGACACAACGACTTGATTACCCGGTCACGGCGTTGGGCGAAGCTCGGGGTGGAACATCCAGGAGGAGAAGCACAAGCGCGACAAAAAAGCGAAACGAGTTTGACGCGTGAGGACGATTCGTCAGGTCGATGGAGTCGATCTGAGCCGCCGGTTAATTTAACGGAACGTCAGGAACGTCGCTCCGCCTGGGTCGGCCCATTCCGCCCCCGCGTCCCTCTCCAGGTCGTTACGCTCCCGGAATAATAAATCCTGCTTGTTGGGGCTCGTTAGGAACCTTCATATGAGGAGAGGCTGTGAAATCAGCCCGCCTTCCTCTGAGGGATCCGCGCTAACGAGACGCTGCCTCTAATCGGCCGGCGGCGAGCCCGGCGGCGATTAACGGCGAGGAGACGTTCCCGCGAGGCGACCTGTCCACGGCAACGCGCCGTCGTTCACGCCGTCCGTGGCGGCGGCGAGCGCTAACGAGCCTTTGTGTTTACGGCCAATCGTCAGTTCAGGTTTGAAGATTTTAAGAGAAAACGTTTCTTTTACCCCCCTCACCCCCCCTCACCCCCTCACCCCCCACCCCACGCCCCCTCACCCCCCAACCCCCCCTCACCCCCTCACCCCCCCACCCCACGCCCCCTCACCCCCCTCACCCCCTCACTCCCTCACCCCCCTCACCCCCTCACCCCCCACCCCACGCCCCCTCACCCCCCTCACCCCCTCACTCCCTCCCCCTCACCCCCTCACCCCCCCGCCCCCTCACCCCCTCACCCCCCACCCCACGCCCCCACCCCCCCCTCACCCCCTCACTCCCTCACCCCCTCACCCCCTCTCACCCCCCCCTCACCCTCCTCACCCCCTCACCCCCCTCACACCCCCTCACTCCCTCACCCCCCACCCCCCCCACTCCCTCACCCCCCCCCCCCCCTCACTCCCCTCACCCCCCACCCCACCCCCCTCTCACCCCCCTCACCCCCTCACCCCCTTCACCCCCTCACCCCCCTCACCCCCTCACCCCCTCCACCTCCCTCACCCCCCTCACCTCCCTCACCCCCTCTCACCTCCCTCACCCCCTCTCACCCCCCTCACCCCCCTCTCACCCCCTCACCCCCTCTCCCCCCTCACCCCCTCTCTCCCCCTCACCCCCCTCACCCCCGTTTGTTTACAGGTATCCAACCCTAAACGCACCAATCACAGTTGAGGGAGCAAACCGCCGTTTTGTTTTAGTTCCTCTGTGCGAATGAGGCCGGGGTCAAAGGTCACCGCGTCGCCGTGGCGAGCTCCTGCCGGCTGGGGCCGGGGACGTCCCTCCTCCGGCGACCTTTGACCCCGGCCTCCGCATTAATGCCGCAGAGCGCTTTTGAATGGTCCTCTCAGCTAAGCGGTCGCGCTTTCGCTCCGCCGTTAGTGCGGGCGCTGCGGCGGCCCGCCTGGACCCGAAGTCGAGGGCGAGTCGTTAACGTCCGACCCCGGACGCGGCGGCGTGAAGCGCGGAGGCAAATTAAATCTGAGCGAGGCGCACATCAGAGATTAAAAGTTCACTTCGTCTTCCTTCGCGTCGTCTTCGAGTGTCTGGCGAGCGGCGAAGCCCCGCCCCTTCCCGTCGGCGCAGCGTGACTTTGATGGACGGGAGTGGGCGGCGGCTCTGGGAGGCTGCGGCGCCGCTGACAGTGATCCATGCGCAGGTAATTACACCTGGAGGTGACGGATGGGCCCCATTAATCTGAGATTAAGCGCCTCCCACACCCTCAGACAGCAGGTGGCTCCGCCCCCTCCATCAGAGCCCCGCCCCCTGCCAGGGTCCCGCCTCCAAGCACGTGACGCTCCCATATTAGTGGGTCAAAGGTCAGTAGACCCAGCCAAGAGGTCAGGGGTCAACTGATGCGACCTTATCCCGTGTGTTTTTCCGAGGTTTGGAGGCTCCGCCCACAGGCGCCATCCTGTCGGGATAGAGGAGCGTTCCGGGCCGACCTCCGCGGTCGGGGCGAGGGGACGGCGGTGGAGAGGCCCCGAGGTCGAGCCTGGCTGGGAGGGCGCCAGTCAGGCCGGCGTTGGCCAGCGCTCCTCCACGGACGGCGTCTGGGCGCTCCCATCAGGAATCTGGAACGGCCCCGCGGAGCCGGAGGAAGCCTGGTGCTGGAATCTGGACTTAAATGCGTTAAAGGTGTCGAGGTGAGCGCCGACCCCCGCGGACGCTCCCGAACATCAATAACAGCGCGCTCCTCATTTGGCGCCTTCGCCGGCGGAGCCCACAGCTCCTGTAACGTCCACAGCCGAGTGTGTGTGTGTGTGCGGACTTGATGTCTCTGTGGGGACACGCGCGCTCAAATCCAGTTTAAAAACAATAACTGAGGAAACATCTCTGCAGGCTCCATCAAACACAGTTAGAGGAGACGGGAACGTGTTTGGTCTTCTGCTATGAGGAGGGGGGGGGGAGGGGAGGAGAAGAGGAGGAAGGGAGAGGAAGGGAGAGAGGAGGGGAGAGGAGGAGGAGGAAGAGGAGGAAGGGAGAGGAGGGAGAGGAGGAGGAGAGGAGAGAGGAGAGGAGGAGAGGAGAGGAGAGGAGAGGAGGAAGAGGAGGGAGGGAGAGGAGAGGAGAGGAGAGGAGAGGAGGAGAGGAAGAGGAGGGGGGAAGGAGGAGAGGAGGAGGAAAGGAAGGGAGGAGGAAGAGGAGAGGAGAGGGAGAGGAGGGGGGAGAGGAGAGAGGAGGAGGGGGAGGGAGGGGGAGAGAGAGAGGAGGAGGGAGGAGAGGAGGAGAAGAGGAGGAAGGGAGAGAAGAGAGGAGGAGGGGAGAGGAGAGGAGGAAGGGAGGAGGAGGGGGGGAGGAGGAGAGGAGCAGAAGAGAGGAGGGAGAGAAGAGGAGGGGGAGAGGAGGAAAGGAGGAGGGGAGGAAGGGAGAGGAGGAGAGAAGAGGAGCGGAGGGGAGAGAAGAGTTGAAGAGAGGAGGAGGAGAGAGGAGGAGGAGGGGAAAGGAAGAGAGAGGAGAGGAGGAGGAGAGGAGGGGAGGGGAGGATGAAAGGAAGGGAGAGGAGGAGGAGAGGAGAAGAGAGGAGGGAGGAGGGGGAGGAGAGAGAAGAGGAGGGGGGAGAGAAGAGTGAAGAGAGGAGGAGGAGAGAAGGGAGAGGAGGGGGAAAGGAAGAGAGAGGAGAGGAGGAGGAGGGAGAGAAGAGGGGAGGAGGAAAGGAAGGGAGAGGAGGAGGAGGAGGATGAAGAGAGGAGGGAGGGAGAGGAGGAGAAGAGGAGAGGGGGAGAGAAGAGTTGAAGAGAGGAGAGGAGAGGAGGACAGAAGAGGAGAGGAGAGAGGAGATTTTTAGTTTTCTTTTTTCATCACGAGTGTGTTTAATTATGGTTTCCAAGGTCGTGACCTGTGGAGGAAGGGGGCGGGGCTTAGGTCAGCTCTCTCCTCCCCTTTGAGCCCGATGGACGTTAAAGTCGGTTTCCCGGTCCGTGGTCAGAGCGGCGCCGCAGCAGCGCTTCTCTGCGTCGCCGCTTTAATTGGAAACACGTCTGGAGGACGTGCGTGTTTACGGAGCATTTCTCCGTCTTTAATAAAGCGCCGTCGCCGCTCTCCGAAGTGGTGACATTTATTTTCAAATGGTAATGGATTCACAGGAAGCTGTTAGGATGCAGCAGCGGCCCGCCGCCGCTCCTCCCGGGACGCCGCCGCGCCGCCGCTCCGGCGCCGAGACATTTTCTGCTCTTTCGCGCCTTGTTCTCCGTGTTTTGGGCCCCCGGGGGACGTCGAAGGCGTCGGGCGGGAAGTGGCGAGGCGCTGAGGTCGGGCGGGTGCCCGCCGGCGGGCCGAACCTCGCCGCAGGCCGCCCTCGCTGCCTCTGCGGACGGACGGCGAACGCCACACGGAGGGGTCGCCCGTCGGGCCCCCGGGGGCCCCGTAACTCGGTTAGGCCACGCCTTCTTGGTTAGGCCCCACCTTCCCAGTTAGGCCACACCTTCTTGGTGAGGCCCCACCTTCCCGGTTAGGCCACACCTTCTTGGTGAGGCCCCACCTTCCCAGTTAGGCCACACCTTCTTGGTGAGGCCACGCCTTCTCAGTTAGGCCACACCTTCTTGGTGAGGCCCCACCTTCCCAGTTAGGCCACACCTTCTCGGTGAGGCCCCACCTTCCCAGTTAGGCCACACCTTCTTGGTGAGGCCACGCCTTCTCGGTTAGGCCACACCTTCCCAGTTAGGCCACACCTTCTTGGTGAGGCCACGCCTTCTCGGTGAGGCCCCACCTTCCCGGTTAGGCCACACCTAGGTACCTTTTTCTCCTGTAGGCCCCGCCTTCTCCCGTAGGCCCCGCCTTCTCCCGTAGGCCCCGCCTTCTCTGGGTGGATCTCTGATTAAAAAACAATCAATATTTAAAAGACTAAAGGAAACAAACAAATCTGCTTCATTGATCCATAAAAACACACCGAGACTCAGAACTGATCCCAGAAGATCCCAGAGGAGGAGCTCATCTGGAGCTCCATGTTGCCATGACAACCCAGGACATGGAGAGGTCAGAGGTCAGAAGGGGACGGTTCCTCTCCTCCTTTACTCCTCCTCTCCTCTACTCCTCTCCTCTTTGATCCCTTCTCAACCCATCCAGGCTTCCAGGAGATGACGGAGGTGAAGAACCCTCTCTTTGATGTTGGATTCTTTGATGATGAGGAGCTCCCAACCTTCTCCCTGAAACAGAACCTTCAGAACCTTCTGGAAGTTCTTCAGCCTCCAGCAGCAGATGATCCAGATGTTTGGAGGAGGTGTACAGACACAAGCAGGTTCTTCTTCTCCTCCTCTTCTTCCTCCTCCTCCTCTTCCTCCTCTTCTTCCTCCTCCTCTTCCTCCTTCTTCCTCCTCCTCCTCTTTCTCCTCCTGCCTCTCTTCCTCCTCCTCTTCCTCCTCTTCTTCCTCCTCCTCTTCCTCCTCTTCTTCCTCCTCCTCTTTCTCCTCCTGCCTCTCTTCCTCCTCCTCTTCCTCTTCTTCCTCCTCTTCCTCCCCCTCCTCCTCTTCCTCCTCCTCCTCTTCCTCCTCCCCCTCCTCCCCCTCCTCTTCCTCCTCTTCTTCTTCCTCCTCTTCCTCCCCTCCTCCTCCTCCTCTTCCTCCTCCTCCTCTTCCTCCTCCCCCTCCTCTTCCTCCTCTTCCTCCTCTTCTTCTTCCTCCTCTTCTTCTTCCTCTTCCCCCTCCTCCCCTTCCCCTCCTCCTCCTCCTCCCTCTCCCCCTCCTCCCCCTCCACCCTCTCCCCCCTCCCCCCCTCCTCCCTCTCCCCCTCCTCCCCCTCCTCCCTCTCCTCCCCCTCCTCCCTCTCCCCCCCCCTCCTCCATTAATAAACTTTCTTCCCTCTCTTCCTAACTTTGTTCTCGTTGACAGCAGAAACAGTCGGACCAGATAAACGCTTGACGCTCTCGGTTGTTGCCGTGGAAATACCGCAGCACAAATCACACGTCTTCCTTTGTGGAGGAAATACGAGCTCGTTATTCTGCCGCGGGTGTCGACCCTCGCCGCCGCCTGTCAGCTGGTTCTGCTGATGGCGGCGCCGCGCTCGCCGCCGCTAATGGACGCCGCTCGCCCTTCGCTCAAACCGCCGCGGCGGCGGGATCCGGCATCAATTTGTGAGCCCGGGGAGCGTCCGGCGCGTCGACGTTCATCAAAGCTCGTCTTGTTCCGGCGCCGCCGCGCTGATCTGGACGAGGCCCGGGGGAGGGGTCACGTGATCAGGGCCCGCTTCCTGTCCATCAGAACCCGGAGAACCGACGTGGTTCTCGTGTCCTCGTTGTACTCTGAGGTCGGGTTTGTCCGCCATCGAGGTTTTGGTCGACCTCTAGGTCAACGATAAAGTCGGGGGTGTACGGTGGGCGGGGTCAGAGAGTATGACGGGCGGGGTCAGAGAGTACGGTGGGCGGGGTCAGAGAGTACGGTGGGCGGGGTCAGAGAGAGACGGGCGGGGCAGGACGGTGGGTGGAGTCAAGAGTACGGTGGGTGGAGTCAGAGAGTACGGTGGGTACGGTGGGTGGAGTCAGAGAGTACGGTGGGCGGGGTCAGGGAGTACGGTGGGTGGAGTCAGAGAGAGTACGGTGGGTGGAGTCAAAGAGTACGGTGGGCGGGGTCAGGGAGTACGGTGGGCGGGGTCAGAGTACGGTGGGCGGGGTCAGAGTACGGTGGGCGGGGTCAGAGAGTACGTTGGGCGGGGTCAGAGAGTACGGTGGGCGGAGTGGGCGGGGTCAGGGAGTACGGTGGGTGGAGTCAGAGTACGGTGGGCGGGGTCAGAGAGTACGGTGGGTGGAGTCAAAGAGTACGGTGGGCGGGGTCAGGGAGTAGGATGGGCGGGCTCAGAGAGTACGGTGGGCGGGGTCAGAGTACGACGGCGGGGTCAGAGAGTACGACGGGCGGGGTCAGAGTACGTGGGGCGGGGTCAGAGAGTACGTTGGGCGGGGTCAGAGACAGCGTGGGCGTCTCGCCCTGCGGCGGCGGTGCCGAGCCGGCTCAGGCGATGACGGACTCCTGGTTCCTGTGACCTCACCTGTCAGCATGCTTGAATCAGGAGGCTCCGCCAGCAGGTGCATGATGGGAAAGTGGAGACGGATTGGAGAGGGAGAGAATCCGTTAATTCATAATCTCAGTTTGATTATTCATGTCTGAGTTTATTTCTGTTTAATCTGTTTAATTTAATCTGTAAATGACTCCAAACAGATTTAAAGATTAAAATCTGAACGACTGTGCCCCTCCCTCCCTCTCTCCTCTCCTCCCCCTCTCCCCCTCTCTCTACTCCTCTCTCTCCCCTCTCTCTCTCTACCTCTCTCTCTTCTTCTCTCTCTCCCCATCTTTCCCTCTCTCTCTACATCTCTCTCTATATACCCCTCTCTACCTCTCTCTCTCCCTCTCTACCTCCTTCTCTCTCTACTCCTCTCTCAATCTCTCTCTCTCCCTCTCTACCTCTCTCTCCCTCTTTCTATACCCCCTCTCTCTTCCTCTCTCACTCTACACCCTCTCTCTCTACCTCTCTCTTTCTCTACCTCTCTTTCCCTCTCTCTATACCCCCTCTCTCTACTCCTCTCTCAATCTCTCTCTCCCTCTCTACCTCTCTCTCTTCTTCTCTCTCTCCCTATCTTCCCCGCTCTCTCTACATCTCTCTCTATATACCCTTCTCTTCCTCTCTCTCCCCCTCTCTACCTCCTTCTCTCTCTACTTCTCTTTCCCTCTCTCTACCCCCTCTCTCTCCCTCCTCTCTCTCTCTCTACCTCTCTCTCTACCTCTCTCTCTCCTCTCTCCTCTATCACCCCCTCTCTCCCTCTCTCCCTCTCTACCTCTCTCCCCCCCCTCTCTCTTTCTCTCTCCTCTACCCCTCTCTCTCTACCTCTCTCTCTACCTCTCTCTCTACCCCCTCTCTCTACTCCTCTCTCAATCTCTCTCTCTCCCTCTCTACCCCTCTTCCAACCCTCTCTCTACTTCTCTCTCAATCCCTCTCTCCCTCTCTTTCCCTCTACTCCCTCTCTCTACTTCTCTCTCAATCTCTCTCTCTCCCTCTCTTTCCCTCTCTCTATACCCCCTCTCTCTACTTCTCTCTCAATCTCTCTCTCCCCTCTCTTTCCCTCTCTCTCCACTTCTCTCCCCCCTCCCCCCCCTCTCTCCCCCTCCTCCTCCTCTCTTCATCTCTCCTCCTCCTCTCTCATTTCCACTCCTCTCCCGGTAAGTCTTCATCCTTCTCCTCCGTTTATCTGAGTTTCATCTCTGACTGACTCAGATCCACTTTTTCCTCCGTCCTGAACCGAACGGCGGATTAAAGACGCTTCCACCTTTCTTTAATCTCTCTCCAACTTTTTGCAGCCCCGCCCGTCCCCCCGTCCCCCGCCCGTCCCCCCGCCCGTCCCCGGCTGTCCCCGGACCCTGGTGTCCTGTCCCCGGCTACTCTGAACTTGCCCCCCCCCGGGCTGCAGGAGGACCCGCTCCTCCCGCACCGTCCCGCCGCTCCGAGGCGCGCGGCGGAGGCGCGCCGAGGGCGCGATGAAGGCGCGCAGCCGCTCCGGGTGAACCCGTCCGGACCGGAACCATGGGCCCGCGGCACCTGCTGCTGCTGCTCGTCTCCCTGACCCCGCTCGGCGTCCCGGCCGCCGCCTCCAAGAGGACCAAAGCGGCGGCGGCGCCGCGGAGGAGCCCGAAGCCGAAGGAGGCGAGCGGCAGCGCGGCGCCGCCGCGGGGGGCCACGCAGCTCCAGGCCCCCCCCGCGGCGGCGCACGACACCTGCCAGGGCTACTACGACGTGAGCGGCCAGTTCGACCGCGAGTTCTCCTGCAACAACACCGACCACCGCTTCTGCTGCGGCAGCTGCTTCCTGCGCTTCTGCTGCGCGGACCGGGGGAAGCGGCTGGAGCAGCGCGGCTGCACCAACTACAACACCCCCGACTGGATCAAGACCCAGCCGCCCTCCCCCGTGCCCACCGGCGACACCTACGACCCCGAGCTGGACCGCACCAACGCCACCGTGTACATCAGCTGCGGCGTGGTGGCGCTCGTCATCGCCATCGGGATATCCGCCAAAGTTGCGTACGACAAGGCGACGAAGCCCCCCCAGGAGATGAACGTGCACAGGTGAGGTCCCACCTGCGGACGGATGGACGGATGGATGGATGGATGGATGGATGGATGGATGGATAATGTGGAATAACCGAGATTAGGGCAGATTACTCTTTTATTCAGACGTCTGACATCTCACTTTATAATCTTCTCTTCCCAGCCCGGGTTATCGTAAGTTTACCAGTTCCAGAGTAGAAAATGTAGAAATTACAGTGATGTGTGCTGACACCCCCCTCCGCCCCCCCCGGGGGTGGTGATGTCATCGCCCCGCCCCCGAGCCCCCTCGCGTGTAAATAAAAGAGAAAAGTCGTCATCGCCGTTTCTCTGCTGACTTCTCGCGTCAGTCCGGAGCCCAGAGGGATGCCGCCAGAACCAGGACCAGAACCAGGACCAGAACCAGGACCAGGGCCCTGTTCAGGGAGGCTCCGCCAGGGCACCCGTAGCCTCCGTGAACATCCCAAAAAAAACCACGTAAAAACATCCTGGCAACATCTCAGCGGAGCAGTTTCGGCATAACGAGAAAACTCGAAAACATAACGAGTTTTATTCGTCTTTTATTGGTTCATTTATGAGTTTTGTTCCGTTCAGACTGCGTTTAGATGATGAGATCTCACGAGTCGTAATCAGAGTTTCAAATGTCTTAACATCGTAATGTAACCTTGTAACGTCAGCTAGGGCCTCGTCTGTGTCGGTAAGTTCAGTCGTAACCGTTTGAAATGTCGCCACCTATCGTGGCCTGCGCTCAGGCGGAAAGCGACGTACGGCACACGCGTGCTGTTTCCTGCGCGTCACAGTGGAACCTCGAACGTGCTCCGATAAATCCCACTGATACCGTTTTTATCCTCTTATGTGAAAAAAATTCTGATTTTTTTGGAGAAATCATCTTTGCCGTGGACGCACGGCTCATCGGCCTGTGGGCGGAGCCAACGGCTCATCGATTTCAGGAGTCAAACATGTTCTGTTAATCTGTTAATGAATCTGTTAATCTCATCAGAGATTACTCAGCGTTCTCGCTCTGACAGAGAAACAAACTTCAGCTTAAGGAGCTGCCCAGCTCCGGTCCAGATCTGGTCCAGATCCAGTCCAGGTCTGGTCCAGATCCGGTCCACATATGGTCCAGGTTCAGTCCAGGTCCAGGTCCAGGTCCCAGGTCCCAGCAGGCATCCGTGTTTTATCGGGATATTCCTGAGAAAACGTGGTGACGCAGCAGTTTCTAACCTGAGCGCTGATCAGATGTTCTTCGGGATAAAAGCGGGCAGAGCAACCGCGGCCTCGACTGCGGAGCAGCAGCGGAACGTCGGGAATAATCCCAGTCTGACGTCAGCTCCTGCGAGCAGAATACGGAACCGCCGGATGACCTTTGCCGCTCGTCTGTGACCTTCACCGAAACGGTCAAAATGCAGAGCGAGGGCTGCGCTGACGTGGAGCGGCCGCATCGATCAGCATCTCCAGACCGCGGCGCCTTCTCGGTTTCAGTTAAAATAGACGCTGAACAAACGAGACCGAGACTCAGTCGGTCCGGGTTTCACCCTAAAAACTCCCACTCGGAATTTCGGGAGCGAGAGAGAAAAAAAACCAGCGAATGTCGGTGTGAAAAGGGTAAAAGAGTCGAGAGCAGGAAAGGTCAGACACTCTGAGACGCAGGATAATGTGGTCAAGTGTGACATTTCGTCGTTTGTTGGAGCTTCGGCGTTCCGTGGCGTTCCCCAGAGCTCCAGACTCGGCCCACTGCTGTTTAGAGAATCTCGGAAGTTCGGCGAGGAGCCCGCGCGAGGCAGGTTCGTCTTTTCCCGGTAGGAGCGTTGTAAAACCTCAAACATTTCTCCTAATCTGGGATTAATCAAAGTTGTTTCAGCAGCGGGACAGATCGGAACACGTCGGAGTCTTTGTTCCTTTTCTTCTTCGTTAATCCGGCTCTGTTCCAGGAGTCATGTGACATGGCGTCCCGCTGGGACGGCCGAGAATCAGGTCGCTCCTCGTCTGAAGGAACTCCTGAGGTGTCCTGATCCTTGAAGGGAGACGCTATAAATAAAGCCTCCAAAGTCACACACGCTTCGGCGAGAGGCGGCCGCACCTGACATCGACACACTTTCGCCTCGGCACGTGGTCGCCCATCGAGTCCGCTGTCGGCGCGGCGCCGAGGGTCGGGGCCCGCGCTGAAATATTGCTTTCATTTGGTGCTTCAGAGACTCAACACTTATTAAATTGGACTGGAACCCAGCGCTCATAAGCGCTTTTGTTCCAACATCGTTCCGCTCACCGCCGCGGTCCCCTCGTGACTCCGGGCGTAATTAGGATTTCTTCGCCGCCGTGTTCCAAAGCTGATCCAAATTGGAGCTAAATCATTTAGGAGACCTTTTGGGGCTTTGTTGGGAGAACAAAGGGGAAGGACATCGGTTCTGGTCCTCACCCGCCCGTCTGCTTCGTCTTCCAGAGCGCTGGCCGACATCCTCCGCCAGCAGGGGCCCGTTCCCGTTTCCCAGTACGAGCACGAAAACATGGCGGTGATGGACGGCTCGCCCAAAGACGAGACGCCCGTCAGGACCTCCAAGAACCACTACACACCGGTCCACAGCAAGGTGTCCAACCACGGTAGGTCCCCCCGAAGCTCCGCCCCTCTTCTCTGACGACTTGTAGTCATGGTGGGCAGATGTGGGCGGGGCTTGTCGCAGCCACGCCCCCCCACCTCGACAGAGACGTTTTGGGGATTTTAAGATGTTGGTGGTCCAGAGATTTTAGGGCAGCGGGCCGCTCCGGGTCCCCGAGCCAGAGGTTTCTGACACCTGTCACACCCTTGTTTATTTCTCTTTGACGGAAAGCCGACATTCCTCGCGACTCTGCCCCCGCCTTGACTGACACCTACCGAAATAGACGCCGTGTCGCCAGCCCGTCGCCTTAATCGCTCCTAAAATGGAACATACGAGGGGACGTACAGCAAATTGAAGGCGCGGCCCCCGTCTGCTCGCTCAGGTCCCATAAGCCGACTCAGCACCGGCTCAAAATTAGCATCCTCGCTGACAGACAGCGGCTTTTTGTCCGCAGATAATTCTACCGGCTTTTATCCGGATCCCGGCTCCGGGGATCAGCTCCTGCTCCGAGTGGCCCAGTACGCTGTCCCAGATTCACCAGAGTCATGTCGGACTCCTCCGTCACGTCAGCACACGCGTCCTCGCTGCTGGGGGGGCGACGAGGTCCTCCACGATTTAACTAGAGTAAACAGGGATTGATCTGGGGGGAGGAGGGGAGGGTGGGGGGAGGAGGGGGAGGGAGGGGGGTGGAGGAAGATTAGGAGAGAGGAGGAAGAGGAGGAGGAGAAAGGGGAGGAAGGGGAAGTGGGGGAAGAGGAGGAGGAGGGGGACAGGAAGAGGAAGATTAGGAGAGAGGAGAAGAAGGAGAAAAGGGAGGAGGGGGGCTAGAGGAAGGAGGAGGAGGGGGAGATTAGGAGAGAGGAGGAGGAAGGAGCACGAGGGGGGAGGAAGAGGAGGACGGGGGACAGGAGGAGGAGAAAGGGGAGGAGGAGGAAGGGGGGGGAGACAGGGGAGGAAACGGGGGAGGGAGATTAGGAGAGAGGAGGAAGAGGAGGTGGAGGGGTGGCATCGGTGGACGGAGCCGAGGATGTAAGCCGTGACTCAGCTTTGATCACAGAGATCAAAGCCTGCTGTTCTTATATCTGGTTGGGCGCCCCCTGGAGGAGCTCCCAGAACCTCGGCCGTTCCTCTCAGGCGGCGGCGGGGCCGTAAAACGCCAACGTGGACTTGATGGATGACGCCGCCTCGCCCGTTAATGGACGCCGCTCTGGAATCGCCCCAGATAGCGCCGGCTTTATCGCTCCAGTTTCCCAGAGTTCGCTCTGCCCCCTCGTTCCGCTGCCCTGAAAGTGTCCGCCGCCGTCGACAGAATGGAATCGCCTCAGGACGCCGCCGCCGCCGCGCTTCCCCCGGACGTTCCAGGAGGAAGTTGACCTTCGCCGCGGCGCCCGAGACCTCAAAAGGAGGAATGAGAACATCACAAAAGCTGAATTCCTTTGAAGAGTCGAGTTCGGCGACCTGATCTCCGACTCTGGAGGAGGTTTCCCGACCTTCTCTCAAAGTTTCCTCCTGGAAACGTTCTTAGTTCCGCTTTTCAAAGACGCCGTATTCCAGACGCTCCCGGCGGCTCCGCGAGCCTTTGAAGTGGATCCTTGGCGGAGGGGGGCGGAGCTACTTAACGAGCGTGTTATCGAAGCACGCCTGCGTCCTTCCGACCCGTCTCCTGATCGGAGCGGGGTCGATCCCATAAAAGTTTTAATCTCACCCGGGGTCGGACGGATCGAACTCCCAGAGCGTTTTTATTGGCTAGTCGCCACGGCAGCGGCGTCCTCACCTCAGGGACGCTTCGCAGACACGCCGACGAGTCCGTCCGCCTGTTCGGTATTCCGTGTCCGTCGCTCCATGAGGAAAGTCTGCTCACAGCGCAGAAGGTGGAAGCCTGAATCCTTTTTGAGGCCTGAAGATGCTCGAGCGCACCCTCGCCGACGGCCGCGCCGTCGTTCTGGAGCTCTGACGACAACATTAATCAGCATTACGTTCAGGTTCCGCATCAGAAAAATTCCCGCAGACCTTGAGGGAATTGTTGGCTTGGCAACAGTTATTGGTGTGAAGACTACATTACCCATGAGCCTCAGTGCAGTCTCTTGTTTAAGTGATTGAGGAGCAATCAGTTTTCCCTGTTTCCTGCTGAAATGCATCCTGGGAGTTGTAGTCGGGGTCCACCTGATTATTCTGCCTCTCTGTGTCCCACCAGGACATTATGGGATGGCGGGAGGCCAGGACTTACACAACTTCATCTCGTCTGGGTTCCTGACGTTGGGGCGGGGCCACCTGAAAGGTAAAACCCATCCTTCCTAGTCACACACACACACATACAGGGACACACACTCACACACTCACACACACACACTCTGACTCGGCGAGTGTGAAAGCGACGATGCATCACCACGAAGCCTCTGCTTGTCTTACAGCGCAGCACTCCTTCGATGATCCTGGACAGATGTCCTGGCAGGGAGACATGGACATGCCGCTGTCCTACGGTACGACACACACACACACACACACAGGGACACACACACAGACAGACACACACATATAAACACACATACACGCACACACATGCACACAGGGACACACACACACTTATGCACACACATATAGACAGACACACACACATACATACACACAAGGACACACACAGGGACACTCATTTGTGCACACACGGTGTTTTTCTTTTCGCCGTTTGTTGGGAGTTTGTTGGTAACCATGGTGACCGTGCGTCAAGGACTGGTCGTGACTCTGAGTCCTTCCCAACATTCCGATGTTAACCGCCTGAACCCCATCGTCTCTCTCGCCACCTCGTCCTGTTTAATGACTTCTTCAGGAGTCGCTCCGTGTTTCAGTCCTGAGGGGAATTCTGCCTCATCCCGGTCGCTGAAGGTCACCTTGGGAATTTGGCTGTCAAATACATCACACACACACACACACACATTCTCACACACACACACACACATTCTCACACACACATTCTCACACACACACACACATATACATATGCACACACACACATATACATATGCACACACTCACACACAAACACACACTCACACATATACACTCTCACACCCACACAAACACACACACACACTCTCATTCACTCACACACACATATACATATGCACATACAAATGCACACACACACTCACACACAAACACACACTCACACATACACACACACATACACACACACTCTCATTCGCTGTCACACACACACACACACACAGGTTTTCCGTCGTCCAGTCGTAACTGGAGACTCCTCCGATCAATAATCGGTCATGTGACGTCATCGCTCGCCCCCGCGGCCGTTACTGGATCTTTGCTGTTTCAGGTCGGGGGTCAAAGGTCAACTATCCGTAACGGTGTTGATGAGACTTGTGTTTGTTCGTGCGGACCCTTGATGAACGGCGAAGCGAGCGATCGGCTCATTGGTGGTTGGCTGGTCTGTTGCCATGGATACGCGGGCGATAAGACACACTCCTGTTAAATGACATCAGAACCCCCCCCACGACCTCCAGCGTGACCTCCGGAGTCGTGGCAAATCTTCGCTGTCGGACGAGACGGAGACGGCGCCGTTATCGCCTCGCTGCGCCGCGGTCCAATCAGATCGCTCCGTCCTCCGGGCGAAGGAAGCGAGGGCCAGCTTGTTTTTCCCATTTTCCCGACCCCGGCGGAACGCTCCGAGTGCTCCCGACTGTGAAATTAATTGGTCTTGCGATGCGGCCGGCGTCCGGCCCGAGGGGGCGGCGAGCATCTGCTCGTGGACGACGGAGGTCACGCCTCAGACGTCGGGGACGTGGGGGAGTTCGGAACGGCTCGGAATCCGATCCGCTCCGGCCGCAGAGCAGAACCGGAACCAGAACCGGGGACGCCAGCGAGGGTCTGACCCAGGTGGGCTCGGGTCCGGGTCGCCGATGAGGTCGTTGATGGGACCGTCGCGGCCCGGTCGGCTCGGGGGGCGTGACATCATCGTTTCTGCTCGAGACCGAGAGGCTGCAGCCGGGAAAGAGAACACCGTCGGAAACCGGATCTGGGAGGAGGGATGAGGTGTGTGGGGGTCCAGTTCAAGGACAACAAACCCCCCAGAACACACACACCCTCACACACACACACTCACTCACACACATACACAAACACACACACACTCACACACACACACTCACACACACACACAAACGAGCCCACCAGGGACCAGGTTCCCTCCCGTCACGACATCATTATCGACTTCAACAACGTCTGCAACATTCTGATGTTGCGTAACACGGAGGTCCTGGAAACACCCTTGAAATCCTGGAAACAACCTGGAAGTCTTTGGTCCTTTGTTCTGTTCTTCATCATCAACTTCATCATCGCTGCTGCGCCTCTTTGTCACCTTATTAAATGATCAGGACCAGTGAGAGTGAGAACATCCGGCCCTCCATCCCTCCATCCTTCTCTCTCTCCATCCCTCCATCCTTCTCTCATCCCTCCATCCCTCTCTCTCTCTTCCTCAATCACTCCCTCTTTCTTCCTCTCTCTCTCTCTTCCTCCTTCCTCTCTCTCTCCATCCCTCACCCCTCTCCCCCCCTCTCCCCCTCCCTCTCTCTCCCTCCCTCTCTCCCCCCCTCTCTCCCTCTCTCCCCCTCCCCCCCCCCCTCCCTCCCTCTCTCCCCCTCTCTCCCTCTCTCCCTCTCTCTGTCCATTTCTGTTCTTTCTGGAGGACCAAAGTGAAACTTCTCTCGTTCTCTGATGACGCCTTCAGACCGCCGACCATCAGGGTCTGTGAGCGCTCCCCTCATCTGGCGGAGACGCCGCCGCCTCTCCTGGTGGGATTAAAGCTGGAATCGTTGTGAACGCGGCCGAGGGTCGGCGCCCGAAACGAGGGAGCGAGGGAGCGAGAGCGCTCTTGACCCCGGGGGTGGCGGCGTTCGCCTCTCGCTGGTCGGAGGCTCGAGCGGCGCTCGTTCCCTCTCAACACCAAATCAAACGAAAGACGAGACGAGAAAAGTCAAATACAGCTGGTCTGTGAGGGGTTACCATGGCAACGGCAAAAAAGGCCCATGGCGTGTGACCAGTGGGAGGAGCCAAGGTCCGAGGACGAGGAGCGGCGTGACGGGACGGCGAAGGGTTAAAAAAGAGAGGAGAGCGGAAAATGAAAGGGTGATGGTCAGGTGGAGGAAAGGTTGAAGGAGAGGAGGAGAGAAGAGGGGAGGAGGAGGAGAGGAGGGGAGGAGAGAGGAGAGGGAGATGAGGAGAGGAGGAGAGAGGAGAGGAGGATGAGGAGAGGAGGAGAGGAAGAGAGGAGAGGAGGATGACGGGAGAGGAGGAGGAGGAGAGGAGGAGAGGAGAGGAGGAGAGGAAGGAATGGGAGTGAAGGAGAAGGAGCACAGGTTCGTCCCTCCTCGTCCCGCTCTGACCTTCAGGCTGACCTCTGTAGTTCGGAGGTTCTTCAGGAATCACCGACGGTCCCTGAACGCCTCGCCAGCGACCTCATCAGAAACCAGACTGATTGTTGGTGTGACGTTCATGGTACCAGTGATGATGGTGATTTTTCGTTCCCGTCAGTCTGGAGGACCCCCCCTCACACACACACACACACACACACACACACACACACACACACCCCCGGCCTGCTGCGCTGCCCCAGATAAAGTGATATTTTTAAGATCCCACATGAGCGCGTTTGCCCTTGTCTCCATGTGAAGTTCAGCTTCTCCCTGTCAGAGCGGAGCACCGCCGCGCCGCGCAAGCTCCGCCCCCAACCTCAGAAAGGCCACGATGGGAGGAAGCCCGACCAGTTCCAGGACAAACTGGGCTGTCCTGGCCGGTGCCTGTCCCAGAGGGGACTGTCATACTGGTCCAAGCTGGTCCAAACTGGTCCGTACTGGTCTGGACTGGGTGGAGGGCGAGCAGCATCTTTGGGTCCTCTTTCTTCTCCTTTGAAGGAGACATCAAAGGCGGCGCCCTGACGTGTGATCTGGAGCGTGGGGGCTTTAACGAGCTGCTGGAGACTAACGAGCAGCACGGCATCTCCAGGTTCAGCCAGGGGCTCCACCAGGACCAGGACCAGGTCCAGGACCAGGTCCAGGACCAGGTCCAGGACCAGGTCCAGGTCCAGGTCCAGGTCTAGGACCAGGTCCAGGTCCAGGTCTAGGACCAGGACCAGGTCCAGGTCCAGGTCCAGGACCAGGACCAGGACCAGGACCAGGACCAGGTCCAGGTCCAGGTCCAGGACCAGGACCTGTCCTCTGGACCAGGACCAGGCAGCCTCGCTGTCACACGCGGGCGTCCTGTCCGCTCAGACGTTCCCGATGATCCCAACGTGTGCTGGAGGACGCCTGGGCGCGTTCGAGCTCTTCCAGGTTAAAAGTAAAACACGGAGGTTCCCGCGTCTCATTAGCGCGGCGGCGTGCGTTCGGCGGACGCGAAGGCTCGGATCAAACCGCGAGCGAGGTGACTCGACGGCAGCGGGAGGCTTCAGACGGAGGACGGGAGCTTCATTTGCTCCTCGGCGTGAAGCTCCTCAGCTGCTGCGGGCGGATTCACCCTCAGACACTTCTGCGTTTGCTCCTCCCGAGTTCAGACCAAACCTCCCAGTGCTCCCAGTGCTCCCAGCGCTCCCAGCGCTCCCAGCGCTCCCAGCGCAGCCCGAGCCAATCAGGAGCTGCTCTCTTCGCCGTATTTGTCTCTGATGGAGGGAGAGGACGCCGCCGGGGTCTGAACCTCGGGTGAGGGGTTGGGAGGAACAACGCTACGTCCACGAGGGACGTCTGAGGAGGTTAGGTGGGACGGGGACGGAGCGAGCTGCTGGAAATTAGTGGACACACACGCGCGCGCGCACGCACACACACACACACACACACACACACACACACGCACACACACACACGCACACACACACAATCCTGGCTACCCAGGTTCTTCTGTTTTCTGCTCCAATCTTTCATGTGAGGAAATCTCTTCATCCTTCCTTCCTTCCTTCCTTCCTTCCTTCCTTCCTTCCTTCCCTCACTTGCATCCTTTCATCTGACCTTCAGCCTTCCTTCTGGACCATCTCGGTATTCCCTTTCATCTGCCCTGCTCCTGATCCCTCCGTCACACAGTTCTGATCCCATCGGAAGTCTTTCCCTTCTTTCCTGGCCCTCATCAATAATAAATCCTGATTTCCGTCGTTGACGCTGATGGAGCGCGACTCCCCGCCCTCCTCGCCGCCTCCCGCCTTAAATCAACACGACGGGGACGAAAAAAGACGGAACGGTTATTTTCCAAGTTTGCATCCGGAAGTTCTCCGCGCTTCCCCCGCTGTTCTCTAATTAGCAGAAGCTCCTGCCGTCGGGACCGCGGGGGAGCGAGGAGCTGCAGGTAGACGGGGAACATCTGCGAACGCAGCGAGAGCGCTCGGGAATCCTGCCGCACCGACGTCCCCGTCCTCCGACACGAACAACGGTTGTGTCCTCACAAGAGGACGGGGGACGTCCTGGGGCCGGGACGCTCCTGAGCTGGTGATCAATCACGGGTCGGTGGTTCCTCAGACCCCTCGGACCCCCCCCCCCGACCCCCCCGGGGGCCCAGACGGACCCGGTCCCGGTCGGGGGCCGCGGCTCAGCGGGGGTCCGGGAGCCTGATTGCGTCTCCGAGGTCGGAGTCGGTCTTCCGCCGCGGAGCCGGCGGTGACATCCGCCCCGCTGAGAGGGGCTCTAACGAGCGCCGTCGTTAGCGCTCAGCCAGACGCTCGCAACGACACTTCACATGACGGCGTCTCATCAGCTCAGCCCGCCGACCGCCGCCGGCGCCATCAGCCCGCCGCCGCTCCTCGCCGTTTGTTCGTTAACGCGAGCGTCTTCGTTCGCCCTCTAATGACTAAACCCGGATATCACGAACAACTTCTAAAACCCCCGAGGAGCAAAGAGGCTCCGCCCACCAGGGGGCGACGCCGTCGATATCCGCGTCCTCGGAATCTCCGATCTGTTCAAATGGGGTGAAGCTGAGGAATAAAACATAAACGTTTATTTATCGGATTCCCTCAGAGGACAAAGTGATTTTTAACGATTTTTTTTTATTTGCTGGAACAAAAGAAAAGTTTCATTTCTTTCCTCAAGTGTGAAAATCCGGATTTGTCGGAACAAACTTCCTGTTTCATGTCGCTGTTTGTGCGCTACCTGATGACAACTTCTTCTGTGGCGTGCGGGGGCCTAATTGAATCGGCAGAATTCCCAGAATTCCTGAGCCGACGGGAACGCCGAAGGTGTGTCTGTGCTGTGCGAAGCCGGCTGAAGCTCCTGTTTGTCATCTGGGTTGTTCTCCGTCCGTAATCTGTGATAATCTCATCTTGTGTAACCTGTCACACGTTTGTCTCAGGTCTCGTCCCCGGGCCCTCGGCCGCGCTCCGACCTCCGACCCGGAGGGGGGGCGCTCCACGGCGAGGATAACGGCAGCTTTGTGTGATGTTCCTTCTGACATATCGAAGAAGACATCAGATAAATCTGCGCTTATCCTCGTTAGTAATTCACAGACGAAGAAGAGAGACGTCCTCTAACCCTTCATGTTTGTCCTCAGGTGGGGGGGAGGGGCTTGGAGGGTCACCTGACCCGAGGCTCATGAAGCCACGCCCCCGCCGCGGCCCCGGTCCCGTCTGTCGCGCGTTCTCAAGGTCGGGGGGGTCGCGGGCCCACCTGTTCCTGCCCTCCTCGCTCCGTCTGTCCGTCAGCTTCCCCGTTTCTGTCGGATCTGGGTCACAGTGGGATCTCCTCCGTCCACCCGCTGGACGCTGGGAGCGCCTCGCCGCCGCCGCCACCGCGCCCGTGACACACTTTAGCTCCGTCATTGTGCTCCGCGGCCCCTGACCCCCCCTCCTGCAACACCCGCCCCACTTTCACTTCAAGACGAGTCCGTCCGACAAAAAATCCAGAAGACTCTTCGTCCGCCGGCGTTCCTGGGACGGGGGGGGGGCGGGGTCAGAGGCCTCCTCTCCGTCCTCTGGGCTCCGCCCTCAGCTGCTCCCGTCTCGTCCGTGAATACGAGAGTCGGAACGTTCTGAAACGCCGTGCGGCTGTCACGCTCTCCGCGTGGACGCGCTCACAAGATGAATGAAGGTATTTAAATGCAAATCAGGTGCAACCATCTCATCTCCAGGTTGGTGTTCAAAGCCGCCATCTAATCACATCAAAGCAATATTTCCCCTCCCGGAGTGATTCCGCTTTGCTCTCTCATGACGCCGTTTCTGCCTTTTAACCACTTGAGCGTCTCGTAACCGCATTAGCAGAGATGGATCACCGCCGGGGGGGGCTCCGCGCTCCCGTCCGTCACGGCCGTGCGGCGCGGCGCCGACGCGCTTCTGTCACAACGTCGGGCGTTCGCCGCCCGCTCGGGACCGCCGGTCCCAGGAGATCGTCCGGGACCGTTCCATCTGGGGGAGGAAAGTTCTGCTCAACGTTCCGTCTCCAAACCTGTCAGAACCTTCAGATGAAAGCCTTTTCTCTGTGCTTTGAAGTGGCTTTGATGTCCTGTAATCCTCCAATAAGAGGACGTAGAGGAACCAGTCCGGACTGGTCTGACTGGGTCCAGTTCTGGGTTCTGGCCCAGTTGGTGTCGTGTTGAGCGCCTTTGACCTTCACCCTTCCGTCCTTTCATCCGACAGGAGGTGGATCAGACCCGTAGAAAGCGGTCGCCGTCGGTTACGGTGACGCCGGCGTCTGACCGTCTGTGTTTGTCTTCACAGGAAACCATCACCATGACTACCAGCGCAGTCACCTGGACCTGAGCGCGCTCACCCCCAAACTGGGTAAGAACGCTTGCGGGGAGCCGCGGCGGTCGTGGAAGGACGTGGAAGCGTTGAAGTGGGTGTGTTCGCCGGGCCGCCGCTCTCCAGCGCTAATGGAAGCGTGCGCGGGAGGGGCGGTGCTTCAGGCGCTCGCCGCTGCGGCGCCTTTTAGAGGCGTGAAACGTTCTCAGAGGGGCTTCAGGGGCTCTCAGCGCCGCCGCGCTGCGCAATCCAGCAGAACCAGCGCTGGGGGGGGGCGGCGACCCCCGCCAGGTCGGCTCACAAGGTCACGACCTCTGACCTCAGGGCCCCCCCAACACACACACAACCTTCACGTCACCATGACAACCAGAGTCACAGAGTCATCGTCCTCCTGTCAGACCCTTCACGTCCTACTGGTCGAACCGGACCAGGACCTGGTCCACCACGGTCGGGGGGGGGGGCACGGTTGCCGCGGTAACGAGCCTGTCCTTGTCTGTGTCCCGCAGAGAGGCCTCAGAGGATGAACAACATCCTGACCTCGTCCACGGAGCCCTACGACCTGTCCCTGTCCAGGTCCTTCCAGAACCTCAGCCACCTGCCGCCGTCCTACGAGCTCGCCCTCAAGTCGGACTCCTGTAAGTCCGTCGCCACGGTAACGCCCCCCCAGCCCCGGCGTGGTGTCGCTCCTCTTGTCCCTCCTGTCAGACCTCTGATCCTCAGCGCCTGTCCCGTCGTCCTCGTGGAGGGACGTTCACGTCCCGTCTTTAGCCCACACACACGTCTCCGCTCGCTTTGGAATCTTTGTTCCCGTCAGCAGCTCAGTTTCCAAATTAGGGAAAATTCGGGAAGCCTGGCCGATGCGCATCGCCAGAAAAGAGTCGTTAACCTCCCGAAGTCCTTTCACGTCTGAGCTGAGGACGCGTGAACCGTCCCCCCCGGGACAAACGGCTCTGAAGTCAGCCGTCCTTCATTAAGATTCACACAACAGACGTGAAATCACAACCAGGTGACCCCCCCACCCCCCAACACACACACACACACACACATACACACACATACACACATGCACACCCCCCAACACACACACACACACACACATGCACACATACACACACACATCAACACACACACACATACACATGCACACCCCCAACACACACACACACACACACATCCACACACACATACACACATGCACACCCCCAACACACACATACACACACACACATGCACACCCCCCAACACACACACACACATACACACACATACACACATGCACACCCCCCAACACACACACATACACACACACATACACACCCCCAACACACACACATACACACACACATACACACCCCCCAACACACACACATACACACATGCACATACACACCCCCAACACACACACACACATACACACACATCCAACACACGCACATGCACACCCCCAACACACACGCACATACACACACCCCCAACACACACACACATACACACACATTCACATACACACCCCCCAACACACACACACACACACACATTCACATACACACCCCCCAACACACACACATACACACACACACACGCATCACCGGTCCACCGTTGTTGATGAGGCCTCAGACCCAAACGAGCTTCCTGACGGAGGAATCCGCCGTCTCAGCTGTTCGGGCTTTTCCAGGGAACGAGGAAAGCGTTCCGCCCCAGTAACCATGGTTACCGTAGCTCGGGGCGGGCGGGGCTCCTTTAGGGGGGAGCTGGAGGCGCGGCTCTGATGGTCCCGTCTCGTCCTCAGGCGACCAGGAGATGGACGAGTACTTCCCCCGGAAGCACCATCAGTCCGACTTCGGCGTGCAGGGACCGCCGCACGTGCTGAAGCTGGGCGCCGACCCCCACCGCCAGCGCCCCCGCCGGGTCCAGCGGGCCGTGTCCCAGGACCACGTCCTGTCCCCCCGCGGGACGCCGCGGCGCGGCGACTACGGGCTGTCCTCGTACGGCGTGGCGGCGGCCGACGCCTACGGCAGCGGGCGCCACCTGTCGGACGAGCAGCTGCTGTCGGTGGAGCGTCTGCGCTCGCAGGACCCGCTGCTGTCCCCCGCCCTGAGGCGCGACAAGTTCCGGGAGAAGGCGATGGCGCGGGCGATGTCCCACGCCGACATGCTGATGCCCGTCACGCCGGTCAGGGACCGCCACAAAATGGCCAAGATGCACTCGCAGGCGGGCGACGCCTACAACACGCTGACCGTCGGCCACCAGGCGTCGGCGTCCAAGCGCCAGGCTTTCGCCTCCCGGCGGACGCACACCGTGGACCACCTCCAGTACGGCGCCGCCCACCACCACGCCTACCGCACCGCCAGCAAGAACGAGGTCACGGTCTAGCCGCCGCCGCCCCCCCCGCCTCCCACGACCTCCCGCTTCCTGGCGCGAGCTTCCCGTTGCCTCGGGCGAAGACGCTTCCTCTCTTAGAGCATCATAAGGGCTTCGACGTCCTCGGTGGGAATATTTTTTAAACCGGGAACGTGGCGGGAATGGAACTCTCGTCTTTATAAATATATACATATATTTACGGTTTCTACCCCCTCCGCCCTCCTAGCGTTAGGACCGCCCACCTCGGTGGGTTCGTGGGTTAAAAAGCACAAACATTCGGTTTCTGCGTTTCCGTGGTTTCTTTTAGTCTTTTACGATAAAAACATATCAGCGTATTAACGAGTAGAGCAGCGTTTCCGTTAGACTAGACGACTGTAAATATCAGCAGCATTTAAATGAGCTAACCTCCACACGAACTTTTTCTCACCTTTAACGGGATCGTAAATATCGATAATTTTAGGTAAGTGAGCGTCCCCTCGGTTTTATTCCCTCGGTTGTCTCAACGCGTTTTCTGGTATTTACGAGCTTTTAGCGTAGGTTCAGTCTTTAGGTGCTAACGGAGCACTGCGGTTGTCGAGATCAGCTTCGTTTGCGCTCGCGCGTTTTGTCGGAGCTCCGCCCCCCGGGCAGCGATTGGTCGGCTGCCTCCAGGAGGTCGGGCGTCCGTCGAAGCGGTGAGCCGTTTCCCGTCGGCCTTCCGTCGGCTGTTTTCTTTACGTTTGACCAGCAGACGTTCCGGCGAAAGCCTCAAGAAATCCATTAACGTTTACGACAATCTGGTCGAGATAGCGACAACCCTGTTCGGCTGTGGGGTTTGGCGACACCGTGTGGTCGGAGCTGGCATTGCAACACTAAAATCCCCCCTTCGCGTTTTTTCCACCTTCCAGTCGAACAAATTTATCGTTCAAACTCGGAATTCTGCTCAGACTAAAAACGTTTTTTCAATCGAAAGTCCAGAAGCCTTAAAACGTTTGATTCTTCGGAGGAGTGATGAAAGTGTTTCCCTCCTCGATCAGCTCGATTTCTACAAAAGACGAAAGTCGCGTTTCAGAGCGTCAACGTCGGGAACGTCACCGTCGCGTCCGTTTTTTATTCTATAACGTTGATTTTGTTGTAAAAAACGATGATGTCAACAGTTTGTACGTTTGTTTGGGCTGTTCGCGGGGCAGTTGGGGGCGGGGCATCTGTGCGTTTTTAACTGAGCGATGATGTCATCTCCAGAGCCTTTTAGCCAGAGAAACTCCGCCCATCGACGAACCGGAGACGACTGGAAGGCTCAAAGGTCACATGACTGTTCTGGTGTATCTTCTGTTTGTTTTCCGAACTATTAAAGCACATCACGTGTTCACTGGTTTAATCTGGATTAAATTATTGAGGTGGTGCTTTTAACGACCCCGCAGTCGAAGCTCTTCAGGCCACGCCTCTTGGCTCCTCCCCCTCACTGACCATCCTATTGATTATTGATCGATGAGCCCTCGGGATCGTCGGTGTGGACAATGTCACATCACCATGGTGACCAGGGAGAGTCCCCAGTTCCTTAATCCGGACCTCTGTGGGTCCAGTTCCTCTGACCTGTTCTGGACTTCAAGGACCTCCTTTAATGGTGAGTGCAGCCCGGCCGAGGGGTCAAAGGTCAGCTGAGCCCGCCCCACATGGGCGTAAGTAGGCCAGCGTGAGGGCCCGCTGGGCCCAGAGGAGCTGCTGGTTCTGGAAGCAGACCCACTTTCAGGAGGGAAGACCTGATTTCTCAGCTGGCCTGGACTACTTCTCCTTGTTCCAATTCAGACGCGTTCAAACGGAAGTCGCAGCAGAAACACATCGAGGTTAAACGCGATGGGAATTTGTCCGACTTCACGCGGGGGCGTGGTCGGCGTCAGCGATTTTATTCGATGTTCGGCTTTGACCGAACTCGGCGTGACGCAGCCTCAGACGGCGCTCTCGCCCACGCCGTCCCCCCGATCCCGAAGAACCGTCGGAGGGACGGCGTGGGCGAGAGCGCCGTCGAGCGTCTTTCCCGACCGTTGTCGAGTCCCGACCGGGGCCGTTTCGGTCCGCTGACAGGCGAACTGCCTCGGCGGGTCTCCATGGCAACCGGCCCGGCTCACCTTCGGGGGACGCGTGTTTGTTTTTCGGGGTCGGCGGTCGGAAAAACGTTTGTTTCTGTTAATAAAACGAGGCAAAGCGGCTTAATTTGCGCTCTTCACTTCCTGAGCCTCGTTGAAATTCATGGAGCCGGACGAGCGCCGCACTTCCTGCGACGGC
>CAJVRN010000052.1:7452500-7467500 GCA_911728415.1 Lagocephalus sceleratus | reverse complement strand
CTGACCCCGCCCGGCCGGGGCGCCTCTGGCCGACGCATGACGGTCAGGGGCCGGCGGGGGGGCGGCGGGGGGGCGGCGGCGTGGAGGCGCTGAGGCGCTGAGGCGCTGAGGCGTGCGCGAGGAGGCGTGAATATTGATGAGACGACTTCCTGCTGCTGAATTATTAACGTGGAAACAGCCTCTCGCCTTCAGCGCGTCACACCTTCATCGTCGGCTGGTCGGCGCCGCCAACGACCCCGCGCTGGTTTCCACGGAGACGACCGCCGTCCACTCAGCTTCAGACTTTTGACCGCACGAGGAATAAAAGTTTGTTTTAGTTTGACGAGTTTTTAAAAGTCGCAAAAACAAGAAAGAGTTTTTTTAGGTGGATGTGATGAATTCTGAATTAAAGATGAATCAGATCTGAAACTGTAGTTTAATCTGAGTCTTTAATCTGACTGTGGTTTAATCTGACTGTAGTTTAATCTGAGTCTTTAATCTGACTGTAGTTTAATCTGACTGTAGTTTAATCTGAGTCTTTAATCTGACTGTGGTTTAATCTGACTGTAGTTTAATCTGAGTCTTTAATCTGACTGTAGTTTAATCTGACTGTAGTTTAATCTGAGTCTTTAATCTGACTGTAGTTTAAATCTGAGTCTTTAATCTGACTGTAGTTTAATCTGACTGTAGTTTAATCTGAGTCTTTAATCTGACTGTAGTTTAATCTGACTGTAGTTTTATCTGATTCTTTAATCTGACTGTAGTTTAAATCTGAGTCTTTAATCTGACTGTAGTTTAATCTGACTGTAGTTTAATCTGAGTCTTTAATATGACTGTAGTTTAATCTGACTGTAGTTTAATCTGATTCTTGAATCTGACTGTAGTTTAATCTGATTCTTGAATCTGACTGTAGTTTAAAATGTCTGTAGTTTAATCCGACACTTTAGTCTGACTGAGGTTTAATCAGACTGTAATTTAATCTGATTCTTTAACCCAAATGTAGTTCAATCTGACTGTAGTTTAATTTGAGTGTAGTTTAATGACTCTTTAATCTGTTTGTAGTTTAAAATGTCTGTAGTTTAACCTGACTCTTTGGTCTGACTGTAGTTTAATCTGACTGTAGTTTAATCTGAGTCTTTAATCTGACTGTAGTTTAATCTGACTGTAGTTTAAATCTGATTCTTTAATCTGACTGTAGTTTAACCTGACTGTAGTTTAATCTGATTCTTGAATCTGACTGTAGTTTAATCTGATTGATTCTTTAATCTGACTGTAGTTTAAAATGTCTGTAGTTTAATCCGACACTTTAGTCTGACTGAGGTTTACTGTAATTTAATCTGATTCTTTAACCCAAATGTAGTTCAATCTGACTGTAGTTTAACTTGAGTGTAGTTTAATGACTCTTTAATCTGTTTGTAGTTTAAAATGTCTGTAGTTTAACCTGACTCTTGAGTCTGACTGTAGTTTAGTCTGACTGTAGTTTAATGTGATTGTAGTTTAATCCGACTCTTTTGAAAGTCAAACCGGACATCTTTGCATCCTTGAGGGTGCGGCCTCGCGCGCGTCCGGGGGGCGGGGCGTGTGTTCGCAGGTGTCACCTCCGTGCAGGTAGCAGCGCCTCCTCCCCCTTCTCCTCCCCCTCCTCCCCCCCTCACCCTCCTCCTCCTCCCCCTCCTCCCCCCTCACCCTCGGGGGGATCATGGAGCGGCTGCGGCGGCTCGGCGGCTGCGTCCCGCTGCTCCTGGGCGCGCTGGTCCTGGACGCCGTCGGCGTCGTGCTGCTCTTCGTGGGCGTGTTCGCCAACCTGCGGCTGGACGGGCGCTTCTACGGGGACTTCCTCATCCTGTCGGGCGCGCTGGTGGTCTTCCTCAGCCTCTTCCTCTGGGTCTTCTGGTACGCGGCCAACGTGGCGCCGCCGCGCGACGCGCCGCCGCGCCGCCGCAGCCGCATCGCGCGTCTGGCGCGGAAGCTGTCGGAGCGGCTGGGGGAGAAGCTGCGGGGGGAGACGCTGCGGGGGGGCCGCCCCCCCACCGAGACCCCGACCCCCGCAAGAGCCCCCCCCACCCCGACGACGACGACGCCCGGGACGCGGCGGCTCCGCGCGAGGCCAGCAGGGTGACGTGGGGCAAGGCCACCGTGAAGGCCTTCCAGAACCACGGCTACGACCACCAGGGCGACCCCCCCGACATGAACTGACCCCGACCAGCCCCCCCCCCCCAAGTGTCCCCGGATGAAGCCTTTCAAAGAAGCGCGGAGGAGGAGAGGAACCAGGAGTGAAGGTCCAGGTCCACCTCCTCCGCCCGACCTTCTGACCTGTTGGTACCTGGGGGGGGGGCTGCTTGGGGGGGGGCGTGCTCGGGGGGGGGGGCGTGCTCAGGGGCCCCCCAGGTCCACGAGACCCTCATCAACCTTCATCTTCTTCTGCTGATGAGCCACAAACGGGTCCTGATGGAGGAGGACCTGACGGGTGAAGAGCCGGAGCTCTGCTGGGCCGGGCCCCCTCTGGCCCCCCCACGCTGGGCCCCCCCACCAGGCCCCTCCCCCGGGCCCCCCCAGCCCCCCCTTTGGCCCCCCCTGGATTCAGGAGGTACTGCTGAGGAGGTCCTGTCCACGTGTGCACGTCCACCATTTCAATATTTATTCGGACGTCTTTTGTGTTTCTGAACGTTTGAGAGCAAAACAACGTGAATCCGCGTTCGTTCTCGTGATCTCGTTCTCGTGATCTCGTTCTCGTGATCTCGTTCTCGTGATCTCGTCTTCGTGTCGTGGAAACGTTCACGTCTTATTCAGAGTTTTAACCCTTTAAACGTGTAAATTGGCGTCCAGGCTGAACGATCAGAAGGTTTCAGTTCTTTATTTTAATTCAACCGTCCGATGATTTCATTTATCGCTTCGCTTCCTCTGATCGTATTTATTCTTGAATTCACCTCTTTTAAATAAATATCTAAAGCTTCCGCTTGAGGCTCCGTCTGTTTCATAACGCGTCCCCTCGAGGCTGAAACCTGCCGCCAGGCCCCGCCCCCCGCCGCATTTGCAACACAAACGCTGGTCGGACTGGTTTGACTCCCCACGCTGCTGGGACAACAAGCGCAAAGCACCCTGGGAGCTGTTTGTCTGCTCGCCATCCGCGGACGACCTCGGATCCGCCCGCTCCCAAGACGCTCGGGGGGGCGGAGTCAAGGTGTCGGAGGGGGCGGGAGGTTCCTGGAAGGTCCGGTTGGTCTTTGTCCGCCTTTGTTGTCGCTGAACAACAGGCGCAAATATTTGAATGCAGGTTTCGCTCACGCACACACAACCGCCGGTCTCCCACGGCAACCGCCTTAATCCTCCGGCCGGGGGGGGGCGCGGCTCCGGACGTGGGAGATCTGCCGACGTCTGGTGGCGAGGGCCGGAGCCGCCGGTCCCTCCGGGCTCCCGTAGCGACACCAGAACCAGCGACGCCGCGATCGCGACTTCACGTAGAAACCAGACGGGAAACGAAAACGAGGAAGTTTGCGTTAAAAGCTCGACTGAGTTTAAGACGAGCTTCAGGAGTCTGAAGGTTAGGAGCTTCACATCTGAGTCAACTTGGGCTTTGATCTCGGAGGGTCTTTGTTCTTGCTTTGGATCTCGGTCTTTGTTCTTGCCGAAGGTTCCTGGTGGAACCTCGTGATGGCGAACCTTCGCCGACGTTTGAGCGCGGTTGTCGGGGTCTCCGGAGGAGACTCGAGGGGTCTCGGACCCGTTTGGGCTTCGCGACCTGGCGAAAGTGGGCGTGGCCACGAGGCCCGTTTCTAAATTTACCCCGGGAAGAGGCGTGCGTGGGGGGGGCGTGGCGAGGCGCGTGGAACAGGTCGACCCGGCTGAAGAATGAAGACGGACCAGCGCCGCGGCCTTCCTGGTCAGGTGACGCGGGCTGAGGCGCGAGCCGGGGCAGAACGCGGCGGGAGCGCCATGGAGACGACCCGGTGCACCCGCGTGTTCCTGGCGCTGGCGCTGGTCCTGGACGCGGTCGGGCTGCTGCTGCTCCTCGTGGGCGTCTTCGCCCCGCTCGGCTTCTGGGACTTCTTCGTGCTGTCGGGGCCTCTGCTCATCTTCCTCAGCCTCATCCTCTGGATCTTCTGGTACCTGGGCAGCCTGACGGTGTCCGAGGACGAGCTGGACCTGCTCCACCGCGACATCCTCTGACCCGGCGCCGCCGGGGCGAGGCCCGCCGCCACCGCCGCCGCCGGGGAGCGTGACGAGGCCCGCCGGAGCGTCGGACCCGACGAACAGGCGCCGCGGGCTCGAGCCTGGGCAACGGCGGAGGTCTCTAAAGCAGCGGAGGACGGACGCGGCGAGGGAGACGGGCCCTGGAAGCGGCGGCGGCGGCGAGGGAGACGGGCCCTGGAAGCGGCGGCGGCGGCGAGGGCGGAGGCTGAAACCCACACCGACCCTCCGCGGCGTTAATCAGCACTCAAGGAGCCATTAGCTCCCCCGACGGCGGTAATGGCTCCATTTGGAGGGGAGGAAGTGGAGCGGCGGCGTAATGGGCCTCTCCCGCTGATGGAGGCCCCGCTGCTCGGCCCGGCACGCCCTCCCCCGGGACTCGCCCGCCTCCGCCATCGCCCTGGAGTGCCCTCGACGGTGGATGTCGTTCACGGACGGCGGCTCACGCGTTGATTAAAAACGACGGTAACGTTGTGTCTTTTTAAACGATGACATAAAACCGGCGTTTGAATCTCTCCTGATGTTTCATCTGGTCTTTGACGCGTCGGGGAACTTCTACCTTTGTGGGGACTCTCGTAGTCGTCGTCTGCCCCCCCCCTCCCTAAACCCTTGACCCTGACCTTGACCTTTGACCTCAGGATCGATCTGAGTCTGAACCCTAAAAGAGGCCTTTGAATTACTGAGGAATTACTGGTTTACATTTACACACACACACACACACACACTGGTCCACACACACGCTGGACCTCACACACACACACACACTGGTCCTCACACACATACACACACACACTGGACCACACACACACACACACATACTGGTCCACACACACACACACACACACTGGTCCACACACATGCTGGACCTCACACACGCACACACACACTGGTCCTCACACACACACACACACACACACTGGTCCTCACACACACGCTGGACCTCACACACACACACACACTGGTCCTCACACACACACACACACACTGGTCCACACACACACTGGTCCTCACACACACTCTCGACTGTGATTGGTCAGCAGGACTAGCTCCGCCCCCAGCCACACAAAAACATCATGATTCAGCAAACCTGATAAAATCACAAATAATCTTTTCCTTCTTCCGTCCTGAGGACCCGATAATCTGACCTGAAGTGACGTCAGATTAAATCTGCTCTTGTCCTCGACCCAGCGCTGCTGGTGTGTTTCTCTGGAAGGGTCACCAGCCTGAGGGGCCCCCAGGACCCCCTCACACCGGCCCGGGGGGGCTCACACCGGCCCGGGGGGGCTCACACCCCTCACACCGGCCCGGGGGGGGCTCACACCCCTCACACCGGCCCGGGGGGCTCACACCCCTCACACCCGGCCTGGGGGGCTCACACCCCCACACCGGCCCGGGGGCTCACACCCCTCACACCGGCCCGGGGGGCTCACACCCCACACCCGGCCTGGGGGCTCACACCGGCCCGGGGGGGCTCACACCCCTCACACCGGCCTGGGGGGGCTCACACCGGCCCGGGGGGGGCTCACACCCCTCACACCGGCCCGGGGGGGGCTCACACCCCTCACACCGGCCCGGGGGGCTCACACCGCCCGGGGGGCTCACACCCCTCACACCGGCCCGGGGGGGGCTCACACCCCTCACACCGGCCCGGGGGGGCTCACACCCCTCACACCAGCCCGGGGGGGCTCACACCCCTCACACCGGCCTGGGGGGCTCACACCGGCCTGGGGGGGCTCACACCCTCACACTGGCCCGGGGGGCTCACACCCCTCACACCGGCCTGGGGGGGCTCACACCGGCCTGGGGGGCTCACACCGGCCCGGGGGGGCTCACACCCCTCACACTGGCCCGGGGGGGGCTCACACCCCTCACACCGGCCCGGGGGGGCTCACACCGGCCCGGGGGGGGCTCACACCCCTCACACCGGCCCGGGGGGGGCTCACACCCCTCACACCGGCCCGGGGGGGCTCACACCCCCCCACACCGGCCTGGGGGGCTCACACCGGCCTGGGGGGCTCACACCAGCCCGGGGGGCTCACACCCCTCACACCGGCCCGGGGGGGGCTCACACCCCTCACACCGGCCTGGGGGGGCTCACACCGGCCTGGGGGGGCTCACACCGGCCCGGGGGGGGCTCACACCCCTCACACCGGCCTGGGGGGCTCACACCCCTCACACCGGCCTGGGGGGGCTCACACCAGCCCGGGGGGGCTCACACCCCTCACACCGGCCCGGGGGGGCTCACACCCCTCACACCGGCCTGGGGGGCTCACACCCCTCACACCGGCCCGGGGGGGCTCACACCCCTCACACCGGCCTGGGGGGCTCACACCCCTCACACCGGCCCGGGGGGGCTCACACCCCTCACACCGGCCCGGGGGTGTTGGACCGTGACCGTCTGAACACGATCCTCTGGAGGAGGGCGTGGGGCCGCGTCATGACGTCATCTCGGGCCCGCAGGAGCGTGGCGCCCCCCAGCGGCCGCGCAGCCTCCCCCCACGTGACAACAACAACAATAACATAAAATACAAACCCCGTACCTCCTGGTTAAAACATCCGCTCGTGAAAACGGGACTTCTTTAATCTCAAATCTTTGTTGACTCCTTTAAAGCGTTTTGTTTTATTTTAAAGCGTCTAAAGGCGCAGACGGTCCCCCCACTCCTGGGGGGTCACACAACAGCTGGTTTGTGACAATAATAATAACAACAATAATAATAACACAACAACAATAATAACAACAATAATGACACAATAATAATAATAATAATAACAATAATAATAGCAATAATAATAACAATAATAACAACAATAACAACAATAATAATAACACAATAACAATAATAATAACACAACAATAATAACAATAATAATAACACAACAACAATAATAACAATAATAATAACACAACAATAATAATAACAACAATAATAACACAACAACAATAATAATAACAACAATAATAATAGCAATAATAACAATAATAATAACAACAATAATAACAACAATAATAATAATAATAAAAACGTCTTCTGAGCCTGAAACCTTCTGGTTCGAGCTCCTGGTTGTGACGCCGTCGAGCGGGAGCAGATGGAGGCTTCACCTCCACCCGTCTGACGCTAATCTCATTACAGGAGCTTCTCCGGCTCCTTTCTGCACCGGCTCACATTTGAAACTGGTTTTCTTTGTTGGGGACGTTGGTTCGAGCTCCTCAAAGGCGCCCAACATCTGGGCGAGGGCCCCGACATCTGGGCGAGGGCCCCGACATCTGGGTGAGGGCCCCAACATCTGGGCAAGGGCCCCGACATCTGGGTGAGGGCCCCAACATCTGGGCGAGGGCCCCGACATCTGGGCGAGGGCCCCAACATCTGGGCAAGGGCCCCGACATCTGGGCGAGGGCCCCAACATCTGGGCGAGGGCCCCAACATCTGGGTGAGGGCCCCGACATCTGGGTGAGGGCCCCGACATCTGGGCCGACGCTCGCTGACCTTCTGGAGGCCTCGGCCCTCGCAGGTCACGAGTGTGAGTGACCGGGGCGGGGGGGCGGGACACCTGACACCTGAGGGTGCTTCACACCTGAGCGGAGGCGTGACCCGGGGGGACACGTCACGTCACGCACGTCACGTAAGTCGCGTCACGCAGGAAGCGGATGTCAGAGGTCACTTCCCAACACGTGAGGACCCCCAGAGAGCAGCGAGGGTCGCTGCAGACACTTCCGCAGACTCCTCTGATCAATCGGGGCCTGATCGCCAATAACAAATCGATCAGCGTCGTCCTGAAGATGCTGCAGAAGCCGGCAACGCGGAAAACCCGGACTGGATTATTTCCCCGGGCCGGGCGGACCACGCTGCTTGTGTGGGGATCAACCGCGGCAGACCGGCTTTAACCGGACGCGGACGCCTCTCCCACCCCCCCTCACCCCCCCGCCCCGCGAGACTGGTGCGTGAACCCCGGTGGACGCCCGCACAACACCGCAGCGCAGCCGCTCCGCTCCGCTCCACCCCCCCGGCTCCGATCCACCCCCCGGGTCTTCCCCGCGCCCCGCCCGCCCTCCCATTGGCCGAGCGCGCCCCCCCGCTCCCGCCCCCCCCGCCCTCCCATTGGCCGGGGCCCCGGCCTTTCTCTCGGGGTGGTCCGGGCCGCGGAGCCGCGGTCGCGAGTTCGAGTCCCGCCGCCGCAGCGTCGCCTGAACCCGGGGGCGGTGGGCGCTCAGCATGGCGGCGCCGGTGGCCCGGCTGGAGGGCCGGGAGCTGGAGTACGTGATGCAGAAGCGGTCGGTGACGGTGGGGCGGGACTCGTCCCGCGGGCCGGTGGACGTGAGCATGGGCGCGTCCAGCTTCGTGTCGCGGCGGCACCTGGAGCTGAGCAGCGACGAGGGGGGGGCCGTGCGCCTGCGCTGCCTCGGCAAGAACGGCGTCTTCGTGGACGGCGTCTTCCTCAGGAGGGGCGCCCCCCCGCTGCTGCTGCCCCGAGTGTGAGTGTACGAGCGGGCCGGGGGGGGGGGGGGGGGGGGGACGGAGGACCGGGGGGGCCGGGGCCCCGACCACGTGGGTTAGCCTGTTAGCTGGTCCCGGAGCTGGAGTGTGTGGCTTTGTTGATGTTTGTGTTGTTGTTGGGGGGGCGAGTGTGTGTGTGTGTGTGTGTGTGTGTGTGTGTGTGTGTGTGTGTGTGTGTGTGTGTGTGTGTGTGTGTGTGAGGTTTTAGTGGGGTGGTGAGTGAGAGTGTGTGTGTCTGTGTGAGAGTGTGTCTGTTTATGTGTGTGTAAGAGTGTCGTGTGTGTGTGTGAGAGAGAGAGAGTGTGTTTCTGTGTGTGAGTGTGTGTGTTTATGTGTGTGTGTGTGTGTGAGTGTGAGAGAGAGAGTGTGTCTGTGTGTGAGAGAGAGAGAGTGTGTTTCTGTGTGTTTATGTGTGTGTTAGAGAGTCTGTGTGTGTGTGTGTATGAGAGAGAGAGTGTGAGTGTGTGAAAGAGTGTGTGAGAGTGTGTGTCTCTGTATCTGTGTGTTTATGTGTGTGTGTGAGAGTGTGTGTGAAAGAGAGCGTGCGTCTCTGTGTGTGTTAGAGAGTCTTTCTGTGTGTGTGTGTGTTTGTCTGTTTGTGTGTGTGTTTCTATGTGTGTCTCTCTCTGTGTCCGTGTGTGTGTGTGTGTTGGGCCACTCTGGGCCCTGGATGTAAACAACCCCCCAGGACCTTTGCCCCCCCAGGACCAGGCTCCAGTTAAACCTTAACCCCCCTCCCTCTCTCCCTCTCTCTCTCTCCCCTCTCTCTCTCTCCCTCTCCCCTCCTCTCTCTCTCCCCTCTCTCTCTCCCTCTCCCCTCTCTCTCTCTCTCTCTCTCTCTCTCTCTCTCCCTCTCCCTCTCTCTCTCCCTCTCCCCTCTCTCTCTCTCTCCCTCCCTCCCTCTCCCCTCTCTCTCTCTCCCTCCCTCCCTCCCTCTCTCTCTCTCTCTCTCTCCCTCCCTCTCTCTCCCCTCTCTCTCTCTCTCTCTCTCTCTCTCTCTCTCTCTCTCTCTCTCTCTCTCGGGTGAATCAGAGGTTGCAGATTAAACCTGGGTGGTGGGATTAGGATTATCGGAGGTGAACCTGGGAGTGGGGCGGCGTTCCCTGGATTGAGAGCCCCCCCGCCCCCACCGCTCACACTGGGTCGAGGATTCGCCCGGCCAGTCGCCGAGCTCGCGCTTCCTCGCCGCTGTTGCGCAACCCGTCCGCATGAAGCCGCCTTTGTTCCCCCACACGGAGCGACTTGTTGCAGCTTGTTAACATTCCGATGTGGGAACGCCGGCGTTCCCCGTTTCCGGGCGCGAGCCCCGGGCCGCCCGCCGACCCTCGCCCGTCTGGGAGCGGGGGCCGCCCGGGTCGTGTTCCAGGGATTCCTGTGTGGTGATGTCAACACGCTCCCTCCCCCTCCCGGCCTCTCCCACACCCACAGACTCTCCCCCTTCCTCCCCCCTTCCTCCTCTTTTGTTTACATTCTTTGTTTGTGTTGGGGGGGGGGCAGAGGGGGGGGTGGAAGTTTTCAGTCAGAGCCATCTTGTTTGTTGTGGCTCCATTGTCCCGGGGGGGGTGAGGAGGGGGAGGGGGGGGGCTCTCACCCGTGTTCAGCCTGATGTTCCCTCACCCGTCTGGTTCTGGGACGTGAGAGGATCCAGATGTGGAGCAGCTATTCCGGGACCTTCTCTTCTCTTCTGCGCCGTTATTTTTATCCCGGAATCATCAGACGGGAAGATGGGGGCGGGTCTTGATGAGGGGGGTGGTGGCGTGGAGCGGGTCCTCACGCCGCTCCTGCCCCCCCCCAGGTGCACCTTCAGGTTCCCCAGCACCAACATCAAGATCACCTTCACCGCTCTGTCCGGCGGGAAGAAGGCGAGGCGGGACGCTCCGGAGTCTCCGGTGAAGCCGGCCCAGATCTCGCCCCTCACCATCAACATTCCGGACAACATCGCTCACCTCATGAGCCCGCTGCCGTCGCCCACCGGGACCCTCAGGTACGCCGTGACCTCCCGACCCGGTCCAGACGGTCCGGGTCCGGCCCACCCGCCGCCGTCGCCTCAACGCTGTCGCCCGTGCTCTCCGCAGCGCCGCCAACTCGTGCCCCTCCAGCCCGCGGGGGGCGGGGTCGTCGGGCTACCGGGCGGGCGGCCGCGTGGTCGGCCCGGCGGAGCTGCAGCTCCTCGGCGAGAACTCGCAGCCGGAGAACGACAAGGACGCCTCCGGCGGCGACAGCCCGAAGGTGAGGGGTGCCGCCGCGGCGTGGGGGGCGTCGGGGGCGTCCAGGCGCCTCAGCGGTCGGTGTGTTTGTGCTGTCGGCAGGACGACTCCAAGCCCCCGTACTCGTACGCCCAGCTGATCGTGCAGGCCATCGCCCTGGCAACGGACAAGCAGCTGACGCTCAATGGGATCTACAACCACATCACCAAGAACTACCCGTACTACAGGACCGCCGACAAAGGCTGGCAGGTGGGTCCAGGCTGCTCTGGGGAACTTGGGGAACCGTGGAGGCTCTGAGAGAACCTCGGGGAACCGTGGAGGCTCTGAGAGAACCTCGGGGAACCGTGGAGGCTCTGGGAATATCAGGGAACCTCGAGGAACCTCTGCGATCCTCAGGGGAACCATGGAGGTTCTGAGAGAACCTCGGGGAACCGGGGAGGCTCTGAGAATCCCCCAGGAAACCTGAGAATCTCTTTGGGAACCTCTGAGAACCTTCAGGCACCCCCAAGAATCTCTGGGAATCTTGGGGAACCTCTGAGAATTTCTGGGAATCATAGGGAACCTCGGGGAACCTCTTTGGGAACCTTTGAGAATCTCTGTGAACCTTGAGGCACCCCCAAGAATCTCTGGGAATCATAGGGAACATTGAGGAACCTCGGGGAAATCCGAGACTCTCAGAGAACCTGTTTGGGAACCTCTGGGAATCCTAGGGAACTTTGAGGAACGTCTGAGAGTCCCGGGGAGACCTGAGAATCTCAGAGAACCTCTTTGGGAACCTCAGAGAACCTTGAGGCACCCCCGAGAATCTCTGGGAACCTGTTTGGGAACCTGTGGGAAGTTCTCGGGGAACGTCGGGGCTGACCCTGTGTCTGTGCTGCAGAACTCCATCCGCCACAACCTGTCCCTGAACCGGTACTTCATCAAGGTGGCGCGGTCCCAGGAGGAGCCGGGGAAGGGCTCCTTCTGGAGGATCGACCCGTCCTCCGAGGCCAAGCTCATCGAGCAGGCCTTCAGGAAGCGGCGGCCGCGGGGCGGCCCCTGCTTCAGGACCCCCCACGGGCCCCTGTCCTCCAGGTCAGACCCCCCGCCGTACCCCCCCCCCCCGACCCTCCGCTCCATGACCCGTGACCTTTGACCCCCGCAGGAGCGCCCCGGCCTCTCCCAACCACTCGGGCGTCCTCTCGGCTCACTCCAGCGGGATGCAGACCCCCGACAGCCTCTCGAGGGAGGGGTCCCCGGTCCCCCTGGAGCTGGAGGCCCCCCCGGGCCCCCCCGCCTCCGCCCACGCCTCCATCACCACGTCCAACGTGGCGGTCCAGCCCAAACTGACGGTGATCCAGGAGGCCCGCCTCGCACATAACACGCCAGGTACCCCCGACCCGACCCCCCCTCCCCTCCCAACCCTCCCAACCCCCCCCTAACGGCGTCTGCTCCAGGTTCTCCCGTCGGGGGCCAGCCGGTGCTCATCGCCGTGCAGCGCGCGCTACCTCAGACCATCAAGCCCGTGGCCTACGCCGTGGCCTCCCCAGTGGGCGCCGGCGGCCCCCCCCAGCCCGCCGTTCAGACGGTCCACGTGCTGCAGCAGATCCCGGCGGGCTCGCTGAGCCCCGCCCCCGCCGTCATCGCGCAGCCCGCCGCCATCATCAGCAAGACGGAGGAGAACGGCGAGCGCGGAGAGGTCAAAGGTGAGTCCGAGGCACGCCTGAGACGCTCCCAGACGGGTCCCTCACCCCCCCCCCCCCCTCTTCTCCCCCCTAACCCCCCCCTCAGTCAAAGTGGAGACCGTGCCCACCATCGCCTCCATCGGCCCCTCCGGGCGCATCATCCAGACCGCTGCGTCGGCGGCCCCCCTCCAGACGGTGACCATCGTCCACCAGGCGCCCGTGGGTCAGCACCAGCTCCCCGTCAAGGCCATCACGCACAACGGGACGCACGCCGTCGCCGCCGCCGCCCTGCCCGGCCCCCCCCACTCCGGTGAGTCCGCCCGCAGCTCCCGCCTCGGCCGCCAGGGGGCAGCCCGCCCCCAGTGTTGGTGTCCTCGCGCCTGACGCTCTTACCTCTCGCCCCCCCCCCTTCCCCTCACCCCCCCAGTGGCGGCGAGCCCGCTCCACCTGCTGGCGGCCCACGCCTCCGCCTCCGCCTCGCTCCCCACCAAACGGCAGAACGACGACCAGCTGGGCGGCGGCCAGCCCGACGCCAAACGGATCAGAGCGGAGGTCGAGGCCTCCCAGCCCCCCGACTCAGACTCTGCCAACGACCCTGGAAGTCACCTCAACTAGAAGCCCCCCTCACCCCCCTCACCCCCCCCCATCTTCCCCCCGGGTGCCAAACAGAGACCGTCCCCCCTCCGGTCTCTCAAACTGCGTCCAGCTGAACCAGACCGTTCCGCCTGTGACCATCTGAAGCCACGCCCACTGGACGCCTTAACAACAGCCCCCCCTGATGTGGGGGGGGGGGGTGGACATGCAGCGGGGGGGCAGGACGCCACCTTTCTGTTGCATCTACCTCAGAGCAGATCGGACACCTCGAGCGTCCTGACCTTCACCGGTGAATATTCCTGAACTCTGGCAGCTAGCCGCTCTCGGACCCCCCACCCCAACCCCCCACCCAGGACGGAAGCAGCGGACATGTAGTTTCTACCCCCCCCCCGGTTGCCATGGAAACAGCAGCTTGGCGACATGTTTTCACACCGGCACAGATGAGCAGCATAGCCTCCACGTGTATCTCCAGATGTTGACCCTGCATGCCCCCCCACCCCCCCACTCCCCCACCCCCCCATAAGAGGACCTTCACTTGGTTCTATGTTTGTGCTTTCATTCCTTTTTTCTTTCTTTCACTCCTTCTTCTTCCTCCTCCGGCTGTATTGACTTTGTGCTGTTGGCAGACCCCCCCCCTTTGCTTGATTATTTTACTGTTGCCCTTGCCCCCCCCACACACACACACACACACTCTCCCCGCGAGTCTGTTTCTGATCGTACACGTTCCAAACAATAGCAAATGATAAAAACATAATGTTCTGCTTCAGTGGAAAAATGCTTTTTTAAAAATAAATTAATTTAAAGCAGCTTCGCCTCGTTTTACCCCCCCCCCCCTCCAGGGGGCGCTGTGGGCAACCGGGGCAGGAAACAGCAGAAGGTCAAAGGTTTCATCAGAAATTAAAGTTTCTGAAATTCCTGGTCGAGTCCGGCCGACTTGCTGATGGTTTCGCGTAACCGTGGAAACGGCAGGGGGGCGGAGCCGGCTCTTGAGAGGATGGCGAAGGTTCCGTTGAAGGTGGCGTTCCTCGGGTCGCCCGGAGACGTCCCAGGTGAAACCTGCGGTGACGCTTTCCTCTCAGGTGAGTCAGGCCTTTGATGTTTGGTCTTTGTTCAAAACCGCCGAGCGCAGGAAACGCCTCAGAAGGAAGTAGGCGAAGCGCCTCGCGGCGAACGTCTCGCCCCTTCAGCTCCTCGGCAGCCGTCGGGGTGTCAAAGGTGGAAACGTACGCGGTGTTTCCATGGAAACGGCAGTCGGCGAACCTGGAGACGGTTCTGATGAGAATCTGTGAATCAAATCAGACGGTCGTCGTTCGTGAAAACGTTTGAACGCGTTCGTTTCTCCGCGCCCGTGAAAGTGTTTTTATCTCTCAAAGGGCGGAAAAAGCTCCTGAAACTACGAACTTGCCCCCCGAACGTGTCACCGAAAGACGAGAGTTCGCAGAACGAAGTCGGAGTCCTGACGGGAGAAGCTGGAATTTAAAACATCTGAAGAAACGAGTTCAGAACCCAGAACCAGCTGGGTGTGTCTGGCGGCTGCAGTACCGCCGCTGGCCGCAGGGTGTCAGTGCGGAGCGCGGCGCGCCCCCTGGAGGCGGAGCGGGGGACGACAGCAGCCGGGTCGGGACCGCCGGGCTCCCGGAGGTCGGACCGCTCTTTCCAGAACCTGGGATGAACGGGGGGGGGTCACATGACGCAGGAGCTCCCGGCGGGCGCCAACGTCACTGGGGGGATCCGCAGACACGTGGCGTGAAGACCCGTCGCCCGGGAAATCGCCTCACTCGCTGTCATGACAACGCAGACACGAGCCGACGTAACGGCGAATCCGTGATGTAACGGGGGTGGTCGCCAACACACGTGAGGACCGGAGCGGCGGCG
>CAJVRN010000052.1:7367500-7445000 GCA_911728415.1 Lagocephalus sceleratus | reverse complement strand
TCGTCGACGTGTTGACGAAGGATGACGTCAGCAGCTCTCGGAGCACGGAGCGAGTGGGAATCTCTTCAGGGGCCGCATTATCCCCGAGTTCGTCCCCAGAGTGGCACCGCCGCTGTCAGTCACGTGACCCCGACCCCCCCCGCCTGTTTTCAGCCGCTCGTTTTGGGCTGAGGTGATCCACGTTCCAGTCAGCTGACCCGCCGCCGTCGGTCTCCGGGCGACCGGCGGCCGTCTGACTGTAGCTGCTGTTACGTAACAGCAGCGTTTCTGTTGTGCGTCCGACGTCGCTATGGCGCCTCGCGGCGCTGGATTATCCCGACTAATATCATCAGGCCTATTTGCTGGCCCCTCCCCCTCCGCCGTGATGTCTCGACCCACTTAGCGGCATCACACGACCCGCCGGTCCGGCTGAAGGAGCTCGGAGGTGTCTTGGACAGGTGGACAGGTGGACAGGTGAGTCTCACCTGCGCTCCGCCCCCAAAAAGTCTGTGAAGGTTTGAGGCTTCGGGAAGTCACGAAGCTTCACAGAAGTTTCAATAAAAACTGGTTTTTCCTTCACGTCATTGTAACTTAACTTTTCAGCAACAAGTCTCTCTCTCTCACACACACACTCACACACACTCACACACACTCACACACACTCACACACACACACTTCCTGTCTTAGGTCACATTTTCTGCCAGAGGTGCTTTGGTTGATCCTCGCCGGCTGATCTGAGTTCAGCTGATCGTCGTCACAAAAGCCTCATTTTGTCGCTGCCTTTCGTTCGTTTTTTTCCGACTCTGTGAAACCTCGGCGGGTCGAAACCGACCGAATCCTCGACGCCTCTGACGGGAAGTTCGTCTCTGCTGGTTCGTGGTTGGACGACGGCGTTAGCGGCATGTGGGCGGTTACGTAAACGAGAAGGTTAACGGAACTCTCGCGCACTAACCCGCTGCGCTAACCAGACAACACTAGCCTTCCTGTTGACCGGCGGCCCCGGGCGACGGAACAACAAACACATTTCCTTTGTTCTCCATTTATCCCCAAATCAAAGAGCGAAGTGGCCCTTTGTCGTCAGGGATTTGACTCGAAGTTGGACGATTAAACTTTAGCGGCTCCTCTGGCGGCGTCTTCGGGAGGAGCTCGCTGGGACCCCTCAGGGCGCCGTCCTCGGCCCCACAGCCGTGTTTGGGAAAGTGTCCCTCCGCCCCCCGCTACGCCAACGACTCCCCGCTGTGAGACGCGACGGTTCAGACAGCAGAACCTTTGTTCCCTAGAAAAGAAGAACCTTTTGGTTCCTCAGAACATTTGTTCTCCAAGGAGGAAGAACCTTTTGGGTCCTCAGAACTGTTGTTCTTGAAAGAGGAAGAACTTTTTGGTTCCTCAGAACCTTTTGGTTCCTCAGAACCTTTGTTTTTGAAAGAGGAAGAACCTTTTGGTTCCTCAGAACCTTTTGGTTCCTCAGAACATTTGTTCCCAAAAGAGGAAGAACATTTTGGTTCCTCAGAACCTTTGTTCTTGAAAGAGGAAGAACCTTTTGGTTCCTCAGAACCTTTTGGATCCTCAGAGCATTTGTTCCCAAAAGAGGAAGAACCTTTCGGATCCTCAGAACATTTGTTCTTTAAAGAGGAAGAACCTTTTGGTTCCTCAGAACCTTTTGGATCCTCAGAACATTTGTTCCCAAAAGAAGAACCTTTTGGTTCCTCAGAACATTTGTTCCCAAAAGAGGAAGAATCTTTTGGTTCCTCAGAACCTTTTGGATCCTCAGAACTTTTTGGTTCCTCAGAACCTTTTGGTTCCTCAGAACATTTGTTCCCAAAAGAGGAAGAACCTTTTGGTTCCCCAGAACCTTTTGGATCCTCAGAACATTTGTTCTTTAAAGAGGAAGAACCTTTTGGTTCCTCAGAACCTTTTGGATCCTCAGAACATTTGTTCCTGAAAGAGGAAGAACCTTTTGGTTCCTCAGAACCTTTTGGATCCTCAGAACATTTGTTCCTGAAAGAGGAAGAACCTTTTGGTTCCTCAGAACCTTTTGGTTGCCCTGCCTCCATCATCAGGATGTCTGGTGACACGTTTGCAGCTTTGATGGTGCAAATCAAAGCCGCGGCGCCGGTCGTGCCCCCAACAGGGACAAACCCGACCAAGACCCGCGTCCTCTGAGCCCAGACCAGTGGAGGATGCCGGGACGGCTCCCGACCTCCCGGCAGGCCGACCCCGCTCCTCCTGGCCGCGCTCCCCTCCGATCAGCAGCAGATTGTTGAAATCAGCCGTCATGGAAACGGGCGAACCAAACACGGAGGAACAAAGGCGAGGGCCGAGGAGCTGAAACCGTGACTCAGCAGCTGCGGGAGCACCAGTTTCCATGTGCGGCGACCCGCTCGCTCGCGCAGCCTGACAGCGCCGGCGGAAAGTAGGTCAGCTTTAAATTCTCGCCGCCCTTTCCTGTGTCGCCGTGGCGGATTACAACCGGGCCGCAGCGCAACCGCTGAGAGACGGCATTAGACCGGGGTTACGTCACAGGTCAAAGGCAAAGGCAGGAGGGGGGCCTCGGGCCGGGGGGGGGTCCGAGGACGCGAGGCGAGATTGGGAGCGGACCTGAGGCGAAAAAAACGTGGCGCTGGACCCGAGGAGCCGCCGTGGCGCCCCTCGGGTCTAAGCCCGTGTTCCCGAGAGCTCGCGTACGCGTCGCGTACAAGAGGCGAACTAGAGCGAGTGAACTCGACTTTTGGCGCGGCGGAACAAACGTGGCTCGGGCCCGTTCGCATCCGTGTGACGAGAACACGGCGGTCCCGAATCCACCGCGGTCGCGCGTTCCAGGTGAAACGGGGGAGGGAGCGGGAGGAAGGGGCCTGCGGGCGGGAATACGGCGAGCTCCCTCCGCCTCGTTTGTTTACGCTCGACGCTCAGACGCTCAAATGCGGTTACGCGCGACACTTTCAGCCACTCGCTTCTTCAGGATTGACTCGATTATTTTAAATCAAATCTCGAAATGTGAGTTTTCCTAACTCGTTTTCCTCGTTAGAACCGAACACGGGACCTCTGAGGAAAAAGAGCAGGAACTTTTCACCCCCGGGCGCTTCCGACCTCTCCCCGCGGTCCGTGAAGGCACCACCGGCCGCGGGGGCGCTTTCCGACGGCCCGTGAAGGCGGCGCGGCCCCGCCCCCCCCGGCCGCTGACGTCAGCGGCGTCCGTCTCCGCACATGGACGGAGGCGTGTCGCGGCCCGGCCGAGGCCCCGCCCCCCCTCCCGCCCCGCCCCGCCCCCAGCTATTTGCCAGCCCAGCCTCGACGACGGCAGCCACAGCCGAACCGGGCGTCGTGTCAGCTGCCTCGTCCCGTCCGGACCCGCTCGGGAGCCCCGTTCGTGCGCGTCTCTGCGGGGGGAGGAACCGCCGACCTTGACGAGACGACCTTGAGGAGCGATGGAGAAGATGGCCAGGCCCGTGCCCGTGAACCCGACCTTCCTGCCGCCGACCCACGGCGTGCTCAAGTCGCTGCTGGAGAACCCGCTGAAGCTGCCCTTCCACCACGAAGACGGTAGGACCCGAACCGAGCCGAACCAAGCCGAGCCGAGCCGAGCCGAGCCGAGCCGAGCCGAGCATCCTCGCGCTCGACGATCTTCGGCCGCGGGCGGCGGCGGCGCAGAGATGTTCGACGCGGCGCGATGGTTGTCTCGACCGACTTTTTAGAAGAGGAAAAAAAAACAAAAAAACAAAAAAGAGTTCAACCCGGACAAGAGTGTGTGTGTGTGTGTGTGTGTGTGTGTGTGTGTGTAGTCTGGTTTAGAGACCGATCAGGTGTGTGTGTGCTGTGACGGAGCTGTTTTTAGCTTTGCGTGACGTCTCTAACCTTTAAACCCGTCTTTGTATTAGTACTTCCAGCCGCCGCCGGTAGAGGGCGTGGTTCCCCCCTGGCGGCGCAACAGCGGACGAATTTCGTATTTTGAGGGTCGTTTTATTAAAAAACGCGAAATGCGTCTCGCGCGGGTCCTCTCACGCGCGTTTTGGGTTCTTGACGCGAATCTAAGTCGTGGTTCGGCCCGCGGGGGCCCAGGTGAGCCCCGCCGGGCACCTGCCGACCTTGAGGCTCACGCCGTCCGCCGACGTGTTCCCAGGTTTCGGGAAGGAGAAGGACAAAGGGAAGAAGCTGGAGGATGAGAGCAGCGCGGCCAGCCACCCGCAGTCGGCCTTCCTGGGCCCGACCCTCTGGGACAAGACGCTGCCCTACGACGCCGACAACTTCCAGCTGGAGTACATGGACCTGGAGGAGTTCCTGTCGGAGAACGGCATCCCCGCCAACACGGCCCAGAGCGACCAGAGCCTCCAGGCGCCGCCGCCGCAGCCGCAGCAGCAGCCGCCGCAGCAGCCGCAGGCCCCCACGCCCGCCCCCCCGGCCCCGCCCACCCCGTCCGTGGTCGACCTGAGCAGCCGCGCCACCACCTCGGTGCACACGGGCATGGTGGCACCCAACTGCCTGCACAGCCCCCCCTCAGCAGGTAGGGGCTCTCTCACACACACACACACACACACACACACACACACACACACACACACACACACACACACACTCACACACACACTCACACACTCACACACACACTCACACACACACATGAGCATGCACACACACACAGGCTCACACTCACACACACTCATTCACACTCACACACATGCTCAAATACACACACAACACACGCACACGCACGGGCTCACACACACTCACGGGCGCACACACAGTCACTCGCACACTCACACGCACTCAAACACACTCTCATTCACACTCACACACACTCAAACACAAGCACTCAAACACACTCACACACACACACTCACACACACTTAGACTCACTCACACTCACTCACACACACACACTCACACACACTTAGACTCACACTCACTCTCACACACACTCACACACACACGCACACACACACTTAGACTCACACACACACACACACTCACTCTCACACACACACACACTCACACACACACACTTAGACTCACACTCACACACACACTCACACTCACTCACACACACTCACACACACACGCACACACACACTTAGACTCACACTCACACACACACTCACTCACACACACACTCACTCTCTCACACACACACTCACACACACACACACACACGAGGAGTTGTCGTGTCACAGTTGACGCCGTCTTTACGGCCCTCCTGGACTTTGGAGTCCAGATCAGACGTAAACGGGGCCCCTGATTGGCTCCGCCCCCCTGACCCCCCCCCCAGCGTGACCCGTGGTTACTGCGTTTATCTCGGACGCGCTGGTGTCGACGCTGGTTCCGGTTTCGGGGGGATTTGCTCCGGTTTGGCGAATGTCGGGAGAACGCCGCCGCCATGGCGACGCCGCCCAAACTCTGATCAGATGGCGCCGGTTCGCCGCTGCTGCCGTGAACATCGTAAACGCCACGAACGCCACAGGAAGTGAATCCTTATCGTCATCGGTCTCATCGACGGGGGGGCGGTTTAAATTTTCCGCCGATCGTTCCGACCTTTGATCTTCAAAGCCCCCCCCCCCCAGCCCGCGCATCGACCACCCGAGCCTCCGCGCGCTGCCCCCGTTGCCACGGCAACGGCGCGCCGTCGGCGGCCGCGGGAGAGAGAGAGCGCCGTCCTCCCGCCGCGCCTTTAAAGACGCTGGCGCGGGGGGGCCTCAAAGCGGCCTCCGTAACGCCGCGCGCCGCATGACCGCCCGTCCGCCGGCCGTTATCGCCGCGCTGATCGCATCAGTGACGGCAGGAATGTCCTGCCAAATCAATTACGCTCAATTTTCAGATTTTAGAAATTTCTAAATCATCGTCATTGGATTATCGTCCCCGGGACGTTCCGACGCAGCGCTGGCGATCCGGATTTACGATAACGATCGGCGGCGACAGAAGATCTTCTGTCCCGCGTTCGTCGAGGAAAAAAAACAAAAGTAAATAAGTGTTTTTATTCTTCCGTCTTACGTAAGACGCTTCTTTTCCCCCGACTCCAGGAACAAGAACCCGTCACAGTGAAACAAACGCGCTAAAATTAGGCGCGACCGCCCCGGGACGGGAGGGGCGGGGCTTACGCCGCGCTCGAATACGAAAAGCCTGGCGAGGCAGCGGCGGCTTTCCCGTCGACTGCCGAGCGGACGTCGTGTATGTGTGGCTACGGGGGGCGGAGTCAGGGAGACGCGCATCGCGATCCAAGTCGACGTATCATGATGGGCGTGGGCGGGGTGTTGTTATGTTGCCATGGCGACGCGCTGTTGTGTCTGCACTGTCGCCGAGGTGCCCTCGTTTTGAGCGCCGAGCACGACGGCAGCGTCGAGACGAAAGCTCGTGAGATCAAAGGGGGCAGATGAAAGAGGCAGTGATGTCACGGGGGGAGATGAAAGAAAGGGGGCGGGGTTTAGTGACCCGGGCTGGTCTGGGGTCAGCAGGACTTCGTTCTTGTCCTGCGGCGTTCTCCAGGAATCGTGACGGTCCTCGTTTGTTTTTCCACTCGGAGCCGAGTGAGCGCGTCAGAGACGCTGAGAAGGACGAAGGCTCCTGAGCGCGTTCTTCCAGCTGCGCCGCATGTGTGTGTGTGTGTGTGTGTGTGTATCTGTGTGTGTCTGTGTATCTATGTGTGTGTGTATCTATGTGTATCTGTATCAGTGTGTGTGTACCTGTGTGTCTGTGTGTATCTGTGTGTGTGTGTGTATCTGTGTATCTATGTGTGTATCTGTGTGTGTGTGTGTCTGTATCTGTGTGTCTGTATCTGTGTGTGTGTATCTGTGTGTGTGTGTGTGTGTGTGTATCTGTGTGTGTGTATCTGTGTATCTGTGTGTGTATCTGTGTGTGTGTGTTCACATTTACCTCTCACGTGAACACAGCTGGGTTCTCTCTGCGTGCTGGACCATGTGACAGACACATGCTGGCACCGTGTGCAGCTCCGAGCTGCAAACAGGAGCTTGTCACGGCATGAAAACAGCCCCCCCTCCCACACACACACACACACACACACACACACACACACACACACACACACACACACACACACACACACACACACACGCATGCGTGTCCCTCCTCCCCTTCCTTCCACACACCCCCTCCCCTGGCCGGACTCGGCGCTAACTCTCCCTGGACTCTGGAGCCAAAGCACAGGCTGTACTCTCGGCGCGTCACATGGACTCCGGCGTGCTCGGCTCACGTGCACGCCGCAGTCACCTCGGCAGCCGCGCTCGCAGCACCGCGCTCGCCGCCCTCACCTGATTGGTCGGAGGGGGCGGAGACTAGGGCCGCTTGTTTTGGTTCAGGAGTCGTGGGTTTTTGGGGGGGTCGGAGGTAAAACCACCCGTGTGCGTATGTGTGTGTGTGTGTGTGTGTGTGTGTGTGTGTGTGAGACTGTCTGATGAGTGAGTGTGTGTGTGAGGGGTCTGGGGTGTGTTGCATTCCAGAAAGTTGGCGAAGGCTCTGAGGGATCAGAGTCTCGTTTCTCTCCCGTCTCAAACTGGGGGCAGACAGCGGTGGGGACTACTTTCAGCGGCGGATGGATACGCTGCCTCACCTGTGAGGACGTGAGGCTTTAAGTCATTAAACTTTACCTTTGATGGTTTCTGTCCTCATACCAGTTTGGGCTGTTGTCACAGTCAGGTCAAAGGTCATCGTGTAAGAGTGTGAGAGAGTGTGTGTGTATAAGTGTGTGTGAGTGAGTGTGTGAGTGTGTGTGTGAGAGTGTGTGTGTATAAGTGTGAGTGAGTGAGTGTGTATAAGTGTGAGTGAGTGTGTGTGTGTGTGTGTGAGAACCAGTTCCACCAGCAGCGTGTGTTCCTCTCAGGTGTTGTGTGTTCGGGGCCGTCCCAGCCATCGAGGGCGGCGTCTATTCGCGGCGTCCTGACAGACTGTGCTGGACGCCGTCTCGGTTTTAGCCGCCAAAGCAGCTTTCTGAGGTGACGCGGCCTCAGATTACGGAGGGATTAGCCGCAGGAGCGTTGCCTCGGCGTTTGTGTGAAAGGTTGGGCAACGCTGGCGCGAGTCTTCGCCTCCTCGCCGGAGGTTCTGGGCGCCGCCAGCGGTGACGTCGTCGGTGACGGCGTCGTTTTCAGAGGCGTTAATTGTTTAACAGCGTTCCTGATGTCAATCTCTCACTTCCTGTCGGCCCTCGTTTATTTACGATGAGGGCGAAGGGAGAGGTCATGTGACATAGTTTGTCTGTTTGTTTGTAAACAACAACAAACCCCGAACGGAGCTTCATCAAATGCTCGAACATCGACGAGAGGAGACGATCGCGTTTTGTTGTTCCCAATTCCAGAGGAACTTTGAACTTTGATCTCGAGGATCAAGGCCAAGGGGCTTTGATCATAAAGGAGCCTGCTCCGTTACGTAACCCCGGATTACCGCCGTTAACACACGCGGTTATTCTTGAACGCTCCCAGAGCTTCTCCGGTTTATTTATAATTTCTGACAAGTTGAGATGTTCAGAGATCTCCGTGAAAGCGTGTAAATGTGTCAGATTAAAGTTTGACGTCAGATTATTGAGCAGATAAACAGTAAACATCAGTTCGCGGCGCTGGTCTGGGATCAGCAGCTCATCTGTGGGGAGGCGGCGCCCCCTGGTGGTGGTGGAGGGAACAGCAGCGGACGGGCCACCGCCCAGCACGTCCTACTGGGACTGAACTGGGGCTGTACTGGGGCTGAACTGGGGCTGTACTGGGACTGGATTGAACTGGGGCTGTACTGGGACTGAACTGGGGCTCTACTGGGGCTGTACTGGGCACTGGGATGACGCTGAACTGGGACTGAATTGGGACTGGACTGGAGCTGGACTGGACTGAGGTGAAACTGGGACTGGACTGATGCTGAACTGGGACTGGACTGGAGCTGGACTGGACTGAGATGAGGTTGTACTGGGACTGAACTGAACTGGTGCTGAACTGGGGCTCCTGCTGGTTTGTTTGTCTTCTCACCACCTTCCTTCTGGTTTCCAGGGCTGCCCTCAGCTCGCGACACCCCCAGCCCCATTGACCCCGAGTCCATCCAGGTCCCGCTGAGCTACGAGCCGGACCCGGCGGACCTGGCTCTGTCCAGCGTTCCCGGACAGGAAATGTTCGACCCCAGGAAACGCAAGTTCTCCGCCGAGGAGCTGAAGCCCCAGCCCATGATCAAGAAGGCTCGCAAGGTCTTCATCCCGGAAGACATGAAGGTGAGGCTCCGCCCAGCTCCGGCCCTCCTCCTCTAGCCCGGTTCTGACCCGTCTGCTCTGCCCCCCCCCAGGACGAGCGGTACTGGGCCCGGCGCCGGAAGAACAACGTGGCGGCCAAGAGGTCACGGGACGCCCGGCGGCTGAAGGAGAACCAGATCGCCATCCGGGCCAGCTTCCTGGAGAAGGAGAACGCGGCGCTGCGCGTGGAGGTGGCGGACATGAGGAAGGAGCTGGGCCGCTGCAAAAACATTCTGGCCAAATACGAGGCCCGACACGGGCCCCTGTGAGCCCCCCCCACAGACCCCCCTCACCCCCACCGCCCCTTTAAGCCTTCGTCTGTCAGGTCTGAAGGACGATGTTTCTCTCTGCTGGCTCCGCCCCCTCTTTGCCTGACTCCTCCCACAGCCCCCCCCTTTATTTCCTGTCCTCACGTTAACGTACCGTGTCCAGCCAGCTCAGACCCCCCCCCCCCCCCCTCAATAAGCCACACCCACTTTCATACAGATTTTATAGACGCCAGATCAGGACTGAAAACTGTTTCCTGCTGCCCCCCCCCTCTTCTTCTTCTTCTTCTGCCCCTCCTCATGCTGTGCCCCCCCTTCCCCGAATCGTGAATCGAACCCCTGAAAACGTTTTCTTCGTGTCCAACGTCCCCGAGGGGGCGCTAACCCTCCCGACAAAAGTTTCAGCGTATTTTGACTTTCACTCCGACTAAAAAAAAAAACAAAAAAAAACAAACACCGAGCAATAATCCCAGTCTAGAGCTCCACCCACCCACCACCATCCGCCCCGCCCCCTCCCAAGCCCCGCCCCCTCCGTTAACTAAGTCAACTTAGTTGCACCTGCACTAAAGCGTCTGTCACAATCCTGACGTTTGGTTCCACTCGTTCTAAGTCGCTCCGCCTGGTATTTATCTACCTTTTATTTCTCAGATGGAAGATTGTTGTTTTTTATATATATGAATATAAATATACGTATTCTGTTGACATAATTGTTAGTATTAACACTACTCTTGACACTGTCATCGTTTAGCCGCTTTTCCGATCTTAGCATGATTTTCTTTCACAGGACAAAATTCCGGTCGCAGGTTCCTTTCTCCTTGGTTTGCAGAGTTGTTAATAATCCTTCTGGCTTCTGTTGAACTGGCATGACGAATATTCGTGCTTTTCTTTCCGAGAAACTGGGCGTCCTGTCGTCGTAGCGCTGTTTGCCCTCTCTTTTAACGATGGCTGTATGAATGTAAAAGACAACAAAAAAAACGAGGGAAAACAGAAGAGTTGGTGGTGTTGTCCGATACTGTGGTTCCACCCAAAATATCCGTTTGTTTACCGCAGACCAAACTAATCAAACACAGATGATATATTGGTTAGGAGAGATGTTTATATGAACCTTTACGTTGTTGTTTTTGTACAGTATTTTTCCTAAAATTACTGAATTGTGTATTTTAAAGGCACAGCAGATCCAGAATATTAAAGAATAGAGATATATAACAAAAACAAATGCATATAGTGGTATTTTGATATCCCGTAGTTGTCATTTCCTGTCCGCACCTCTGGGGGATTTTATTGACGATAGACTCCGATCGCTGTTGTCGCCGTTGTCGTTACGCTCCCGCTAATGTCGGCGCCGCCGTCATCAGAATTCACAGGATTGTTTTAAAAAAAAGAGTAAAAAAAAAAAAAAGTTCAGATGTGAGAATGTAAAGAATCTACGTGAAAACATTCTTTTGGCCCCTCCCCCGGCCACGCCCCTTTTAGATTGCGCAACCTTCCGAGGCTGCGGCAGCTCGATTTCCTGATAGTGATGAAGTTACGATGAAGGAAGGGAAACCCGTTTTGTGTTTAGCTGGCCGTAGCGCCTCCCTGAGCCTGAGTGATGAATTCTGCCCAACGGTTTTACGTTAGTTTGAGAGAGCTGCCGACCTCGCAGGAGCCGTCTGGTAGGGCGGGGCTTAACTCCGATGTCTCAGTGGATTCTTGACCTCCCCGCCACATGTCCAGGTTGTCTTTGACCTTGTGACGCCCTGCTGGGGGGAGGGGCTTAACAGCAAGAACCCCAGAACACCCAGAACTCTTAAGGCACGCCCACCAGGCGCCTGGGGGCGGGGCTTCAAGGCTCTGCAGGTATCTTAGCACTTACCACACTTGTGGCGAGAACAATTCAAAATTGAATTAACTCCTGTGCCAGGAGGGAAGTAGCGAAGGTAAGCAGTCCGGCTGAACCTTCAGGGTTGAGTCTTAATTTAATTTCCTGTCACGTGACGACCTTTAAACCCTGAGCACGTTAAACGTCCGCAGCGCCGCCGCCTCAGCTGTCTGCTTAAATCGTAAATGTACGCGTACGCAAAAAAAAGACCCCGTAGACGTGGTTGAACGTCGTGTGTGTGTGTGTGTGTGTCTTTCCCGTCTGCGCGAACATTCTCACCAGCTGCTTTACTTGTCGCCTGATCGACTCGTTAACGAAGAACTCAACCAGCCAATCACGTCACAGCAGCTTTCGCGGGGTTCGACTTCCGACGGTTTGACTCCCGCTGAGGCCCCGCCCACCCCGCTCCCTACCGCGGTGACGCCACGGCGCCCCTGATAAAGACGGCGGCGCAAACATAGGAAAAAGCCAATAACCGATAATCAGTCCCCAGACGACCGCGCTCTCGAGCGACTCCACTACCTCACCGGAATCGTGAACCATAATAATCCAGATTATTTCCAGTGCCTTGAGTAACGCGACTGTTCCCAGTCTCCGATCCAACGGATGTCGGTTGAGACCCGCGCCGTCCGCACCGTGACCATCGTATCCATGGCAACACCAGCGGGCTGTTTCAGAAGTGCGACAGGAGTTTTCTGATGGTTGTTGAACATGTCCTGTGCTGTCCCGCCCTCCGCCGTCTGTAATTTGTAGTGACAAATAAAAAGATCCCATTTCTTTTCTCACGCGTCTCATTTTGTCTCGAGGAACCTGAAACGAAACGCGGAGCGATCAGCCGGGCGACTTTTTTTTTTTTTCCCACTTTTATTGTCACAAAGAAGTGAATCGGGACCGGTTCTGGTCCATTCAGCACCATAAGCGGCCGACAGCACACACGGGGAAGCGGTTTTTCCATGAAGGCCGGGGGGGGGGTCGCGCAACCGTCGGAGAGGGCAGAGGTTACAAAACGAAGGACGAGAGTGGTTCGAGCTCGAGACCGTTCCGCTCCACAGGGAGTCCCACGGTCCGAAGAAATGTAGAAAATTAAAAAAAAAAAAAAAAAAATCAGTCCAACACTGATGCTCAGAGGTGTCGCGCACGCCTGGAAGATCCGGAATCTGGGAATATTCTCCAGGATTCTTCCGGTACAGAAACAAACTAAATCAGGATCAAAGCTCGACATGATTCATTCAAACACTTCAAAGAAAATCACGAAAAACCAAGAAGTTCTGAGCGTGGCGGCCCGAACGCGTCCGGACCGTCGCACGCGCAAATAAATAATCAAAGCGAGCGCGCGCGCTGAGGTCGGCCAGCAGGGGGCGCCGCGGCGCAAGAAACCTGAGACCGGAGAAATGTGGTTAAAAACGCCGACGTTTGGTCACGTGATCGACTGATCAGGCCCGGTGACGTCACGGGGCTCGTTTCCTTGATCTTTGGTTTGTTTTTGCGAAAAACAAACAAAAAAGAATGTTTTGATCTGATGCTTTGATCTTGTGCAGCGTCCCGCGGGCGTGGTCCGGACTGGCGGGGGGGCGTGGTCAGGACTGGCGGGGGGCGTCGGCGTTGGTGTACAGGTACTTCCAGATGGCGTAGTAGTGCACGGCGGCCGCCAGCGCCACGAACACGTGCCAGATGGCGTGGGCGAAGGGGATGATGCCGTCGCTCTTGAAGAAGAGGACGCCGAGGCAGTAGATGAGGCCGCCGCACGCCAGCTCCTGGAGGCCCTCGGTGTTGTTCTGGAAGACAAGCAGAGCCGGTCCGGTCAGCGCGGGCCGACGGGCTCCGATCACAGGTCCATACGGGGTCGGTACCATGGAGGTCACCACCGAGGCGGGAAAGAAGCCCATGGTCAGGTAGAAGGTCAGCTCCACCAGCTTGTACCTGCGGACACAGGAGCCCAGGTGAGGGGGGGGGGGGGCAGAACCGGGGGTCCGGACTCACTTCTCGTGGTAGTTGAAGACGTAGAAGCTTCCTGCAGCCGCCATGAACCAGACGAACCAGCGCATGTGGGACGCCAGGGGACCCAGCTCACGCAGGTTCAACCTGGACAGAGGACGGGGACGGGGTCAGGACGGGGTCAGGACGGGGTCAGGGTCAGGACGGGGTCAGGATAGGGGGACGGGGTCAGGGACGGGGTCAGGGTCAGGACGGGGTCAGGGTGAGGGACGGGGTCAGGACGGGGTCAGGAGAGGACAGAGGACGGGGACGGGGTCAGGGTCAGGACCGTACTCACCAAGGTGTGTAGGAGGCAGCGATGAAGAAGTAGATGACGACTCTGTCACACATGTGGAAACAATGTTCCATAGACCTGGAGATACACACACACACACACACACACACACACACACACACACACACACACACACACACACACAAACAGACAGACACACACAGACACAAACAGACAGACACACACAGACAGAGACAGACAGACAGACACACACACAGACAGACAGACAGACACACACAGACAGACACACACACACACAGACACACACAGACAGAGACAGACAGACAGACACACACACACACAGAGACAGACAGACAGACACACACACACACAGACACACACAGACAGACAGACACACACACAGACAGACAGACAGACACACACAGACAGACACACACACACACAACAACAGACAGACAACACACACACAAACAGACAGACAGACACACACACACACACACACACACACAGACACACACACGACAGACAGACACACAGACAGACAGACACACACACACACACACACACAGAGACAGACAGACACACACACACACACACACAGACACACACACAGACAGACAGACAGACAGACAGACAGACAGACAGACAGACAGACAGACAGACAGACAGACACACAGACAGACAGACAGACACACACACACACACACACACACACACACACACACAGGTGTAACCAACAACAACCTCACGCCAAAATAAAAGCACGGCCCCAGACAGGAAGTGGCCGACCTCATGTGACTCTTCTTCCAGGTGATGACGTGGAAGACGGTGGAGACGAGGAAGAGGGCGCACAGCCCGGCGCCGTACACCAGCGCCGTCAGCCGCTGCCAGCCCGTGTCCGCCAGCCGGTGCAGCAGCGCCATGCCCACGAAGGCCGGGACCACCAGCAGCTGGGGGAGGACGGACGGGTTAGACGGGGCCGAGGACGGCGAGGACGGCGAGGACGGGGAGCCTCACCGCGTGAGTGTAGCAGTTGGCGGCGTGCTCGTAGCGGGTGGGCTGGTAGCGGCCGTCGGCGGACGCTCGCCTGTTCATGAACCTGGGGACAGATTACACGTGGGATTAGGGCGGCGCCAGCAGCGCTTCCCCACAGGCCTCCAACATCAAAGGCTTTAAACAGATCAAGGCGTCGCCTCTTTACACTTCAAGAGTCGGTAAACTCCACAAACGGGATTTTTAATCGTTTTAAATGTTCATTTTTTAAAATCAATACCATCTGGAGCACAGGTGTCGGAGTCCGGTCCACGAGGCTCCGGGAACCGGGCCGGGTTTTCCGACCTACCGGGCGGATCTACCAGGCACGCAGATCTCTACCCGGTCGATCCGCCCGGTAGGTCGGAAAACCCGGCCCGGATCCCGGACCCTCGAGGACCGGGACTCTGACCCCCCCGGTCTACGGTGTTAATCTATTGATAAAACTGTTTTAAAGTGATGATTGTGCAGATAAATAACTACACAAGATAAAAAAGGGATTTAATCTGCTGTTAAAACATAAACTGTTAAAACATAAACAGATTAATCATTGACAAAAGAACCACAAAGAGCAGATAAGTGTGAGGACGCATATAGAGTTTAAACTGAACAGTGTGACGGGATTTAGTTCAAAAAGGAAACAGACGATAAAATAAAACGATAAAACAACAGATGTTGATGTCAAAAAGGGGATTTAACCCCCAAAAGAGGAGGAATCAACAGGTTCGGCGTGAAGGGGCAGAGGTGACCAACCTGTGGAAGCTGGCCGCCGTCATTTCAGCAACTGAAGGAAAACCGTGAAAAATCAACTCGAATCAGCTGAAATCATCTGAAATCAGCTTAAATCGGCTGAAAAAGGCGAAAATCCAGCAAAAGAGGAGGCTAGCGGCGGCTAGCAGCTAGCTCCACCCGAGCCGCCCGTCCGGACCAGCATGGTTCTGCGGGCCGGCGCACACACCCCGACGGACCCGGACCGACCCCCAGACCCCCGGACCCGCACAGACACCCGGACCGACCCCCCCGACAGACACCCGGACCGACCCCCCCGACAGACGGACGCCCGACCCGCTCGCTGCTCCGCCGGACCGGCTCGGGCGGCGCCCCCGCTGGGGAGGGGAGCGATCTGATTGGACAGGGGTCTGAGGGACAGACGCGAGGACCAATGAGAGGCGAGGGGGACGGAAGTGCGGCGGGATTCACTTCCGGGGCGGTACTTCAGATGAGAGAGAAAGAAAGAGGGAGAGGGGGAGACGGAGGGGGAGAGAGGGGGAGAGAGAGGGGAGAGAGGGGGAGAGAGAGGGGAGAGAGGGGGAGAGAGAGAGGGAGAGAGGGGGAGAGAGAGGGGGAGAAAGAGAGGGGGAGGGGGAGAGAGAGGGGGAGAGAGGGGGAGAGAGAGAGGGGAGAGAGGGGAGAGAGAGGGAGAGGAGGGGAGAAAGAGAGGGGGAGAGAGGGGGAGAGAGGGGAGAGAGAGGGAGAAGGGGAGAGAGAGAGAGGGGAGAGAGGGGAGAGAGAGAGGGGGAGAGAGGGGGGAGAGAGGGGGAGAGAGAGGGGAGAGAGGGGGAGAGGGAGAGAGGGGGAGAGAGGGGAGAAAGGGGGAGAGAGGGAGAGAGGGGGAGAGAGAGGGGAGAGGGGGAGAGAGGGGAGAGGGGGAGAGGGGGGAGAGAGGGGAGAGAGAGAGGGAGAGAGGGGGAGGAGGGGGAGAGGGGGGAGAGAGGGGAGAGGGGGAGAGAGAGGGGGAGGGGGGAGAGAGAGAGAGGGGGAGAGAGAGAGGGAGAGAGAGGAGAGGGGGAGAGAGAGGGGGAGAGAGGGGGGAGAGAAGGGGAGAGAGGGGGGAGAGAGAGGAGAAAGAGAGGGGGAGAGAGGGGGAGGAGAGGGAGGGGGAGAGAGGGGAGGGAGAGAGAGGAGAGAGGGGGAGAGGGGAGGGGGAGAGACGGAGGGGGAGAGAGGGAGAGGGAGAGAGGGGAGAGAGGGAGGAGGGGGAGAGAGGGGGAGAGAGAGGAGAGAGGGGGAGAGAGAGAGGGGGAGAGGGGGGGAGAGAGGGGGAGAAAGAGGGGGAGAGAGAGGGGGAGAGAGGGGAGAGAGGGGGAAGAGGGGGAGAGAGAGGAGAGAGAGAGAGAGAGAGGGGAGAGGGGAGAGAGGGGGACAGAGAGGAGAGGGGGAGAGAGGGGGGAGGGAGAGAGAGGGGGAGAGAGAGGGGAGAGAGGAGAGAGGGGAGAGGGGAGAGGGGGAGAGAGGGGGAGAGAGGGGGGGGAGAGGGGGGGAGAGGGGGGAGAGGGGGGGAGAGAGAAGAGGGGGAGAGAGAGGGGGGAGAAAGAGAGAGAGGGGAGAGAGAGGGGAGAGGGGGGAGAGAGAGGGGGGAGAAAGAGAGAGGGGAGAGAGAGGGGGGAGACGGGGGAGAGAGGGGGGCCTCAGTACGGGGTCTTTCAGGACAGACTGGGCCCGCTGGGTCATGTGACCCGTCACGTTGGCGCTCGCGTCTTTACGGGTCACATGACAGGAAGTGAGGGCCTGAATCACGGCGGACCGGTGGAGCTGGTTCTTGCGGTTCCTGTTTCCCTCCAGATTAATCCGGGTTGAGATTACTAATCTGGATTAATCTGGTGTCAGAACAGGAGGTCCGCATCGGACCGTCCCGTCGGACGCCGTGGCGGTGTCACAGGGGGTCAGAGGTCACTCCCCCAGGGCGACCGCAAAAGGCCCGCCGCCGCTGGCCCCGCCCCCACCTGAGCCGGGGCGGCCCTCGTCCAATCGGGAGCTCGCTTGCTCAGAAAGAGGCTTTGGGCGGTCACGTGACCGGCGCTGGACGGGCCCTAATGGGTTTAGAGCTCGACGCGTCCACGCTGGGCGAGGAGCTCGAACGAACGCGGAAGAAACCGGGAAAACCTTAATTCATCCAGATTACGGAGAACTCATCAGCCCACGCATCAAAGTGTTAAAGCGAAGCCAGATTTTGGCAAATTAACTTCAGATTAAGTTAATCAGATTATCTCAATCCCGTAAACGCGAGCAGAAAGTTTGATATGATGAAGATGATGACGGTGATGAAGAGGAGAATCCAGGCGGGTGTTACAGATCAGATTAGATCAGATTACATCAGATTAGATCAGATTAAATGTTTCATATGTTTAATCTGTGACATCCAGTCACCTGATCGTTCGCGACCGCCGACAGGAAGCAGCGTCGCCGCCGTTCACCACGTCCCCACAAATACAGTAAAACACGCCGAGACGGGCAGGAAGTGACATCAGAGCTCAGACCCCCCCCCCCTCGGATAACCGAGCGGCGGCCCGGAGGAAAAGATCGCGACGCTCCGCATCCTAATCTGATTATCTCTGCCCGCCTGTGTTGTGAGCGGCGTTGCCGCGGCGACGCCCTCCGGGTGGCCGGAGGTTCCCCTGAACCCTTCCAGGTGAAACCTTCCGGGCGAAACTCCCCCGAGGGCGGCGTTCCCGGGAGCTCCTCCGACGCTCCGGCGGGGGAGCGAGGCCAGGCGGAGGTCCGGGAGCCGAAGGAGTTCGCGGAAGGATTAGAACCGACGTCCTCCACCGGTTCTATTTCTGCTGGACCCACAGCTTCCAGCTCCAAACTGGGACTTACAGCGCCGGTTCCTGGAAAACCGCTTGATCCCGGAACCACAGGGAGCTGGACAACCAGGCCAGAGGAGCCCTCACGCCCCAGATAATCTAGATTAGGACGCCGCTCCCACGCTGAGGGGAGTAGCGCTGCGTCCAGAGGTGAGAGGTCACGATACGACTGACGTGTCAGCTGACGCTGAAAATACACCTAACGTGGTTGTGGTGACATTGACGAGTCGTTCAGGCCGAGATCCCAAACGGGATTTAATCTGGATTATAACCTCTGCTTTCATTGACAGTCTCACTGAGAGGTTCTTCTGAGTTGTTGGACTAAAGGTCCTGGTTCTCCTGGTTCTCCTGGTCCTCCCAGACCTCCTGGTCCTCCTGGACATCCTGGTTCTCCTAGACCTACTAGTTCTCCTGGTTCTCCCGGTCCTCCCAGACCTCTTGGACCTCCTGGTTCTCCCGGTCTTCCCGGTCCTCCTGGGTGGTCGATGTTCCAGGTCCGATCTTCAGCCCGTGTGAGCGTTCAGATAATCAGGACACAGATTACAGGGCAGTTCTGCACGCAACACACTTCAACACTGAAACCCAAACACGGCAGATTACATCAGATTACGCTGCACAACCGGAGCAGAACCTGACAGGGAGGTCCAATGAGACCCAAACAGAACTCAGGAGGTCCAGCTGGAACTTCCCGGTTCCTGGTTTTGGACCATTTTGAGGTTCCCAAAGGAGCATCACGTCTCCTGACAAACGTCAACAGAACCGACCCAAATGGTGCCCTCAGGGCGCCACAGATGAGGGGAGCAGAATCAGACGATACAGAACCAGAACTGGGACAGGTGGACCTGCGGGACACATCGGCCCGGGTTCAGCTTCCACCGGGAAACCCGGTTTGGTTCCTACTGTCAAAGCAGCCCGGAACTCTGGAGAACAAGATCTACTCCTGGTTCCTGGACCAGAACCTCCCACCAGAACCTCACCAGCGGTTCTGAGCTGCGGGTTTGACCTTCGACCTTCCAGGACTTCTGGAGAGGCCCGGGAAGACCCGGAAGTCTGGAGGAGACCTCTGGAGAAGGTCAGGGCCCAGAACCAGGACCAGAACCAGGACCTTTGCGTCTGACCTGCGTTGACCCTATCGGACGCGCGGACCGGGCCGTCTGGACCTCGGGGGGGTCGAGGGGTTCCTGCCGTCTTAGATGTTGAAGGTTAATCCCGGCGACCGTGACGGGACTTAACCGCCTTTATCTGTCGGAGGACGCCGTCCGCCTCGGAGCCCGGTCCCGCTCCGGCCCCGCCCCCCCCAGACCGTGACATCGGCGAAGACTTACCGCGCGGCCCCGCTCCGGCGAAGGTCGGAACCCCGCATCGCCCCCGGGCGCGGCGGGGGCGGCGGGGGGGGGTGTGAGGGCGGGAGCGCGAAGGCGGAAGGAGTCCGGCGTGGCGGGCGGCGCCCTCACACCATCGTGCTCTTCTTCTCGCCGAAGTCCTCGCGGTAGGTGGTGATCATGTTGGCCGTGTCCCAGCGGGCCGCCGGCGCCGGCGAGCTCTGCATGACCACCAGGCGGATGGGGGAGTGGGCGGGCTGGGGGTCGGGCGCGTACTCCTTGGTGGGGTCCTTGCCCCGGCAGTCGTACATGATGCAGGAGATGAGGAAGACGAGCAGCAGGATGACGTAGCTGGCGATGAGGATGCACAGGTTGAGCGTGACCGGGTCGATCTCCTGGTAGTTCTCCAGGAAGCCCATGGCGTCTGAGGCCCGGGACGCGCTGAGCCAGCTCAGCTCTATCCTCTAGCCCCGCCCCCCCCCGCCTCTCGCCTCGCCGCGGACATGTGCGGTAAAAATACTTTAATCCACGCCGCCGCTCCTCCCGACTCATCGATGTTTAAGCCGCCGCCGCAGATTGTGTTATATCATCTCAACATTAATTACTTGTGTTTATGACCGGTGTGTGTGTGAGTGTGTGTGTGTGTGTGTGTGTGTGTGTGTGTGATCTTAATCTTGATTGTGAGTGGGGATTGACGGAAGAAGCCATCTGGCTGAGGTCGGGCTAAAGACGACGCCACCGCGGTCAGATACACCGAACATGGCGGACGGATGAAAATCGACTTTTTCATCAACATGTTAACGCCAATAATCTAGATTAGAGCCCCCCCTCCCGAGTGTGTGTGTGTGTGTGTGTGTGTGTGTGTGTGTGTGTGTGTGTGGGGATTAACGCTGAAACAAACCGATGCTCCGGCTCATAATCTCTGGTCGGATGACGACATTCCGACTCCGCAACTTTTGATCCGGAGACGGGAAAACCCGACGTGGTTGAAGCTTTGAAGCTTTGAAGCTTTGAAGCTTTGAAGCCTTCCTGCTTTGATGTGTGCGCGGTGGCCAGCAGGGGGCAGCAGTGACCAGAGGAGGAGCTGATCTGGGGGGGGGGGCGTGTCCCCGGGGGAAGTTTGTGTTGTCGCCCGCCGGGGCAGCGAGGACGTCATCGGTTCGAGGAGCCGGACCTCCCAGTAGGGGGGGGGGGGGACCTTCCTCAGCGCCAGACGGCGGTGCCAGGGAGTCCGGCGGCCTCGGGACCAGACACGCCGTTATCTGACCTTTGACCCCACCCACACACAGCCAAGAAGGAACACATGGAGGATCTGAGGTCACCTGAGCTGGAGGAGGATAATAATAATAATAATAATAATAATAATAATAATAATAATAATAATAAACAATAAATAATAAGTAATAACAACAACAACAATAATAGCAATACTACCACTACTACTACTAATAATAAATAAGAATAGTAATAATAATAATGATAATAATAATAACACTAATTGTAATAAATGTAATACTACTATTAGTAATTATAATACTACTACTAGTAATAGTAATAATAATAGTAATAATGATCTAATTTGATAACAGAAACAAAACAATTAATAGCACTTATTAATATTAATAACAATAATAAAAATTGTGATAATACTAATAATACTACTACTAATAATAATAGTAATAATGATATAATTTGAAACAAAGCAACTATTAATTTCACTTAATAATAATAATTAACAATACTACTACTACTACTACTACTACTACTACTACTACTAATAATAATATTAATGAATCTCTTGGACTACATTTCAGCGTCGATAAGCGGACCTGTCGTCTCTTCTCTCGCCCGTGCTGCTGTAACGTGAAAGACGAGCTGCGGCTTGGGTCGGCCTGGAGGTCAAAGGTCACGGGGGGGGCAGGTGACGGGCGAACCCGATCCTCCCCCCCCCGTTGTGTCTTGGGAGACGTTTCCATGAGGTCACGGGAGGATTCGTTACACAACAGCTGGAGGAAACTCCCGCTGGGCCGCGCTGCGGTCGGCCCCGAGCCGCTTACGCAACCCTTCTGCCGTCGTCTTTGATCAGGAACATCAAAACATCTGGCTGGCGGACGGGGGCGGGCTCTACATGAAGCTGTCATCGGCAGACGCCGGCGGGACCTCCGGTCGCCAGAGAAACGGGCGGATCTGGCGGCGGCGGCGGCCGTGGAGGACCCGATGGAGGTCGGCGAGGAGCTCTTCCTTCCTGAGCGGCGTCTGTTTGCGTCGCTCCTTCTGGGCGTGGGAGCGCCGTCCTCCCAGAGTTCACCGCTTCCTCTTCTGCTGCGTCGCCGGGTGCTCCGACTCTGCCCGCCATCAAAGTCAAACATCCTGTTTAACGGGCTAACGGGCGAAGGGCCCCGCCCGGCCGACGACCTCGCCGCGTCCACGTCCAGCGGGGAGCCGTAAAACCGACGCCTCGCCTTTGATTGATGTACGTCATCGTCAGCGCTCGCCGTCAGGGCCCGCCCACGCTCGCCGCCACGGCGGAGAAAGACGCATAAGAGAGTAAAGCGGTCGGTTTTAGATCAATGTCGATTTTTGGGCCTCAGAAGGAAAACGGACGGGAATTCTCCGTTGGGAAGCTCACCTGTTCAGAGGCCCCTCCCCTTGACACGTAGGCCACGCCCCCTCCCTGAGGAGACCGTCATTGTTTCCAGAAGGTTCATCAACACATCAAAGACATCAAAGTCTCTGAGACGTTAAAACGTTCAGGACTGATGTCGTTTATGTGGTGGGGATTCTCACAGGTGTTGCCACGGTAACAGCGTCCCACTTTACATCAACAGAGTTAAATAAGTGATTCAACCATGTGACCTCTGAAGGAAGGAGGAGGAAGAGGAGGAGGAGAGGAGGAGGAAGAGGAGGAGGAGGAGGAGGAGGAGAGGAGGAGGAGGAAGAGGAGGAGAAAGAGGAAGAGGAGGAGGCTCCTCCCCCTGACCTTCATGGTGTTGAAGGCTGAAGCTGCTCTGATGGTCTCAGACCTTCTCGTATCTTTTGCAGCACATGTGAGGTTCTGTTCATGGAGGTTCTGTTCATGGAGGTTCTGTTCATGGTGGTTCTGTTCATGGAGGTTCTGTTCATGGAGGTTCTGTTCATGGAGGTTCTGTTCATGGAGGTTCTGTTCACGGAGGTTCTGTTCAGACCTCCAGCATCACCGAGGCCTCGTGACCTGTGTGACCCCATGTGGAGCCCGTGAGGGCGGGGCCTCCAGCTGTGAGCAGCTGCAGCGGGCCGGCTGAGCCAGGACCCAGGACGCCGTGTGTGACGATGACTTCTGGAGGTCCTGACGCGACAACAAACGAAGGGCGGGACTCAGAGTTTGTGTTTAATCAGCACATCTGGTCACAGCTGGACAGATGAACACAGTTCTGCTGACTGCGTGTTTCCACCGGGCGTTTGGGGAAGAGCCTCTCACGCAGCGCTTCACAGAGCGGCGGCGGACGACGTTGACGCGCCCCGGCGGTCCAGGAGCTGCCTGCGAGCGTCGCCCAACACTTCCTGATGTTCCCACAGAGAATCCCACTTCAGCTGGACGATGAGGTCACCACCAGCAGGACCCTCCCTTTGATGGGAACGACGGAAAATGATGAAAGTACGAGACAAATGTGGGAATTATGTAAGGAAATGGGCTTAAAGTAACAATTCTGAGAGGGTAAAGGCTCAGAGAGGTCTGTCACCTGCATCCTGACACTCACCTGTGTCTCCTTGGTTTGCCCCTCCCTCTCACCTGTGTCTCTTTGGTTTGGCCCCTCCCTCTCACCTGTGTCTCTTTGGTTTGGCCCCTCCCTCTCACCTGTGTCTCCTTGGTTTGGCCCCTCCCTCTCACAGTAATTTGAGATTATAAATCTGGATGATTAATCCTGTGATGACTGATCAGAGCCAAGTGAACCCGCCTCCCCTCTGATGTCACGATGTGGGATCTGATCAGATTAAAGATCAAAGGATCAAAGCTGATTTATGTTGAAGTCTGGAACTCCGCTCCAGGGAACACAACCATGAGTGACCCGGAGGCTCCAGAGCCGACTGCGGCGGCGGCGGCCCCCCGTGTCCTTCACCCCAACGCCCGCCGAGCGGAACGCCGACCACGCGTGGCGTCAGCGGTGACGCAGGCGGGCGCCACACGAGACGTCAACAGCCTGTAAAGAGCAGCCGTTCTTTTCCAGCCTCCATCTAATGTGTCACGTATCCCATCAATCCCAGTAAAGGCCACACAACAACATATAGCTGCTGAGTGTGTGTGTGTGTGTGTGTGTGTGGATCTCCCTCAGTGTGTCTGAGGCTCTCCTCTGACGCAGGAAACCCGTTTGGTTGTCGTGTCTGGTGTCGCTGGGATGCATAGCAACGCAGATGCGGCCTATAAATACGCGTCCACGTCGAGGCTATTTTAGACGCCGCAGGGGTCAAACGGGGGAGGTCAACTTCCTGTGACCACGGCGGCTCCAGACCCTGACGCCAGAGGACGCGAGGCGGCGGCGGTTTAGACGAGCGAGGCGACCGGCGTAGACAAGAGTCGCCACCTCTGATCAACGTTTATCAGCGAGTTTATTGCACCTCGTGATGTCATGGTAACAACATGCAAAGTACAAGATGAGTAACAAAGGTAACAAGGTGAGTATCACGAGCAGCAGCTGTTCCAGCTGTTAACAGATGTGTATACATGAGGATTATTGAGGGTCAAAGTGCTTGAGGAGGCTATGACGTAATCTAATCTGAGGCTCTCGGTACCGTTTATCGATAACAGACGATTCAAATCCGAACATTTTCAGACAACGTCGTGCTTCAGGATCTTCAACGAAGGAGCCTGAGCTGTGTGGAAGGGAAACCAGTAACACCCCAGTAACACCCCAGTAACACCCCAGTAACGCCCCAGTAACACCCCAGTAACGCCCCAGTAACGTCCCAGTTTATCACCAGTTTAACTCCCAGTTCCAGTTCAGAGCTGAAAACCAAGTCTGGTTACAAACGCTTTTGTTCTCGACAATATCGGGCACAGACGAACACAAAGTTCGGAGTTCCTACGAACGTGCGTTGCGGTCCGTCCGTTTGATGTTTCGGGATGAAATTTTGCTTTTACCGAATTCCGCCGACGTCTCGAGGCTTTTGGGGGTTTAGCGTTTGTTTTGGTTGCGCAGGAGCGTCTCTGGAGCCGCTGTCCACGGCCCTCAGCCCCCCGGGTGTGGCCACGCCCACCAGCAGATCAGCGCGGCCTCCCCCCGCCCCTCCCCCGCCCACGCGGCGGCGTTCCAGCCCGACGCTCCCTTTGACGGACGAGTCCTCAGGAGGTGTTGGGGGCGTGGGGCGTTACCGGGTCGGTGGGGGGCGGGTCAGGTGAAGATGGTCAGGTGAAGATGTTCCAGTGGTTGGTCACCAGGGTGGTCTGGCTCTCCCGCCGCCGCTCCTTCTTCCTCTCCAGCCTCAGCTTCCAGCAGACGGCGCTGGACGCCAGCAGCGCCAGGCCGGCCGACAGCAGCACCAGCCCGAAGTAGGAGATGGTGGAGCCGTGGGAGTCGAAGGTGTACGCCACCGTGGTGACCACGATCCCGGCGATCAGCACCACCACGCCGAAGGGGATGGTGCAGCGGTAGCACGACAGCTCCGTGCCGCCGGTCGCCGCCATCAGCTGGACCTCGTTGACCAGGGGGACGCCGGCGGCGGCGGCGGCGCTGCGCTGCTCCGCTCTGCCGGGCTTGGGCGGGGGGGTGGGCGTCCTGGTGGCGTCCTGGCTGTCTTCCTGCGGCATGGCCGGGCTTGGAGGGCGCCAGCGACTGCTCGCCAACGACGGGAGGCTCCTCGCTAACGGCGCTCGGGCTGCGAACAGGAAGAGAAGCTGCGTCAGACGAGAACACGGAACAGATGAAAACCTGGATTTAATCACAAACTCCCACTTCTCCGAATTACAACAAACCCACAGTCAGATGTTTCACGTTTGCTGCAGACCCCCCCCTCCTCCCCCTCCTCCCCCACCCCCCCCCCCCCCTCCTCCCCCCTCCTCCCCCTCCTCCCCCCCCTCCCCCCTCCTCCCCCACGCCCAGCGGAGGGTGTCAGAATGACGCAGGAGCCCCCGGCCCAGCACGAGCTGAGACATTCCCTGGAGAGCAGGATATGACATTACAAACTGCAGCTGAAAGGCGAGCTCCCAAATCGGCCGCAGTTTTCACGGCTTGTCTGAGTCCCGCAGACGTCTGACAGAAACCAGTAAAACCAGCAGAAACACCAGCAGAAGCCAGTAAAACCAGCAAAACCCCAGAATAACCCAGTAAGAATCAGCAAAAGAACACCAGTAAAAACCAGCAAAAGCCTTAAAACTGGACGAAACACCAGCAAAACCATTAAGAAACACCAAAAACACCAGTACAAACCAGTATAACCAGCATAAACACCAGTAAAAACCAATAATACGAACAAAAAAAAGGGAAAACAGCGTTTATCAAAAGGATAAACGAAGGGTTGAGGTCAAAGGTTACTTTTGGGTTTACGCTGTCAAAAGATTGAGATGTTTTAAAAACATCAGATGAAACTTTCACGATAAACTTTTGATATTTACAGATAATCTCCTGTTTAAATTTGGCGTTTTGAATTTTACAGACTAATATGTGAATTATAAACAAAACCTTATAAAATCAACAGAATATTAAAATGTAACAGAAATTTAAAACGGTTGAAGAATTTCTGAAACAAATTTGGATTAAAACAAGAATCTTTACTTACTTACTTTATTTTTACACAGTTACAATTTAAACCTAAATATAGAATTTAATTTATCCTGAAATAAATCTAATAATTTTGAGAAAAATAGCTTAAACCCAAATCAGATTGTTTTATTTAAAGAACTCTCCAAACCAAAATCGTTCCAATAAGGTCCCTCGTCTCCTTCCATATAAAAGATAATCCGATTTACTTTATTTCATTAAACTGTTATTAACTTTTCAGCTCGTGTTTCTATGGACAAAATTCAACATTTGATCAACAAAGAAGTTTTCTTTTCTTTACCTCAGGTCTTTGTTCCATGAGTCTAGAAGCGATTAGTCCGAACCATCAGGCTTTAATCACCGACTCTGATCCGATTAAGCGGATCAGATCTGGTCGTGGTGCACGTGCGTGCAGCCGCAGCCTCTTTCCCGCAGACCCCGCAGATGCGGGTTCATTCACGCAACGCTTCAACCCCGCTGAGGCGGCCGGAAGCGCGACGTCTACCGGACTTTCAAAATAAAACAGCTTCGGTCAGCAAGGGGACCTTTATTCTGAAATGAAAGCTGCACTTCCTGTGTGGCGGAATCACGCCACTACTGCGCTATTAATTGAATAACACGACGTGGTTCTACATGTAAAACAACCCACAGGAGAACAGTTAACTCAACAACATTTCCTTAAGCTAAATTAATTTGGTGTTTGTGGAATTTATGTGACGTTTATCAGCGGCGGGGAGCGTCGTTGCTTTTATTGTGAAAGCGCCCGCCGGAAGAGCAGCGAGTGCCCCCCCCCCTCCCGCGTTGGTCCGGTCATGGCGATCCGCTTCGGGGAGGAAGAGTTCGGGGCGGCCTGGAGGGAGCTGGGGGGGCCGGGGCTGGAGCCGGGCTGGGGCCGGTCCGGGGCCGGGGCCGGGCCGGAGCCGGAGCCGGGCTGGGAGCTCTTCACCTCGGCCATGGGCCTGCACATCTACCGCCGCCACCACCAGGTGCTCCAAACACCTCCAGACAGACCCAACGAAGCCGTCGAACCAAGCCCCCACGAACCGATCCGTCCTTAAATGCGCGTTTACTTCACTCGTTTAGACGCTTTAACGTCACTAGTTGGTCAGCCCCCGCGGACAGAACCAGTAAAACCAGTTCCGGACCAGTTCACAGGTCCCACACTTGAACATTTCCGCTCTTCTGGAGCCACAAACCCACTTAAACCCCCCTAAATAACCCATTCCAACAGGCACGTTTCACCATTTAACTCCGCATCCACAGAAACATCGACACCGGAACGGGTTTAATCAATTAAAAACTTTATTTATCTTGATTTTATTTATCTTTGATGATTTTATATCATATTTGATTTCATTTAATATTTTTGGTCACTTGTGATTTAAAAACACTTTTCGTGTTTCCGTATTTTTTCGTTAATCTGAGGTGTGGCGGAGTGGGCGTGGCCTCTAACATGTGGGCGTGTCTACAGGAAACTGGACTTTACGAGTACAAAGTGTACGGCGTCCTCGGGGACTGTGGCCCGGAGCGGTACGCCGACGTCTACATGGACCTGGCGTATCGGAAGTCGTGGGACAAATACGTCCAAGGTAGCCTCGCGGTGACGTCCGCTTCCTGTCACCTGACCTTCCCGCTCGTTCCGAATTAACAGCTTTCCACTTTCCTTCTCAGATCTTAGCGTTATAATCCCGTCTACGGTAACCAGGTAACACGTCGATGATGTCACCTGTACGCCACCCGCAGATGTAGTTTCCGTAGTTTCCCTCGTTGTGTTTGTGACGGCTGTCGTGACGTTAGAGGTGGTCGATGGGCGGAGCTAGAGCGGCCCGCCCCCCAGCGGCCGGTCGCAGCATCACACGTTGACCTTAAATTAGTTCAAGTCAACAAAAAAAACCCAAAAACGTCTCGTTTGTGTGATTTCGCAGAGTTTGACGTTTTATTTTTACTACACGTTTACGTCGTTTGTGTTCCAGCGCTCTATGAGCAGGACTTCGGCGGACACGCGGCGATCTACTGGGAAGTGAAGTACCCGTTCCCCCTGTCCAACAGAGACGTATCCTTCCGCCCGAGAGGCTCTATGTTTCAGGCCGCTTCGCTGATCGACCTTTAACCGAGCGGAGGCCAGTACGTGTACGTGAGGGAGCGCCGGGACCTGGACGTGGACGGGCGGAAGGTCATCGTCATCCTGGCCCGGAGCTCCCCGGAGACGCCGTGCCCGGAGAAGAGCGGCGTGCTGCGGGTCAGGGACTACCGCCAGAGCGTGGCGCTGGAGAGCGACGGCGGCTGCGGCACCAAAGGTTCCCCCCTTCCCCCCGACGCCGAAGACAGAATCCGCCCGTTAGACGTCTTAAGTTCAAAGAACCCCGCGAGGACAGCCAGAACTCGTAGTGACGTTCTGTTAGTGAAACCACTGGAGCGATCTGCTGGCATGAGCTCACGCGCAGATTATCACAGATTAAACCAGATTAGATCTCACTGTAGCATTTTCTGGTAACGCCAGTCCTGTAAAAGCCTCGGTGTAACTTTTATGAGTAATAGATTACTGGTGGGTCCTGACGTCGCTCTCGCTCTCTTGCAGTCTTCTTGAGTTACTTCGATAATCCCGGCGGGATGATTCCGACCTGGCTGGTCAACTGGGTGGCTAAAGTGAGTCCAGCGTGCATCAAATATCACATGATGAAAACATGCGGGCGGAAGCTCCTTAAGCAGATTAAAGCGCCCGGTTCCTGGAACCGGCCTGTTTCTCTGAATCGTTCGATGTTCGGGACATCGCTGCGTTCGCCTGTTGGTGACCCCGAGGGTGGCGTTGGCCGCCGAGGCTTTAACGGGGGGGGGGGTTGTTGTTCTGGGCGTAAACTGGAGCCTCTAACTGGTTTCATCTGGACAGTTCACCTCCTCCAGAGAAGAAAAGATGAGGAGGGTAAGAGAGGAAGAGGAGCGTTAATGAAGGACACATGTGGGGGGGCAGAGAGGGGGAGGGAGAAAAACAGGGAGAGAGAGGGGTGGGGGTGAGGGGCAGAGAGAGGGGGGAGAGAGAAACAGAGAAGGGGGGGGTGAGGGGGAGAGAGGGGAGGAGAGAAACGAGGGGAGAGAGAGGGAGGGAGACGGGGGGTGGGGAGGGGGGAGGATGGGGGTGAGGGGGGAGGGGGAGAGAGAGACAGAGGGATAGAGAGAGAGTGGGGGAGGGGGTGGAGAGGGCAGCAGGGGAGATGGGGGTTGAGGGTGAGGGGAGAGAAATAGGGAGGAAGAGAGAGTGGGCGAGGGGGGTGAGAGAGAGGGGGAGATAGAGGGGAGTGAGGGGGGAGATAGAGGGGAGTGAGGGGGCAGAGAGGGGGAGAGAGAATCAGGGAGGGGTGAGAGGGGGAGAGAAGGGTGGGGGGTCTCTGAATTCTTTCTCATCCTTCTGTTGTTTCAGTAAAAGTTGTTTTTCAGACTCATGAAAAGTTTCCTGATCTCGTCTTCGGTCTTTCGGCTTTCTTCATCGTTGTGAGCAGATGTGATGATGTCATCAACCCGACCTCCCCGTGGTGATGACATCATCAGCGTCTCTCCCTGCGGGGCGTGGACGTGGCATTCACTGACCTCTGGTCACCGTTGGATAATTGTGTTTTCTGTGTTGCTCAGAGCGGAGTTCCAGGTTTCCTGACAGACATGCAGAAAGCCTGCAGCAAGTACAAGAAGTAGAAAACTACAGCAGCAGGAAAGACAACAACAACAGGAAAAACTACAACAATCAGAAAAACTACAACAATCAGAAAAACTGCAACAACTGGAAAAACTACAACCGGAAAAACTACAACTACAAAAACTTCAACAATCAGAAAACTGCAACAATCAGAAGAACTACAACAACCAGAAAAACCACAACAACCAGAAAAACTACGACAACTGGAAAAACTACAACCGGAAAAACTACAACTACAAAAACTTCAACAATCAGAAAAACTTCAACAACGAGAAAAACTACAACGACAGAAACTCCCCTCAGGAGATTTGACGGACGGTTGTGTTATTTTTACGTGATTATCGTTTTTATATCAGACGAGCGACTTCCTGTTTCTGATGTCAGTTTGAGATTAACACTGGATTATTGTGAACACTCCTGATTGTTGGCAAAAAAATAACTTCTATCTTGAAACCAATCACTTTTTAATTAGACAATATAATGACGTTAATCCTAATCTGTCGTCGTTATTGTCATTTTAATGAACGTTTGGATGTAATTTATTTATTGATCGATGATCACCTTTAATCCGGATGAACATGGATTATTTGACTGTTTACACTGGAAAAATCAATCACTGCTTTTGAAATAATAATTCTGAAAATTCTGAAAAATAATAATTTTTCATGTTTTCAGGTTCAGGATTCAGATAATCTGATTTTAACCTGCTTGATCTGGTCTGGGTGGGATTATTTCTGTGAAATCAATAATCAATAAACCTCCATGAAGACAAACCTGAGTTTTTAGTTTTTCTGAGAAAATATTTAAAAATTAAACCCGTTAATCCCTGTTCGGGCATCGATCGTCGGGCAGATTAGAGGCCACCCTCGGAACGCCAGGACCCCCCTGGAGCAGGAAGTTCTGGAGCTGCTGGTAGGAACCACATCTGCCCATTTCTTTGATCTTTTGATTCTTTGACGCTTGAGTCGACGTTTGTTTTTGTTGTCTCGTGTGACGAAGGCTGACTTTAATCCCAGACTACTGTTCTATAATCCCAGACTTTTTGGTAGATAGTTTTGAGCTCCTTTATTTTACAGACGTAAACCTGATGAACAGTTGCTTTGATCTTTGCTGATGAAGCATCAGATCTGTGGTTTATTCTGATTATTGAACCGTTAATCTGCTCAGATTACAGATTTATCGGGGTCTCTTGGACCTTGAAGTCAATCCAGGACAGCGACCCCTGACCTCCAGCCCGTGGCCCCGCCCTTCCTGCTGATGTGGAGCCAGATGTTTCCTGGAGGAAGAAGATGCTCACCGTTTCCTGTGAGGTCACGCGCCGGCGCCCAGGTCAGCCCCTCCTCGCGTTTACGGGATCTTTACGCGAACCTCTTTGATCGTTGATGCTTTCGCGCCACCTGCTGGCGAAGGTCGGGTACTTCGTGTCTGAAAGTCGCCTCATAAATATCTTCGTTTTTTTATTAAACAAACTTCATCTCAAAGCAGAAAAACGCGACAAAAATATCAGTAAATTTTGGACTTTCGTGGCAGGTCGGGTGGCTTCTGTATTTATCGTTTTATTGCGGAACTATTTGCGTTAATCTGAAGACGGGGCGGATGGAGGGAAGCGCTGGTGGAGCTCCTGCGCCCTCTGGTGGTGGAGTCGAGCACTGCAGCCTGTTCAAACTACAGCTAAAACGATTTTTCTCCGTCAATCGTGATTTTTAACGGATCGATACTGGAGCCAGATTCCTGCCGAACATTCCTCCTCTCAAGAACGATAACATCGTTAACTTTAATCACCGGCTCCGTCTCAGATCTTCTGGGTCAGAAAAGTCAAGGTCATTAAGCTTTGAAGATCAAAGCGAGGCCAGTTGGAGCGGCATCAGTCGGCTCTCGCGCGCTCGCGCCGCGTGACGTCAGAACCAGCGCAGACGGGCCTGTCGACGGTAGACAGCCGTCTGCTGCGGGTTCGAGTCCCGGCCTGCGGGTTTCTGTGTTTGTGCTCATTAAAGGTAATTGTGGCCGCGGCTAGCCCCGCCCCCTTCTTCTTCTGTGGTTTCTGGCGGTTACCTGCGGGCTAGCCCCGCCCCCTCACACGTTAACACATACCTGAGAACATTTTAGTGAATCTGAACTCCAACGATAAAAGATAACGATGGCGCATCCAGAAAAGTTGGTCTGGATCTTCAGAACGACCTCGTGCTCTCATGTCCTCTCCTTGTCCTCGTGCAGAGGAGGAGGAGGAGGAGAGGAAGAGGAGGAGGAGAGGAGGAGGAGGAGGAGGATAAGGAGGAGAGGAAGAGGAGGAGGAGAGGAGGAGGAGGAGGATAAGGGAGGAGAGGAGGAGGAGGAGGAGGATAAGGAGGAGGAGAGGAGGAGGAGGAGGATAAGGAGGAGAGGAAGAGGAGGAGGAGAGGAAGAGGAGGAGGAGGATAAGGAGGAGAGGAAGAGGAGGAGGAGAGGAGGAGGAGAGGAGGAGGAGGAGAGGAAGAGGAGGAGGAGGATAAGGAGGAGGAGAGGAGGATAAGGAGGAGAGGAAGAGGAGGAGGAGAGGACAAAGAGGAGGAGAGGAGGAGGAGGAGGATAAGGAGGAGAGGAAGAGGAGGAGGAGGAGAGGACAAGGAGGAGGAGAGGAGGAGGAGGAGGAAGAAGAGGAGGAGGAGAGAAAGAGGAAGAGGAGGAGGAGAGGAAGAGGAGGATAAGGAGTAGAGGAAGAAGAGGAGGGGGATAAGGACGAGAGGAAGAGGAGGATAAGGAGGAGGAGAGGAAGAGGAGGAGGAGGAAGAAGAGGAGGAGGAGGATAAGGAGTAGAGGAAGAGGAGGAGGAGGATAAGGAGGAGAGGAAGAGGAGGATAAGGAGGAGGAGAGGAAGAGGAGGAGGAGGAGGGGGAGGAGGAGGAAAGGATGAGGAGGAGAGGAAGAGGAGGATAAGGAGGAGAGGAGAGGAAGAGGAGGATAAGGAGGAGGAGGAGGAGAGGGAGGGGGGAGGAAGAGTAGGAGGAGAGGAAGAGGAGGAGGAAGAGGAGGAAGAAAAGGAGGTGGAAAGGAAGAGGAGGATAAGGACGAGAGGAAGAGGAGGTGGAGAGGAAGAGGAGGAGGAGCTAGAGGAAGAGGAGGAGGAGCATCTCCTCCTGCTCCTCTCCTCCGTCCCTGAAGGGTTTCCTCCCCGTCAGCCTCTGATCTCGTTTCCCGTCTCCTCGACCAATCAGAGCGCGGACCTCCTCTAGCCGAAGCTCGTCTTCGTCCCCAACGACGTTAAACCGTCGCCGTTTCCCACGAAAACCAGGAATCGAGAGAAGGTCGTTTGTTTAGTCAGTAAACGACGTCGTAATTCAGAAGCCAAACGAGCTCATTTGTCTTCCGTCGTCCAAATATTTACGAGTTTACAGACAGGAAACCATTTTCTTTTGTTATTCTAATTATCCCCGTTTGGCCTGGATTAGTTTAATGAGCGATAATTTTTATTCCAGATTGGTGAACGTTTGAAACCCCCCCGTCTACCTGCGGGGCCCCGGCCCCCCCGGCCCCCCTGGCCCCCCCAGAGATCACCGAGGGTTTGTTTAGTCTTTGTTTTAGTCTTTATTTTCTCTTTGGGCCCACGGAGACGCCGTCCCCCGTCGGAGGAAAACCTCGTTAAATCCCTCAGATTATCGTAGATTAGGAGCTCCGAGGAGCGCCCCTCCCGGGACCTGCTCGGTTCGCGTCCGCCGACCTCTCGGGTCGTTCGAGCGACTAATTAATGCGGCTGCGTTTTTTTTTTACGAAGGCCCGGGTGAAAGCGAGTCGCTCCGGCCGTCTCGGATGTCGGACCGTTTTCATACTTCACCGTCTGGGAAGTCGAGCTGGAGCCGTAAACGCTCGCAGGGCGGCGTGATGGTTTTCCACGACGAGTTCGGGGGCTGAACGCAAAACCAGATGGACGGTCCCGAGGACGGTTCGACGTTCCCCTCACGAGCGCCGATGCGAAGGTTTAATAATCTGCTTTAATCTGCTAATCCAGGGGCCGCGGCCCGGCCGAGACGCCGGGGTCCTCGACGGGGAAGGGGGACGGAGCCGGGGCGTCTGGGCCAGATGTTCCAGCGGTGCGGAGAAGAGGAACATCTGAGAAGGCCATCAGGGAGCACGTGACCAAGAACACGCGCCAGGTGAACTGAGGCGACCTTCTGGGGCACAAAGGGCCTTCTAGGAACCTTCGAGGAGCTTCAGGTGTTTTATAGAAGGTTTGGGATGACAGAATGGAACAAACCGCTGTCTGCCCCCCCCCTCGGCCCCCCTCGGCCCCCCCAGTGTTCGCTTGGATCCGCCCCTGGATGGGGTTGCTGATGGTGGCTTCTTGTTTTTTAAACTAAAATCATCAAACCTGGGCTCTTCTCTGGAGGGCTCAGATGTATACGACCCCCCCCCGGTCCCCCTGGCCCCCCCTGGCCCCCCCTGGCCCCTCCTGGCCCCCCCTCACCTCCACCTCAGTCCCATCAGGTCACAGTTTTCCAGTCTGGAATCCTCTTCAGCTCCCGGCTCTTCATGTGTCGTCGTTGGGACTCGGAGGATTTTGATGTTTTTCATCTGAAGAAAAAGAAGAAAAACTCCGACGCGTAAATGTGAGGACCTGGAGGTGGACGCGAGGGGGGCGGAGCAGCTCCGGTTCCAGAGTCAGAGTTCACCCGGCGGGGGGCCGTGATGGAGGTCCCGCTGACCTCGGACCTCCCTTTGATCACTGCAGCCCGGTGACAGTCGGCCATTCCACAGCAAATCAGCGCGTCTCCGAGCCGAAGACCATCCATCACCGTGGAGACACCAGAGGGACCCGGACCAAGACGGATCATCCCGGAACGTCAGGAGCGGCGACGGTCTGAGAAGATCCAAGCGCTGATCAGGATAAGGATGAAGACTTTAGCGTTAGTTAACGTTAATTATTATTCCCGAAGGCGAGCGTCGCTGTAGTACCACCAGCGACCGCCAGGGGAGGCAGATTTATGGAGGCGTGATCCGCAACAATCCCTCAAATCTGCTTTTTCGGACGTTCAACCCTCAAAACGACGAAAACTAACGCGGACAAAGACGACGTTTGACTCAGTGTTTCATAAACTTCCTTCGTCGAGCCAGGTCGACTTTTCCAGTCAGGAAGAATTCCAGTTTATTGAAACGTGACCTTTGTAAACGCTCCTGTTTTCTTTGCTCTGGCCTCTGCCCCCCCCATGCCCCCCCACCCCCCCCAACTGGGCCCTGGAAGGCCTGCGTGCGGCCCTGCGCGTCCGTGTAAATCAAACCCGGAGCAGATAAGCCGTCTCCCGTCTGCGCCGACAAAAGGAGGAGAGGAGCGGGAGCGCCGCCGCGCCGCCCTCGGGGAGGCTGGCGTCTCCGACCGGAGCGCCACCTCTTAAAGAACGCGGATTACGTTACACACAAACATGTCGTTTGTGGGACTCTGGGGGGGGCGAGGGAGGGGGGTGAGGGAGGGGGAGGGGGGGGTGAGGGAGGGGGAGGGGGCGGGGAGGGGGTGAGGGGGGGCGTCTCCTCAGGGAGCAATCAGCCCGACTGCGGAGCTCTACCGTCTCCTCTGTGCTGGAACGACTCTCCTGTTTACCCGACAACCCGATTTCGACGATTAGAAATCAATTAACATTTTTCCGCGGCGGCGTCATTTAACGGCGGCGGGCTCGTCGCCGCGGTAACGCGCCGGAATTTATTGTCCTGGAAACAGGAAACGCTTCCTAATAAACTGGAACTCTTTATGGACGAGTCGGCTCGACGCTTCAGACCAGAGCGGCGCGAAATGAAGCGCGGGCGCGTCGTCGCCTGTTAACGGGCGACTTTTCGGGCGCGTGGCGCCCCGCCTGAACAGGAAGTGGCGCCCGCGGAGGACGGCGACCCGCTCCGTGTTTGTTTACATCAGAGGAGCCTCCGCTTCGTCTTTACGGACAGCGAACCTGCTTTTACGACCTGACGCAGCGAAGTCGCCGACTCGAACCAGCCCCGTGCGAGGGGTCAAAGGTCAAACGCGGGCGGGCGCCGGGGTCCTCGGGGGGTCGGTTATCGAGATCTCGTCGACGTGTTTCCGACTTCGTTCCCCGGTTGGTGAGTTACAGCCGGAGCGCGCCGAAGGTGACGCGTTGACGACGTTTGTCCAGCGCGCTCGCCGTCTTCACGCCGCTTGGAGGAGCGGCGCTGGGCGACCCGTCTCCGCTTCGTCTTTACGGCCGTCGGGGGAAATAAAAACCGCTCGGCGCCGTAAATCCTCCCGCCGCATCGGCCCCGGCGTAAATCAGACGCAAACTGGGTCTCCTGGCAACCGAAGGCCTGCGAGCGTCTTCACGCGTTTCTGAGGGGAATCCTGCTTGATTACAACCCCGCCCCCCCCTCACCCCCCTCACCCCCCTCGCCCCCCTTGGCGAGAGGGAAGCGTCTGGGGGGTTGTGGGCGGGGCCTCCCGGCTGGCGCCTGTAATTTTACCTTCCCATTCATCAGCCACAGATATTAATAAAAACAGCACATCTGGATTCACTTTACTGTCTGCTGTTAACCCTTTGAGCGCCGCCTCCTCCTCAGGCTCTGACCCCCCCGACCCCCCCGACCCCCCGACCCCCGCCGCCGTGGTCTATTCCGTCTGCTTCTCTTCTCGCAGCCTCGACCAGCCGAGGACGGACGGGGACAGGTCACAGATAGGACGGCTCCTTCACTTTGGTCCTGCTTGTTTTCCTTTGAAAGGATGATCAAGGACATCAAAGACACCACAGCCCGTCCCCTCCTTGTCCCCGGCAGCCCGTAGGGGGCGCTGTCGGGGGGGAACGCTCTTTCTTTCTCGCCGCTCCAGCTGATTCGTGATGTCCGTAACGGAGTGGGCGTGGCCTCCGGCTGACTCACGCGAGTCGCCACGGCAACAAGTGAAAAAAAACCCTTCAGGGGGTTGTTAGGCCACGCCTCCTCCTCCCGTCGTGTCACTTCCTGTCGTCCTGCTGCGGTTTCAAGCGGCTTCTCTGCGGCGGCGGCGTGTAAACCTCAGATGACGGCTTGGCTCCAGTCCACAGCCCCCCCCCCCCCACAACCCCCCCACCTGAGCGTAAATCACCCCCACCGAGCTGTCTGTAGGTGGAGCCAGGGGCCCCCTGCTACTGGGCCTGGAGCCCGTGGGCCCCCCGGCGGCGGCGACAGGTGACAGAGGTCTGCTGTGTCCGGGCCTGAGGGCCCCGCCCCCCCCCCCCCCCCCCCACAGACAGGCGCGGAGGCTTTACGGCTGTTTGCGAGGCGAGCGGCTCCGCGTGCATCACTCATCTGCTCGTGAGTCAACACTCATGATGTCACGCGCCGCCGATGAAAGTCGTCTTTATGGAGGAGCGCGAGAGTCGGCGCTTTTTCCACACGGCGGCGGCGGGCGGCGGCCGCTACCTCCCAGAGCGCCGAGCCACAAACAACCTGCTAAAAACACTTAGCGCGTTTCTCCCGAACAGAAATAAACACGGGCCAATTAGGCGTCTTATTTTTGGAGCTGCCGCGGCGGGCGGGTAATAACGGGGGCCCGGCGGCGAGGGCCGGCGGCCCCGGGGCTGCTAGAGCCATCAGGGCAGCACGCCGGCCCCGGGCCCTGAAATGGATCCCGCCGCTGGAACAATAGCGCCACTATTATCCGGCGGGAGCGGGATGAATCCGCACGCCGACGGCCCGTCGTGATTTATGGAGTGTGAACTGGGAGCCGAGCGCTCGGGCCGGGGGGGGGGGGGCCGGGAGCGCCGCGCCGCACAAACGGCCGTCTGTGCTGCGGGGGCCTGAGACGGCGCGACCTCCCGTCGGCCCCCGCCGGCCTCCTCCCGCGGACCCCCGGCGGCCTCAGACCTGAGGAGTCGCTCACGGAGCCCGGGGTCCGAGTCACGTGACGGTCAGACGCCGCCGTCGCCTCAAATCCGCCGCCGGGGGCGGGGTTAAAGGAGGGTTTATTTTCCCACCAGAAAACGGCTGAACTTGGACCTTCCGTCCACTAGGGGGCGCAGGCCCCGCCCCCTTTAGCTTCCTGAGGAGGTTTCCTTTAAGTTGTCGCGCACCGCTCGTTAAAGTTTCGGTCGCTTCCGTCAGTTTTCACCCGCCGCCCTTTTTCTTTACGTTTATTCGGACCTCGCGAGTTCAGAGCGAGTAAATTGACACTGAGAAACGAACCGTTGACGTAGAATTCAGACGTAAACACAGACGATGTCGTGTGAAAGTTCTGACTGAGACACTTTGTCCCTTTGAGTCCGTCTGCTTTTGAGATTCTGTCTTTTTCCCGATTGTTGCTCCTAAATTTGCTGCGATATCGTAAAAGAGAAGGAATCTGAGTTTTCTTGAGGGTTTGAGACGGAAGGTCGAAGCTGTTGGAAGACGACTTTAAATCCCCCGACCTTCGGCGGGACGGGCCGAGCCTCCGTCTGTGGTCGGCCGGGCCGAGGCGGTGATTCGTTTTAATTAGGCTCCCAGCAGGAATGATTATTGGGATTGTGTGCTCTCGGATCGCGGAGGAATGAGGGGAAAAAAAAAAAAGAAAAGTGCTAAACAAACTAGCAAATTGCTCCCCTCCGGAGTGCCAGAGCAAACAGAGCAGCGCCCGCCTCCGTCTGAGTGTGTATTCAGCTTTCCAACGTGGCCTCAATTAGCACGAGGTGTGAAACAGCGTTCCCACTCACGCAGATCAAACCGCCGAAAGGTGATTTCCTGAGCGGGGATCCGGAGCCTCGCGCTAGCCTCCTGATTTTATCGTCTTTGTGCTCGCGTCTCCGTAAACGTCTTCAGTAAATGTTACAGTTACGCAACAGCCCTGAACCGCCGTTGGCAACCGGAGTTACAACTGCAGACAGAAATGTCAACTATTTGAATTCGTAAGACAGAAAACAGCTTTACTGAACAGAAATGCCGAACGTTGGCGTACAGCAGGCTCGGAGATTAACATTTATCCTCCCACGTGAAAGAAGAAGGATCACAAATGTCGCGTTAAAAAAAACAAACAAAAAAAGATCTGTTATTTTATAACGCTGAAGGAGAGAACCGTGAAACTCGTGTTTTGTGCGACTGTTGTGAGTTGACGGCGACCGCAGTTCTTCCTCCGACGGGCCACCTGAGGGCCGCGGGCCGCAGGTTGGACACACCTCCGTCGGATTATTTGGAGGACGAGAAGAGAAGAGAAAAAACAAACGTCTTTTTCCACGGATCCTCGTGGTTCCAAAGTTCTTCTGCTTCGGTGAAAGTTGAAATCGAGGCGGGAACGAGGCCCAGCGTGGCGGCGGCCCGCGCGCCCGCTCCCGATGACATCACCGCCGACCTCCAGCGCGGCCGAAGCCTGTCGGGGTCTCGATTCCTGCGGCCTGATGAAGAATCCAGAGCGACATTTTCCACATGCGACCGTAAACGAAACGCCGTCGCGTGCGTGAATTAGCTCATTCAGGCGTGGAAACAGAGGCGCTTCTATCTTCGCCGATGGTTTACGGCCGCCGCGGCCGCCGCCAAACTCCCCCCGTCAGATCGTTTTTCCACGGAGAGCGATTGAGTTTCACGGCTCCGATACCTTCCCCCGCCGACGCGCTGGGGTTGTTTGTTTCGGGGGCTCGTCCGTCCGTCTGATGTCGGCGACAGAATCCGAGATGAGCGGGAAAAGGACCCGCGCCTAATCAGCCCCGCCCCCTCCCTGCCCCGGGCCTCCGCCGGGAGCCTTCCTCCCTATCTCGGGGTGTCCTCCAGAGGACCTCCGCAGTCTCCCGGAGCGGAGACGCCGTCTCCGTCCCGTCGACTTTGCAGATTAAAGCCGACGGAAAACGCCAACGTCGCAGAAAACGCCGGGCTCGACTCTCGAGTCTCGCTGCTGTTTTCACCTGAAACGAGAGAGAACTCTCACGAGTGTTTTTACGGACGCGGTCGTTTACGGAACGCGCGAAACCCGCTTCACAAACGACCAGATCCACAAAAAAATGAGGCTTAAATAAATAATTGGATGGGAATTTTGTGAGCGGCGGTGATGGAGGCGGTCTGGAGCCTCATTCCTTCTTCACCTCCTCCAACAATCGTCCTCAGTGTGACGCAGCGCGGGTCTGGAGGGCCGACAGGGGGCGTCTCCCCCTCCTCCCCCGGCGGTGGCGGAGGGAGCTGTTGGGGATCTCCTCCTAGACAACAAACCCACATTCACGGAGGGGGCAACACGCGTGACGTCACGCCCCGGAGCCGCGCATATAACGGGAGGCGGCGGCTCGCGCCGGGCGCTTTTCTCCGGAGGAGGAACCATGACGGGCCCGAGGACGTACCTGAGCCCCGCGGCGCACCTGAGCGCGGACCGCCGCTGACGCCGCCGCCGCCGGCAGCATGGGAAACTGAGCCTCCGGCCAAGACGCGCGTTTTGGAGACGGTTCGTGCGTAATTACGCACCAGACGGCCGCCATGGAGCCGCCGCGGCGGCGCGCCGCCACGTATCTGCTGGTGCTGTCCGTCGGGCTGCTGCTGGGCGGGGGCGGCGGGCAGCCCTACTACCTGCTGCGCCCCATCCCCAGCGACAGCCTGCCCGTGGTGGAGCTGAAGGAGGACCCGGACCCGCTGCTCGACCCCCGCGAGAGGGACCTGAACGAGACCGAGCTCAGGGGCGTCCTGGGGGACTTCGACGGACGCTTCCTGTCCGTGTCGCCGCCCGCGGAGGACCGGCACGCGGCCGACGGCGACTGGGACGACCCGAAGGAGGTCCGCGCGGCCGAGCCGGACGCGGCGCCGCTGGGGAGGCGGCAGAAGGCGAGCAGGAAGCTGCGGCGGCGGCTGCAGCAGTGGCTGCGCGCCTACTCGCTCTGCCCGCTGGCGCACGCCTGGACCGACCTGGGCAGCCGCTTCTGGCCGCGCTTCCTGCGCGCCGGCAGCTGCCTGAGCAAGAGGTCGTGCTCGGTGCCCGAGGGGATGACGTGCAGGCCCGCCGGCTCGACCCACCTGACCGTGCTCAGGTGGAGGTGCGCGCAGAGGAGGGCGGGGCTGCGGTGCGCCTGGATACCCGTGCAGTACCCGCTCATCACGGACTGCAAGTGCTCCTGCTCGGGCTGACGCGGGTCCGGGCCTCAGCGTGGTCACGCGAGGCTGCGTGACTTCTACGTGTTGTATTTATGGAGGCGCATTGAGCCGCGTGGTGACGTCACAGTCTTGCTTTGTCCTGTAAATTGGGGGGGAAATGCGCTATTTATTCTTTATATCGTTCCAATAAAACCACACTGAACCGATGTGACGCTGCTTCTTCATTGTTAGAGTAGAACCCGCGACCTCCGGGTCACGTGACCCCGAAACTCGAGCGTTCCTGGATTCCAGAATAATCTGCTCCTTATCGGGATGAAGGTGTCGGCCTCATCACGGGGTGATAAGAGCTGCTGACGCACTCCTCCTCCTGCTCCTCCTCCTCCTCCTCCTCCTGCTCCTCCTCATCAGCTCAGCAGGAGAGAGGAGCTGACGAAGGTGGCGATGAAGATGAGCAGAGGCTGAGTTTAATCCTCCTGGATTAAAAACCTGAGATTAAAACAGTTCCCCGTCAGACCTGAGGAAGGTTCACCTCAAACCTCAAACCCAACAGAACAAAAAAAAAGTCTTAAAATTCAAGAAAAACGATCAGAAAAACGTAAAAGTCGTGATCGTCGGTGGATTAAACACGGGATTATTAATCCTGCTGTGTTTATTCCTGCAGACGGGGGTCCTGATGACTCAGCGGTTCTTAATGAGCGCCCCCCCTCATCAAAGCCTCCTGAAGGCTTCAGATTCTTCCCACATCAAAGCGGAGTCGCGTTTGTTCTGCCGACAGAATCGAGACGCTCAAACAGTCGTGAGTCGCTCCAGGTCGACGTCGCTGCTTCGCCCAACGCTCGTCTCTCGCGACCTGATCGAGAAAACGGGATTCCTCGCCTTCGCTGAACGCGTACGTCGTTTCCTTGAAGATGAAGGAACGGGGAAGGACGGCATCCCAGCCTGACATCAAAGACGTGAGGTTTTTGGAGCCCGAAGGTCACGCGAAGGTCAAACCTGGGGATCAAACGTGAGCTGGGAGACCGGCGTTCCTCTTCCTGGACGGCGTTCCAGGCCTCCGGGCCGTGAAGGTCGCCGCCGGCCTCCTCCCGTTCCCTCCCACTCTCGGGATAATTGGAAGTGTTGTGAAACGTTCCCGGTCAGGCTGTTCGGACTCGGGCGCCCTTTGATGTGCAGAGCTCGTTAATCCGAGCTTCCTCCGGGATGCGAGGTCAGAGCGGCGCTTTGATGTGCACGCCGGCGGGGGGGCGGGGCTCGAACACTGGCGGTGATCAGGAGCCCCGCCCCCTCCGCAGCTGGAGCGCCACACCTACGAGTTCTGAGGAGGAACTCCGAGGAGCTTCCGGGACAAACCTGGATTAATAATCCAAGTTCAAGAAGGTGGACGAAGGTCAGAGGTCAGGCGGTGGTTCTGAAGGTTAAAGGTTCAGATTAGGATTATGACCCTCGAGCGTAATCCCACCTGACATTAACCCGGGAAGAGTTTCCGACACGGTGGGAATTTTTCGGAATCCCGCTCTTCTTCATCTCTGAGCTCAGAAACCAGATTAACGTTGCTGGGGCGGCTGCTGGGCCACGCCCCCTGGCGGCGGCGAGGAGAAGCGCGGCCCGGACACACGACCCCGGGATTAACCGGGATTAAGGACCCGGAACGCCGGAGCTCCTGGAAATCGAGCGGGAAAAATTCTTTGGAATTCCGACGATAGAAAGTTTAATTTCGGTGGAACTTTGTCTCTTAATCTGAGATTAAACCGCCGTCTGCTGTCGCCCTGACCCCCGACCCCCGACCCCTGACGGCTCAGGTAAACAAGCGAAGGTTCTGTCCTCGTGGAGGAAGTCGCCTCCTCGGGCTGGAACGCCCGGCAGGGAGGCGAGCGAGCAGCCAGGAGAAGTCTCGCCACGCTCGGACCCCGCTGAGCGCCCGCCGCCGCGGCCAAGTCGGCGAACAGAGGAGGTTTTGTGTCCCCCGAGGGCCGCGGCGAGCAGGCGGCCGTAAAGCGGGCGGACCGCGCCGGGTCCCGTAAACGTAATCTGCTCCGCGTTAATTACGAGCTGGCGCCTCACTGGAGGCTGTGTGCCGCCGCCGGCCCGCGAGCGCCGTCCTCGCCGAGCGGGGGCGGGAGCGAGCGAGGGGGGGGGACGGGGGGGGGCGTTGTTTACTGAAGGGCCGAGTGTTTGTGACACCCCCTCGACTGGCCTCTGTGGGGGGGCGGAGCCACAGCTGAGGTGAGATCAGAGGAGGGCGTGCTGACACCTCGGGGGCGGGGCCAAAGCACGGAGGGGGCGGGGCCAAAGACACCAGTCTGGTTATTGTTGCTGTAAAACTGTTGATGCTCGTCCTTTAACCCCCCCTCCCGGGGTCCCCCCGAGGCCCCGCCCCCCCGCCGCTCCTCCCTGTTCACCCCCTCGCCTCCGATGACCTCCGCGGGTCGGGCGACGCCTCCGCCTTAATCTGCTGCGGTGAGACGGACGCGCTTGTTTAGCCTCCGTCTCCGAGGGGGGTTAACTCCGGAGGGGTCGGAGACGCCGGAGTAACGACCCGTGAAATCCGCCAGGAGGCTCCGGGGGGCCCCATCACGATAACGGCGGTCCCGTTGGGATATCGACTCTCCTGCGTCGCCAGTCGGTCGATAGTCTGTCTCCTCAGATTAGGACTCAGATTAGGAGTCCTGGTCCTGGTCCTAGTTCTGGTTCTGGTCCTGGTCCTGGTCCTGGTCCTGGTCCTGGTCCTGGTCCTGGTTCTGGTCCTGGTCCTGGTCCTGGTCCTGGTCCTGGTCCTGGTCCTGGTCCTGGTTCTACTTCCCGGCCTAAAAGTCTCCGAGTCCGTCCCGGGGAACAACGACCCCCCCCCGTCTTCGTCTTCGGCGCCGTCTGATGGATCGCTCGTCCCCTCAGGTGTCCGTGGTCGGGCGGCGGCGGCGGTGGCGGGGGCGGGGCTTAGGGAGCTGGCTGGTCGGGAGGAAAGTGTGACGGATGCGGGGCCTCGGCGGCGGCGGCCAGGAAAACGAGAGCGGGACTGTCAGACACGTCGACTCCGGCGCCGTGATGGATGGCGGCTGAGGCGAGACGGATGACATCGCCCGTCTGAGGCCGCGCTGCGGCGGCGGAGGAGCGGCGCTCGCCACCGTATCGGGGCAGACGGCGTTTGTTTACTCTGCTCCGGCGGAGCGGCTCGGGATGAAGGACGAGGGCGCGGAGGTCCGGAGGCCCCGATCGGGTTTCCCGGCGTTCCCTTTGAAACCGGATACGGAGGGACAGCCCGGAACGGAGACACGGCCTCGGGAATCTGGTGAGACGAGAGGGAGACGGTCGAGGAAAACAAAGGGGGAGGGGGGACCGTCCGACCCGGTTCAAGTCGGAGGTTCTGGGACCGACTGGAGCGTCCCAGCAGACTCCCTGGAAGTTGACTGGTTCACTCTGGGAGCGCTGCTGGGATCTGAGGGAGTGAGGGGACCGACCCGGGGGAGGACCAGGACCAAAAGGATGAGGACCAGAACCAGGACCAAAAGGATGAGGACCAGAACCAGGATCATAATCAGAATCAGAACAAGTCCAGGTCCAGGTCCAGAAACAGAACCAGGATCAGGACCAGAACCAGGACCAGGATATGAACCAAAACCAGGATCAGGATCAGAACCAGGACCAGGATCAGGATCTGAACCAGGATCAGGACCAGCATCAGGATCAGAACTAGAACCAGAACCAGGATTAGAAGAATCCAGGGTCAGGATCTGAACCAGGACCATAACAGTCCAGAACCGGAACCAGGATCACAATCAGAACAGGTCCAGGTTCAGAACCAGAACCAGGATCTTGATCAGAACCAGCATCAGGATCTGAACCAGAATCAGAATCACAACGGTCCAGAACCAGAACCAGGTTCACGGTCCAGCTCCACGTCTCTCCAGGAGCAGCAGCGCCCTCTGGCGGCGGCGCCCTGAACCGCAGCGGCGGAGACTGAACCTCTCCGCTCGTATTCAACTTCTGACGGTCCAGAACAGCGCCCCCTACCGGGCACCCCAGAACCGACCATAGCCTCTAAGGCCTGCTGCCTGTTGTCACGTGACCTGTCACATGACCCCGTCCTCTGGGCTGCAGGTTTGATAGCCATAGTTTAATCCAGGATTATTCAATCCAGGATTATTGCGACTAAAATGAACACAGACTCTCGTCTCTTCGCTCAGACTTTTATTTCGCTAAATTTTACATATTAGCCTGACGTAGCAAAACAGAGCAAATATAAAAAGACGTAAACGTCGGAAACACGAGGACGTTGAGACGGTTGCTTGTTTGTTAGTTTGACAGGTGACACAAAGACCGTGAAAACGTTTCTACCCTGATTTCAAATAAATATTCGTAAAGGTGTTAGTAGCGCTAACGGCGGGGAGCGGGGGCTGAGCTCGCCCGACTTCCCGTTAAACTTCGTGTTCGGAACGAAACGTGAAACCCCGAGAATGCCCCACCCCCCCCGGCTCCCGTCACGACCTCACCCGACCCGACTCCGCTCACACCAGGGTGTCGCGTCTTTGGGGGGGCGGACTCCCGGGGAGCGGAGGTGGTTACGTTCCAGTTACATCAGATCAAAGACATAAAAGCGGCTTTCTTCTCATCTGGGAGGCGAAAGGGGAGGAGGTAGCTAATTCGTCGAACTGTAGAAAAATAAACGCTACTATGCTACAAGTAAAAAAACGCTTTACATCCGCTACCGGAGGAGACACGACGGGGTAAAAGTCTGCTGCTACTGGACGCTCGTGTCCACGTGGCCTTTGATCTTCCACCTTTGATGTTTTGGATGAAGCTTGCGGTCGCCTCAAACGCGCCGGACCGTCGTCCGGCCGCCGTGGAGCGAACCTCGGGGAACCAGACCACTGAAAAGTGCTGCCGGGTCGTCGGAGGTTCTTTGAAGTTCAGGTGGGGGGGAGGCGACGTTCCCTCAAAGGCGAACTCTTGTCCCGCCGCCGACACGAGCTAATAAATAATCACAAAGTTCTAAAGTCAACGTCTCTGCTGAGAAGAACCAATCAAAGTCCACTGACGCGCTCCTCCAGAGCCAACCCCACTCAGGGGGTGGGCGGGGCCCCTCTTGACCCCGCCCCCATGGCCCCGCCCCCTCAGTAGTTGCGAATGCTGAAGAAGCCGACGCTGGTGGGCGACTCCTTGACGGTGACGGTGACGAGGTTGGCGGTGACGTCCGTGACGAAGACGTGCTCGATCAGGCTCCTGGCGGGCTTCCAGTCCTGGTTCTGGGGCCCCGAGGCCGCCTGGTCCTGGTCCGACTCGGAGCTGCTCTCGTCCTCGCCGGCGCTCATCTCGTTCTTCTTCTTCCCGTCCTTGGGGGCGGACCTCTCCTCCGCCGGTTTCTGGATGCTCTTCTCCAGGCGCGTCTGGACCTTGGGGCTCGGGAATTCGCCGTCCTCGGGGACCTGCAGGCCCTTCCTGGACGCCACCCTCCCGGGGGGGCCCGCCGGGCCCCGGGGGGGGCTGTACTCCCGGTTTGGGGAGACCAGCGACTTCTTGGCCGCGGTCGGAGCGCTCCGAACTGGGCCGGCGGCGTTCCCAGCAGCGTCCTTCGCCTGGCCCAGTTTGCTCTGGAGGTTGAGGGGCTGGAGACCGGAACTCTGAGCCGAGGAGGTCTTGGGGGGCAGGGACGCCGCCCCCTTGCCCGTGGGCACCCGCTGCAGCGCCGCGGGCCCCTGGGGCCTCTTGGGTCCGCTTGGACTGGTACCGGGACTCTGCTGGGGGGGCCCCTGGCTTGAGTTCTGACCTTCCTTTGTTTTGCCGCCGTCGGCCCTAGTCGCGAGCAACGTCCCTCCGCTCAGACCGGACGCCTTCCCCTCATCGGCGCTCCGGGTCGGGGCCCCCCCGGAGGCCAGGGCGCTCCGGGTCGGGACCCCCCCGGAGGCCAGGGTGCTCCGGGTCGGGACCCCCTGCCGGGTCCCTGGGGAGCCTCGATGGAAGCCCATGAAGGTGAAGCTGGCCGGGTGGACGGGCTTCTTGATGGTTCCGGGTAGTCCGGACTCCTTGTAGGTCTTCAGCACCTTGCGGGGACCCTTCGGAGGGAAGTCCTTCCCGTCGGGGGGGGGCGGCCTCCGGCTGCGTTTGAGGGGGGGCTCCTGCTTGGCCATCACGATCTGCGCCTTCTTCTGGGGGACGGGGTGGTCGCGGGTCCGGACGCTGGGGTTCACCTGGCCCTCGTCGTCCTCGTCCTCGTCCTCCTCGTCTTCTGAGGAGGACGAGGACGAGCAGGAGGACGACGAGTCGGAGGAGGACGAAGACGACCCCGAGGACGAGCTGCTGGACTTCTGAGGCTCCGGCAGGTTTTCCTGAAGGCGACAGCAAACGTCAGCCGGCCGCCGCCCGCGTTCGGCGGACGTCCCGTCGTACTTACGAGGATCTTGCGCGGTCGTCCCCTCGGCCGCTTCCCCTTCTTACGCATCAGGAGCTCCTTCTCCTGTTCCCTGGAATTCCAACGAAACGGAGACGTGAGTCTTGGCGTTCGCGCATTCGCCTCCGTCGACTTTCGGTGACTTTCGTGCGAATGCCAAGACTCACTTCTTGTTGAAGGCCGCCAACAGGCGCGGGTCGAGGATGTTCTCCTGGGGCTCCCAGCTGTTGTGCCTGAAACGGAGCGACGGGAACGCTGAGGCCAATCGATCACATCACGTGATCGATCACCAACCCCCCGAGAGTAAAGACATCGATGGTTTTAGAGTTTACCTCCAACGTCTGGTCATCAGCCTCTTTAAACGTCACACACTCATAAAACACACACACACACCCTCACACACTAATAATACAATTAATACACACACACACCACGCATAGACACACACTCATAATACAACTAATACACACACACCATGCATAGACACACACTCATAATACAATTAATACACACACTCATAACACACGCACACACTCAAACTTCACACACACACCCATAACACACACACTCTGCACAGAGACACACACTTGTAAAACACATCAAACACACACATAACATACATCACACACACATCAAACACACACATAACATACATCACACACATAACATACCTCACACACATAGCATACATCAAACACACACACATAACATACATCACACACACATAGCATACATCACACACACACAACATACACCACACACATCAAACACACACATAACATACATCAAACACACATAACATACATCACACACACATAGCATACATCAAACACACATAACATACATCACACACAGCATACATCAAACACACACATAACATACATCAAACACACATAACATACATCACACACACACATAGCATACATCAAACACACATAACATACATCACACACACACATAGCATACATCAAACACACACATAGCATACATCAAACACACATAACATACATCACACACACATAGCATACATCAAACACACATAACATACATCACACACATAGCATACATCAAACACACATAACATACATCACACACACATAGCATACATCAAACACACACATAACATACATCAAACACACATAACATACATCACACACACACATAACATACATCAAACACACATAACATACATCACACACATAGCATACATCACACACACACATAACATACATCAAACACACATAACATACATCACACACACACATAGCATACATCAAACACACATAACATACATCACACACACACATAGCATACATCAAACACACACATAGCATACATCAAACACACATAACATACATCACACACACATAGCATACATCAAACACACATAACATACATCACACACACATAGCATACATCAAACACACATAACATACATCACACACACATAGCATACATCAAACACACACATAACATACATCAAACACACATAACATACATCAAACACACACATAACATACATCAAACACACACACATAGCATACATCAAACACACACTCGTAACACACTTATTACACAAGGATCAGAGCAGGTTTATATCAGGTTGTGGGAGTAAAAGTCAGAAGAAAAAGAAGCTTTTCACCACCGACACTTGTTGAACGGCTGAGACACACACACTCGCACACACACACACACACACACACACACACACACACACACAAAGGATGTGGTTGGAGCCATGGAGCAACGGGTAACTCTGAATGAGGATCAACAATAAAACCGCTGAACGGATCAGCCCGACTCTCTCGGGTTCTCCTCATCACACTTTCACATTTAACGCCCCAAATTTAGCGAACGCGAACAAAAGAACCCGCAAAAGAACCGGCGTGAAGTCCCGCAAACCCCCCCGAGGAGACAAAAAGAGTTGGAGCCCGCACGTCCGCGCCGCGCGTAAAAGGACGCGGACGGACAAAAGAACACGTTTGCGCAGAAAAGTGGCGAAAGTGAGCGAAGCCCGCGGAGCTGGGGGGGGCCCGGCCCGCCCGGGGGGGGCTCGGGTTGCTCGGGAGGGGGGTCGGTCGGTTGCTCGGGCCGTGCGGGGCCGTGCGGGGCCCGCTCGCGCTCGGTGTCTCACGCACTTCGCGGACCATCCTCTCCACTTCACCAGGAACTCCAGCTTCCCCTGAAACACAAACGCACCCGTCAGACGCGCCGCGGCCCCCGACCCGGGCCCCCCCCGGGACCAGGGCCCCCCCCCCGGGACCCGGGCCCCCCCCGGGACCCGGGCCCCCCCCACGGCCCCCCCCAGGACCCCGCTCCCACCTTCCGCAGGCGCTTGTTGAGGATGCACTCTGCGTCAAAGACCTGCTCCCCCACCGCGCTCAGCTCCTCCATGTCTGCCCTGGACCCCCCCCCCGCAACGCCCCGCAGCGCCCCGCACGCAGGAAGAGCGAGGCGGCGCGCAGCCAATCAGCGGCGCGGTCGCGGCGAGGCGGGACTCCACTTCCCGCCCTCCACAATAAAGGTCGAGTCACGAGCGCCCACGTGGGCTCGGCTCGACGAAAACAAAGTGGAAAGGAGGAAGAAAGGGGACTTTAAACAGCGAGATTGGGCTCAAAAAGGACGTTTGACGAAGGCGGCGCGAAGATGAGGCGTCGAATATCGACAAAAAAAGAGATTCTGACCCCTTTAAACCAAAACAAACAAACAATAAAAGAAAGTTCCAGGTATTATTATCGTGATTTTTCAGGTGTTGTCATCGTCCATGCTCATTAAATCATTCGACTTTTGATTTAATGAGCGTCGACTTACGCGAAGATTGACTTTTGGATGACTTTTGATCTTCTTCGGTAAAAAACAAAACAAAAGTTATAACAAAGACTACACAGTAAAACGATAATAAGCAGCCGGAGTGCTTCGTTATTGTTAAAAAATGTTTTATTAATCAGTAGTAAGAGGCAGTGCGCCTAACCCTGTGGCTAATCACTCTTTATTTACTTTATTAGTCAAAGGTAAATCAAACTTTACGTACACCTCGAAGCGGTTCGACTCTTACTTTGAAACCCGTCGCCGGAAGTGTGCTGTTGTCCTGCGGAGCTTGACCCTTGCGGTCACATTTATTCTTTTACAAGTCATAAAACATCGATAAACAATTGATCAGGCTGATAAAGACGACGTTCAGAGGTCGAGACAGGCTTTAATTGAACTTGTGCTTCAGTTTTGATCAAGAATTTAACTTTGAAGGCGGCTATTTAAATATATATGTACAAATGGAATAGCACCAAAATAAACAAAAACATTAAAAACAGAGTTGTTTAACGTTATTTAATGATGATTGTTTTAGGGTTATTTTCCCGTTGTCACTGGTTCCTCAAACGGAATAAAGGAGTCAGACGTTGGTGGTTGTTGATGACTGTTGCCGTCACATTGACGTCTGTTTGTCGTCAGTCTCTGTAAAGTTTTTGGAGCTTCCGCGTCTGAAACAGAGGATCAATAATCAACAACCGATCACAGCTGATCAGGAGTGGGTCACGTGGTCTGACTTTACCTTTCCCGCTTCTTTTTCAGGAGCTTCTGAGCGACGAGGACGGCAAAAACCACGAGGAGGAACCCGGCGACGGAGCTCAGCCCCACGAAGGCGTTGAACCGGGAATCCGCTTTGTTGGCCGAGGCTGAGCACACACACACACACACACACACACACACACACACCTGAGGTCAGGACGCCTTCCTCGCCCGAGACGCGCGCTCGCCTCGTCCGGCGGTCGACATCTGCCGCCGCGCGCTCACGCGTTTGGCGGCTCCCGCTAATGTCTGAAATTAATCGCCAACCTCCGCCAGCATCCCGCCGACATCTGCTCGGCCCCGGTGGTGCGATCGCGTCCGCTCGCCGTCGGGAAAGCTGCCTGGCGCCCGCGAACGCGAGTTAACGCGAGCCTCTGCGTGCGCCAGGCGCATTAGAGACACCTGGCTAATGCGCCTCCCGAGAGCGGCGAACGATGTAAAACGAGCTGGAAGCCGTGGCGCCGGCGTCTTCGGGATCGTGCCCTTCGACCCCCGAGGAGCTTGACTTTGAGCTGCGCGCGAGCGAGCCGGGGGTCAAAGGACGAGATCAAAGAGCGCCGTTGCGTGGAAGGTAAAAGGCCGCCGCTTCGCCGCCGCCGACCTGAGGCGCTCCGGCCCGAGGCTCCGCCCCCTTTAGAGACGCGGTTCACTCACCTGGGCCGGGGGCCTCCGCCCTGGGGCTGCTGACCAGCATCTGTCTGGTGGCGTCCAGGTGGCCGTCGTTGACCTCCGGCCGGATGCCCAGGATGTGGCACATGAGCGGGTAGATGTTGACGGTCTCGAAGGGCCCCACCTCCAGGTCCCGGTGGAAGGCCGGCCCCACGGCCCTGAAGAAGGGCTTCATGTCCATCTCCTGGTTGTCGAAGCCGTGCTCCCCCCGGTTGATCTGGACTGGGAAGTACTGGGACACACAGCAGAGACTGGTTTAGGCCCGGCGGGCCAGCAGGGGGCGCCATCGGCCAAGCCACGCAGCCAAGCCCTCCGAGAGGCCCGGACCCGTAAATCCACGAAGCTCCTTCATAAAACATATCAAACACGCGGTGATGAAACAGTGTGGGGCGACGGGCGGAGTCACGTGACCCGTCAGGGGCCGTAAAGAGATAAAGTCTCCGACTGTCAGCAGATATCAGGGGACCGTCGTCCGCACGAGGGAACGCCAATAAAAGACAAACGGCCGACGGCCAAAACGCGCTTCAGGCTCCCAACCCGGCGGTTTCCCGGCTCCCTTCGAGGCCGCTTTCGCCTCCGAGGCAGCGCTTGTGACGAAAAAAAAAAACATCTCGACTTTCACCCTTTTTTTTCTGAAGTCAAGGTTAACCTGCGTTTGACCCGTTGCCGCGGCAACCGGCAGCTTTGGTGCCGGTGCCTGGGTGGGTGGGGGGGGGGCTTTGTTTTACCGCAGAAGCTCTAACCGCCGCGTCGTTGCCGTGGTGACCGGGCGAACCGCGTTCGTCGTAGCCGAGCGCGCGGTCGGCGACCCACCCCGTTGATCAGGTATCCGGGGTCGGCGAAGAGGATGATGGGGAGGATCCTGGCGTTGTTGGTGAAGTGCAGGCGCTCGGGCATCTCCTCCTTCTTGTAGACGTGGAGGTGCGGGTGGGCGCCCTTGAGAGCGTTGTACACCTTCTCCAGCTTCCCCGGCTTGGGCAGCAGCATGCCGGAGGGGCCGTAGTCCACCAGGTGGAAGGACACGTCTTTGAAGGAGAACCCCGGGATCTTGGACAGGATGATCTCCTCAACCGAGCCCTTGCGGTGGACGGCGGCCATGCCGTGGTCCGCCGTGATGATGATGTTGAGGAGGTCGTTCAGGCCGTGCCGCTCGGCCGACTGCCGGATGTATCCCACCGCCCGGTCCACCTGCTTCACCATCTCGCGGCGCTGCGGCGAGTCGGGGCCGTAGAGGTGGCCGGTGCTGTCCGGCTCGCCGAAGTACAGCGCGACGAAGTCCAGGCCCTCGTCGCTGAACCAGCCCATCACCTTGTCCGTCTTCTGCTGCCAGATCTTCTCGTCCTTGTAGTCGTGGAACGGCGGCTCCTGTTCCTGCTTGAGGGGAACTTCGCCCTGGTAGCTGGACGCTGTCCCGGGGAAGTGCAGCGATCCGGTCCTGAGCCCCTGGAGGGAGAGACGCCGTCAGCATTCGCCGCCGCCACCGCCGGGCCGGGGGGGGGGGCGCTTGTGTACCGACCTGGCGCTGGGCCGTGATCCAGATGGGCAGCGTCCCGTTGTCCCACCACTCGTTGACGTGCAGCGTCTGGTAGTACGACTTCTTCTTGCCCGAGGTGGTGTTGAACCACATGTTGTGGATGACGCCGTGGTTCTCCACGTAGCGACCTGCAGGGCGACACTCGCCATTACGAGAAGTTCAACTGCCTCCTCACCTGACGTAACCCTTGAGGACCCTCCAGAACCCCCCGGGACGCCCTACTCCCCCCTGCATGCCCCAGAACCCCTAGGATGCCCTAGAACCCCCCAGCTCGCCCCCAAACCCCCCACAACCCCCCCAGGTCACCCCAGAACCCCTCCAGACGCCCTACACCCTCCAGGACGCCCCCAAACCCCCCACTCACCCGTCAGCAGCGTGAAGTGCGCCGGGCTGGTGATGGTGATGTACGGCGGCGTGACGTACTCGGCCTTGACCCCTTCCCGGGCCATCTGGTCCAGGTTCGGCGTGTCCACGTCGCGGTCGTAGTCCCAGCGGAACCCGTCGAAGGAGATGAGCAGCAGCTTGGGCCGCGCCTTGTTGAGCGGCGCGGCGAGGGCGCCGGCGGCCCAGAGGAGGAAGAGGCTCCACAGCATGGCGAGGCGGGCGGAGGACTGAGGCGAGCCGCTGGCTGAGGCACCTTTTAGGGATCGACGGCCAAAGTTTCCCACTTATCTTATCGCCCCCCCCCGTTTATGGCCCGTGTTTACTCTGAGTTCTGCACTCGAGGCGGCAGTAAAGCAGATTAATCTCCGCTGCCGTTTGTTCCCGCCTAACTGGTGAGCGTTCCCGCGCCCGCGTGATTCACGCGGCGGCGGAGTGACACTTTGATGGGTTTCACCTTGAGCCTCGATGGCGCATGATTGATCTGACACGAGCAAAATGAAGAGGAAAATGAGAGCGCGTATCCGGCGGCGGGCCGGCGGCGCTCTCGCGGGGGAAGATCCGTCCGGACAAACTCGTTTTAATGAGTCGAACGTGTGAAGCGGCTCCGGGATGCTGTTAAAAGTCCGGCCTCATTTATTTTTTCGTGCGGGCGTATCGTGGCGCTGTGACGTAACCTTATCGGCGTCCATCAGGCTGCCAGATTAGATATCGCCGCACGCTCGCTCTTTATCGCCCGTGTCCTTGGAGGGAGTCTGACCGTCCGATCCCCCCGCAGATAAAGAGGAACGAGGGCGGCACAGCGCCCCCCTGTGGTGAGAGGTCTGAATCAAACACCATGACGAGTGCATGAGGGTGAGGATGAGGATGAGGGAAAGGGTGAGGATGAAGATGAGGATGAGGGAGAGGGTGAGGGTGAGGATGAGGATGAGGATGAGGGAGAGGGAGAGGGAGAGGGAGAGGGTGAGGATGAGGATGAGGATGAGGGTGAGGATGAGGATGAGGGAGAGGGTGAGGATGAGGGTGAGGGGGAGGGTGAGGATGAGGATGAGGATGAGGATGAGGGTGAGGATGAGGATGAGGGAGAGGGTGAGGATGAGGATGAGGATGAGGGTGAGGATGAGGATGAGGGAGAGGGTGAGGATGAGGGTGAGGGTGAGGATGAGGATGAGGATGAGGATGAGGGTGAGGATGAGGGAGAGGATGAGGGTGAGGGGGAGGGTGAGGATGAGGGTGAGGATGAGGGAGAGGATGAGGGAGAGGGTGAGGATGAGGATGAGGATGAGGATGAGGATGAGGATGAGGATGAGGATGAGGGTGAGGATGAGGGAGAGGGTGAGGATGAGGGTGAGGGGGAGGGTGAGGATGAGGGTGAGGATGAGGGAGAGGGTGAGGATGAGGATGAGGGTGAGGGTGAGGGGGAGGGTGAGGGTGAGGGTGAGGATGAGGGAGAGGGTGAGGATGAGGGTGAGGGGGAGGATGAGGATGAGGATGAGGATGAGGGTGAGGATGAGGATGAGGATGAGGGTGAGGATGAGGGAGAGGGTGAGGATGAGGGTGAGGGGGAGGGTGAGGATGAGGGTGAGGATGAGGGAGAGGGTGAGGATGAGGGTGAGGATGAGGATGAGGGTGAGGATGAGGGTGAGGATGAGGGTGAGGATGAGGGAGAGGGTGAGGATGAGGGTGAGGGGGAGGGTGAGGATGAGGATGAGGGTGAGGGGGAGGATGAGGGTGAGGATGAGGGAGAGGGTGAGGATGAGGGTGAGGGGGAGGGTGAGGATGAGGGTGAGGATGAGGGAGAGGGTGAGGATGAGGGTGAGGGGGAGGATGAGGATGAGGATGAGGATGAGGGTGAGGATGAGGGTGAGGATGAGGGTGAGGATGAGGGAGAGGGTGAGGATGAGGGTGAGGGGGAGGGTGAGGATGAGGATGAGGGTGAGGGGGAGGGTGAGGGTGGGGGTGAGGATGAGGATGAGGATGAGGATGAGGGTGAAGATGAGGGAGAGGGTGAGGATGAGGATGAGGATGAGGATGAGGATGAGGGTGAGGATGAGGGAGAGGGTGAGGATGAGGATGAGGATGAGGATGAGGATGAGGATGAGGGTGAGGATGAGGGAGAGGGTGAGGATGAGGATGAGGATGAGGATGAGGATGAGGGTGAGGGTGAGGATGAGGGTGAGGATGAGGGTGAGGATGAGGGTGAGGATGAGGGTGAGGGTGAGGGTGAGGATGAGGGTGAGGATGAGGGTGAGGATGAGGGTGAGGGTGAGGGTGAGGGTTATTGTAAACTAAACTTGAGCTCCCTGATAACGTTCTGTTTAACGACACTTGAGGAACGTTCTCAAACCTTCTGGAAGCAGACCCCCCCCGAAATCGAGCGGCCGCATCTAAATGTGAGACACACGGAGACACGCGCGTCCCGCTGCGACAGCAAGTCGACCGTGAGCTCCACGCCGGCGTGCTGCGATCGGCGCCCGCAGCAGCAGCCAGCAAACGGAACGGCCGACTGATTTTATCAGGTTACAAACTGGTAAATCCGCAGGTTCCCCAGCTGGTTCCACGCCTCAAACACCATCAGCCAAGTGTTTTTGTTATCAGCCTGATGCTGGTTTAAATAAAAGGTTTACCAGAGATAAGAAATACCTTATAAATATATTATATAATATAATAAATCACATATAAATATTATATAATAAAATCATTTCAATTTTAATCTGGTGTAGTTCTCCTCGCGGCCACACGGGGGCGCTCACGATCCAAACAGGAGCTTCGTTTCCCACATTTCTAATTACCGAGCGTTTCCGTGGCGGCGAGCGAACGCGGAGTCGTTGAACTGTTCAGACCCCGCTCCGCCGCCACGCCGCTGTTTTATGAGAATATCCGCCGCCGCGGTTCCCGCTGTTCCATTTTTAATACGGCGTGTTGGCGGCGGCGGCGGCGGCGGGGCGGAACCGACCCGCCACCCACTCTAAATGTTAATCTCATTGTTATCAAATCAGCGGCGGCGGGCGCTTGTCGGGTCGTCCCGACGCCGCCGACCGGAGCTCAAGGTCGCAGCGGCAGTTCGGCGCCGCTAATCGGCCGAGGTCACCGCGTTGACCTCCTGACCTCCGACGCGCGGATGTGCACGGCGGGGAGGGGGGGGTTCCGTTGGCGCCTAACGACGCCTCGCTCGAGCCCTCGACTTTGAGCATCGACGGCTTCGACTCCCAGCTTTGATCTGACCGTGGCGTCCCTTTGATCTCGGCTTAATTAAGTATCGATGGAAGACTGGCGCTGCGGTAGCTCCGCCCCCTCCAGAGCCCAAGTAGCCCCGCCCCCTCCAGAAGACCCATTAGTGCGTCTTGGTTTGAGGTGATAAACTCTCGGGTCAGACCCCCCCCCCCCCCCCCCGACCCCCCCGGTGTCTCGCCGCGGCGCTGGGGGGCTCCGGCGTTCCCGGCGTTCCCGGCGTTCCTCCCTGACACGGCGGTAATTGATTCCTTTAATTTGCCCGAAGAGGACGTGTTGTCACGTCCATTTTTCAGGCGGCTCTAATTAAGCGCCAGGTCTTTAGGTGTGATACCGGCCTCGTTTGGCGCCTTTGATCTCCTCCTCTCGTCCTCGTTCATTAACGTTTTTCTCTTCCGCCTTTATGTTTCGCACAAAGCTTCGGAAAGTGGCTCATCAGTGACATTTCGCTCGCCGCGCTGCCTCCGATCGTTTATTTAAGTGCATTAAACCGGAGATGAAGAGCGCCGCCGCGGCGTCACTTCAGATAATAGCGGCTCTGTCGCGGCTCACGGCGTCCGCCGACACCGGCGGCGGCGGGAGACGACTCGCCGGCGCGCCGCCTCGTTTTTCAGGTGACGCTCCGAGATCGGTATCGCCGACATCGATCTGTCATCGCTGCCGGGACCCGAAGGGAATCCTGGCCTCCAGACCCCCCCCAACCACGCCCCCTGGATCACAGCGGGGGGGCGGCGAGGGGGCGGGGCCTGTTTCTGTCTGGCAACAGACAGACGCTTGCTGACATGATGGGTGGAGTTGTGGGCGGGGCTCTGGAGGGGTAGTGGGCGGGGGTAGTATCTGGAAAGTGAAGGCATGGTCAGGGGCGTGGTTAATGGGTGGGCGGGGCTGGGGGCCAGGCTTTAGAAGGGTTGTGGGCGTGGCTAGGGGCGCGGTTCTGGAAGTGTTGTGGGTGTGGCTATGGGCGGGGTTCTGGAATGGTTGTGGGCGTGGTTCTAAAAGGGTTGTGGGCGGGGCTAGGGGCGCGGTTCTGGAAGTGTTGTGGGCGGGGCTAGGGGCGTGGTTCTAAAAGGGTTGTGGGTGTGGCTAGGGGCGTGGTTCTAAAAGGGTTGTGGGCGTGGCTATGGGCGGGGTTCTGGGGGGGGCGTGAAGGAGTCAGATGATGGATCCATGACCTGGATGGGTGGGCGGGGCCAGACACGCCGCTGTCTGCTGATTGGTTGAGGCCTCTCCGATGGCTCTGGCGCGCTCAGCAGACCTCTGACCTCTGTGGGTGGCGCTCCGTGGTCCATCCAGGCCCCTCCCCCTGGCAGCGTTCCAGTAATTACGCCTCGTGTTCTACAAGCGTGCGGCGGCGCTATCGGCAGCTGGCGGATGACTGATGAGGTCGCGGCGGCATTTTAACGACCGTTTCCAGCGCGAGCTGATCTTTATGTGGCGAGCGTCTCCTCGGCGCGGCGTCCGTAAAACACACCTGTGGCGGCGGCGGGATCGATTACGTCGCGCAAACATCGTGAAATATTAATCCGTGATTACGCGAACGTCGGCGATGAAAACGACCTCGACTTCAGCAGCGAGCGTTCAGAGGAGGACCGAGGGGGCGGGGCTTCCGGTCGCCCCCCCCCACCTGAAAGCCCGGGGTCTCGGAGGCGGAGCTCCCCCAGCGCCGCCGTTAATTAACGTCAGGCGGCGAGAAGCGTGATGGTTATCGTCAGTCCTCCCGTTAGTAATTAAGCAGCCATCGACCCGCCCGACGCCCCCCGCGGCTCCGGCGAGGTCAGAGCGCCGCAGATATGGATCCAGCCCTCGCCGGAGCGCGGGCGTGGAGCCGGACCGAAGGGGGAGGAGCCGACGTCGTGAGTGACGTCATCGCAGCGGCGAGGCGGGCGGGGGGGACGGTTCGGCCTCCTGACTTGAAAAAGTGTTGATTCTGCGTCCTTCAAGTTCAAACGGGGCGGACGGCGGTTTGGTGCAGAGGCTCAGGCGGGGGGCGTGGGGGGCGGCGCCCTCCTGGGATGAAATGATTAAACCGGCGTTATTCACATTAATATTTCACGGTAAAGCTGTTAAAAACATAAATAATGATCAAAGACAAAGCGGCGTGCGGGCCCGTGGCGCCTCCCTCAGCTCCGCTCGGGATTCCGCTCACGACTTTCCCACCTTTACCAGCCGCCGCCGCATTTATCCGCTCGGTTCCGTCCCTCTTCCGATATAACGGATGCTGAAAGTTTCCGGCGGCGGTGAAAGCGACCCGGTTGGCCGATCCGCTCACCCGTGAGGGATGCCGGAGCTTCCGATTTGACCCGAACGGCAACAGAGGTTCTATTTTCCCGTTTCCTCGGAAACCGTTTCCTCACTCAGAACGGCGTCTCGTTATACGGATTCGCCTGAACGACTTGGCTGCGAAAACGGAAACAGCTTTTTTTCTTTTCGGTTTTTCGCTCTTTTACGCTGAAATCTTTGGAGTCTCGTTTCGGGTTTGCAGATGTTGGAAGCAGTTTACTTCGGGCTTTTCGGACCAGTTGGCGTCGGCGTTGGTGAACGCACCATGAAGGTCGGGCAGAGGCAGCTACAGCGTTTAGCCTCTGACCCGCTGGCGAACGCTCCTCGAGTTTTTTTTAACAAACTTTTGAAACGTTAGATGGAGAAAAGTCGATTTTTTGGGGTATTTTGACCGGTACGAGGTCCAGTTCAGCTCCAGTTCAGCTCCGCTCGGCTGTTAACGATGATGGAGCTCGTTAACGATCGGGTCCCGAACCGCCGCGTGCTGTTTTTTTTTAAAAACGTTTCCGATGGTCCGACGGCGTTCCGGACGCGGCTGGGTTCCTCGCGGTTAGATTTCACGCACGGTTTCTCCCCGCGCCAAACCCGTTTATCCGCATGACGGAGCCGCGACGGGCGAGCTCATCGCCGAAAAATTACAGGCGGCGTGGCGCCGCTTCACCGCAATTAACAAAAAACCCCCACAAAAATCACGAAACAAACAAAACAAAAAAAGCAGCTGATCCCGGACCAGCGGGTCTGGTGGGCGGGGCTTGTATGGCTGGTTAGGTTCAGATCCACCCGCCCGCAGTGACCCCGCATCACCACAGGGGGCGCCAGCATCAAAGGAATGAGCCCCCGCCCCCCCTTCACTAATCATTCACGCTGACAAGAACCCAAAGCAATTCCCGCCCGAGCGCTAATCCCCTCTTCTCCAGGTGGGAGTGGGACACTCGGGGTGAGATAAGCCCGGAGGTTAATGCGCCGCCGCCGCTCCTCGCCGCTCCGCGGTGACGGCCCCTGACAGGCCGACCCCGCCAGCTCGCCGTGTTTATGTTAATGCGGGCGCCCCCCCTCCCCCGATAAAGACGTCGGAGGCTCGTCAGGGCGAAGCCGGGGGGGGGGAGGGGCCTGCGTGCGAGGGGACACCCCCGGGGCCCCTCCCACCTCATCGGGGCTCCACCTCACCTTTAAACGTGCGTTTTTATGCGCTTTATTTTGACGGGGTCACTTCCTGACAGTTACAGCCAGGCGTCATCACGGGCCGCCGCTTCCCGCGGCGAGGGGAGGACGGCGCTCCCGGAAAACCCCGACACCGGGACCGCGGACCACGGCGGTCCGATCGAACGCGGTTTCCGTCCGAGGTCGTCGTGGAAACAGGAAGTGTGCGCCCGCTCGCTTCCTGTCTCAGCGTCACGCGTTGGACTAAGCGACGGCGGCCCGACCGCCTCTACCGTCAACAAGGTTACGGAAAAACAGGCGGGCGACGTATTAAAGGCGACGGGGCTGTAACGAAATGCGAGCAGCGATAATAATAAGCCGCGATGGCGCCTCTTATGGCTCATCGATTTCCAATAGCTGGAATCACCGAGAGGCGGCGGGTAATTACGCCGCGCCCGCAGAGGTCGTCCCGAGCAAATATCATTACCGCCAGATTAGAACGGAGGGCCGGCCCCGTCCGGGGGGGGCGGAGGGGACCCCCCCCACCCCCGCGAGGCCCCACCTTCAGGGTTGAGCTCTACATCACGCTGACATGAGCGGGCGGCGACCGTTCATCAGCCGGGGACGAGAGTCCGCACGGGACCGCCGTCCTTCGCCCCCCCCCCCCTCACGCCCACCAGAGGTGTTCCATCTTAACGCCGTCTTTGTCCCGGTGGCGCTCGCCAGCTCTGATCTTATTTGACCTCGTCCGGGGTCGGGGGCCCCCTGGGGGCGCTTCTCCCTGCCCTCGGCCCCCCCCGGGGCTTCAGACGCTCTCCGAGTCATCCCCGCCGCGACCTTCCGCGGGACGCCCGGCGTGTCGGCGGAAGTGCGTCCGGACCACTGAGCTGGACGTTATTGTCCTCCGGAGGGGGCGGCGACCTTGGTGTCGTCAGGCGGATCATCGATGAGGCCAAACGAGGGCGAGTCGCCGCCCCCTCTTTCGCTGTTTTTAAAGTCATTTTCTCGATCGTCACATCAAACCTGACCTCCGAGCCGTCGCACGATCTCGCCTTTGAGGAGTCATTTCCTCCCATTGGCACCGGCGAAGCCCCGGCGGTTCCTCCACGACTTCCCACAATCAGACCGACGGCGGGAAACTTGTTAACGGACGTAAAACCGTGATTCTCCCTCTGACGATGTCGGAGGTTTCCATGGAAACCGTTTACCTTGGCGATGGAGCTGTGATTCCGGCTCGGGGTCGTGACCGTTACCGAGGTCGGGCGGGGGGGGATACGATGAAACAATAACGCCTATCGATGTACAGAGAGGATTAAAGCGAAGGCGAGGAGGTCGGAGGACGAAGGCGAGGGTGGTCGTGTATTTTTAGCCCCGGACGGCTAAGGCAGCGGGGGAGGGGGGCGGCGTGATCGATGTGTTTGTGTAAAAGACGGACGACTGTCAGCTGGAAGTGGGAGCGAGACGGCCCTCGAGGGGACGCCGGCCTCGCCGCCGCCAGACGACAGGAGACACGGCTGACGGGCACTCCGCCGTTAAGTGACAGGAAATATTTACCGCCAACAAACCTGGAAAACCCGAACGTCCGCACGACGGCGAAGACAAACGGACAAACAGAGGCGTGAGAAAGGAGCGCGAGGGCGGGGTCACGTGAGGAGGAGGAGTCCAGAATAAAGTTGCAGGTGTTTCTGAGTGATGATGTCATCATGGGTCGATGATGTCATCATGGGTCGATGATGTCTTCATGAGTCGATGATGTCATCACGTTGTTGGTCTTGATTGGTTACGTTCCCGTAGGGCCTCGCCATGGCGAGGTGTTGATGGTCTCCCCGTGAGCCCGCCGCTTCCTGTCACGCAGTGGCGAGCGAGCGCGGTCATCGCGCGGGAACTTTGTTTGTTCGTGCCTCAGAGGAATCGTCTTCGCCGGCGCCGGGTCCCCACCCTGCGATCCGCCGCCAACAGCTAATTTGCTTCCGTTGAGCCAAAAATGTCCGTGCGGCGTGTTGATGTGTCATCAGTCCCTTCCTTTGAACTCGGAACGCTCGGAGGATTCTTCTTTTATCCCAGAAGGGTCCAGCGGAGCGCCGCCAACGCCGCCGCAGATCACCGTGAAATCCCACTTTAGTTGGCTGAGGGTTTGTTAGCCGCCACACGCAAGATTCCCAAACTGGCTCCGCCCACTTTTGTCACGTAAGCATCAGATCCGATTTCCGGAGAAACAGCCCTGTAGCAGCTGTTAGCCCCGCCCCTTTTATTGGAAGCCTGTGGTCACCAGGTCACCGTTAGTGCGGTTGCCATGGAGACAGGGGGGAGGGTTTGAGCGACCTTCCGTTGGCTCCCGAAGGAAAGTGCGAGCGTCCGTTTTACTTTTTCGCTTGGTGGGAACGTTGAATCCAGTCCTGTCCTGGTGGCTGGGATGCGAGGCCCCGCCCACTCGCTGAAACGAACCAGACGACCTTTCGGAAAGGTCAGAGTCTGCAGAGGTGTCAGCGCTTGTTTGTGGAAGTATTCCGACCCTTCCTGAGTGATGAGTCATTCCGAAAAGCCGGAGAGAAGCGACGGAACGCCTCCCGCGCCCTCGCTCCGGCCTCGAACCCGCATCCGCCGAAGGGAGGCGAGGACAACCCGGGTAGGAGCGAACGGGAGGAGAGAGGGAAGCGCGCGGATCGACTTTGGCGAGAGGTCAGTGGTGAAAGTCGCCGTCGTTCCGAAGGTCCATTTTTCCGCGTTCAGGACGCCCCAGAGACGCGGAGCGAAGGTTATCGTATGGCCCGCTGCTCGATATTAATGGTGACTTTGGCTCACCTAATGCGGATTGTCAGGGTTATAGCCCCCGGGTGCCTGCTGAGCGGAATGTGAATTCAAACGGAAGCCCCCCCCGGTCACCGAGGCCCCACCGGCCCCCGCTCAAGGTTACAGCCTGGCAGCGATGAAGCCATCAGCGCTGATTTTAAATGATACCTTGGACCCCCCCCTCCCCCTCCCTCCTCCCCCTTCCCCCCTCCCTCCACTCCAGCTTTAAACTCTTGATTATCGCCTTCCGAATGTCGTGCGGCCGAACCCCGGCGTTCCCTGCTGGGAGGGGAAAAGCCCGAGCGTTCCTGGAGGTCGTCCCGGACACGCCCCCTGCTGGTGGGAACAGCTCAGGGCGCCCGAACGGGACAAACATCGGGAGGGAAAAAAACATCCGCACATCACATCCGCGGTGTCCCGTCCGCGATTCCTGAAACCGGAACAACAACAAAGTCCCGCCGGCGGCCGCGTGCTCCGGGAAGTCTGACCGGAACCGCCGCAGTGTTTTCAAACCGGACCGGGAGATGAAAGCAGCCCACTTGGCCTTGATCTCCGCCGTGTTTTAGCTTCTGGCCGAGCCGGAGCTTCCGTTAATCAGGCGGCGTTCCTCCCTTTGATTGTTCCTGATTGGACCAAATCAGCGGCTGATTTTCCGGCTGCCCTCCGACCGCCGTTATGAAACGACCGCTCCGGCGTTTCAACTCGACGAAAATCGGATAAAAACCCGAACAATTCCCGTCTAAGTGACGGAGGAGCGCCGCGCCTGTTTGGAGCTCTTCCGGCGAAGGCAGGTTGTTTTCCAGTCGACACAACAAAGACCTCCGGAGGAGTCCTCGCCGCGGCGTGTTCCCGCTCTCTAATTAGGCCCGCCAGCACCGCCGCCGCCGTCCGCGGCGTCCCTCCCTCCTCGTTGCTCATGCAGATTCCGCTAATGCTCACTTGACGAGTAAAAATGTTATTCTAACGACGGCCGGGGGAGCGGGTAGTTGTTATGGAAACAGCAGCTTAACCGCGATAAGCCTCCAACCTCGCCCACCGCCGCCGCCGCCGAGCGCGGTGTGTTGGAGTCATTACCGGAGTACAGACGGTTCAAGACGGAGACACGAGGGGGGAGGAAACATGTGTAAACAGCTCGCTGCTATCTTGGGGGGGTGGTGGGGGGGGCGGTGTTATCTGGGGGCTTCAGTCATTCCTTTGCTCCGGGACGAGGCGGGAGGGCGGATCGATGCTCGCCTCTGATTGGTGGATCCGGTCCTCCAGGTGGGGGCGCTCCGGCCAATCAGGAGGGGGGGGTAATTAATTATTCATTATTATTATTATCCCATCGTGACCAGCAGGGGCCGCCCTCGGGCAGCCGCCAGGACGCTTTCCTGCTATTCCCGACAATCCGCGACGCGCGGTTGGGTCGGTGTACGCACCGGCGGCGTCTCCCTCTGCGACTCACGCCGAGGTTCAGCGACGCGGATCGATGCGACCGACCTTCATCCATCTCGCGTTTGACACGAAAGCCGAATGTTTTTCGCTCGGCACGTTTCAGCTCCTCTGAAGGCTCAATTAAGGCTGCGGGCGGAGGTGCGATCCCCGCGTCTGGGAGATGGAACGCTGGGAAATCAGCGAGTTCGCCCGATTCCAGCTCACAACAAAAGAGCGGATCAAAACTTCTTCAGAAACGTCGCTTTGATGTAAAAGCAGGAAAACCCTCCAGCAGAGGGCAGAGTTCCCCGTTTGAGGACGCCGTCATGTGACCAAGGAATTCCGACCTCCGAATCCCAGAAGAAGCGAATCAATTAAAGACGGAAGGTTTAGCTGCGGCGCCTCAACTCCGATCTTTGAAAGAAATTCATTTAGGAAGGAATTTAAATTCCGGCGACCGAAGGCCAAACAGACATCGTTATGGGGGGGGGGCGCTCTTGTTTGACACAAAGACGGAACATCGCCTAATGAGCGCCGCGCGACATCGCTTGCGGTTTGCGCTGACGGCAGCTTCGCCTGACAGGTTCCTTTGGCGACAGCTCTGCTTCCGCAAACCTGAGGCGCCAGGAACGTCGGTAATGATCCGCGGGTAAACGCCGCTAAAACTGCAGCGACCTCGTTGCTGTTGCCACGGCAACGCGGCAGCGGGGGGGGTTCGAGCGCCTTTCGCCGGCTGCGCGGAGCGACGCCTCATCGCTTTGATCCTCGACGAGCGCAGAGGCGAGGACGCCCGGAGCGGAGCCGTGACTGACCTGAGGTCAGCGAGTTGACCGAAAATTCCAAGACCTTCCGAGCTTCCTCCGATCGATGTCCGCACGATCTCAACCGTCGACCGATCGGGAACCTCGATGTCCTTGACTGAGGGTTGGACACATCGACCCCGACCTGCTCCCCCTGGTGGCCGAGCCCAGAACTACGGTTTCCCTCAGGGTGGCGTTCGTTTTCCCACCTCATCAGACCCCGACGTTCCTGGCTCGTCTTGCGCATCAGTGCAAGCTTTGACTCCGCCCCCTCTCCCCCGGGCGCCGTCGGGGTTACAGTCTGGCGTTGAGGCGCCCCCGCGGCGGTCTGGATCGGGCTCCTCCTCCTCCTCGCCTCCGGCCTTCATCGCGGCGTTCCCTCCGCGGCGGCGGATGAACCCCCCCCTTCTCAGGATGTCAGCCAGCCGCGGTGCCAATTCCGACGTTTTGAAAGCGGCGTGATTCCCAGCAGCCCCCCCGCCAGCGCCGTTTCAAGGCTTAATTGCGGCGGAGTGTGAAAAGTTGAGCGGCGGTTCGCCCTTGGCCGCTCTTTCATCCTCAGATTTAACGGCGCCAGTCAAACCGTGTTTGGCGTCTCCGACGGCGCTGCGGAGGAGCGAGCTCCTTGTGCTAATATTGACCTGAAGGAAGCGGCGAGGAACGTGCGGGACATGAAGATCCCACCGAACACGGACTGAATGCGCTCGCCGTCGTTAGAGGACGCCCCTTTGATGTCTTTGAAAGTCACCTGTGTCCACCGCGCTGGTTTTCATAATGACGGCGCTTTAAAGTCAAACTGGGAGGAAGTCGCCGCGGCAACGGCGAGGTCAGCTCGGCAGCTGCTGCGGCGTTCCTCAAACAGAAACTTCCGAACTCTCCGAAGTGAGCTCGGGACAAACAACGGCGGATTAGTTTGTGGTTTCAGGGACTTCCTGTTTGGGCCTAACAGCCAACAACAAACCCAAACTGGACCAGTTTAACCAGTTTAACCAGCCTGACCAGGCTCCGCCTCCCCCTCAGCTGTTTTTCCCTGCCTGTTTGAAGCCGAGGCGGCTTTCCGTGTTTCCGTGTTTATCGCTCTCCCCGTTTATCGTCCCTCCACCTGATTGGCCGTTCCTAATGGAGCAAACCATCAAGGCCATCCTTACGAGATAACGGCGACAAGACGAAGGTCTGACGGCCAGATTATCTGCTGAATGGAGGCAGATACGCCCCCCAGACCCCCCCGACCCCCCCGCCTCACATTTTCTCCGTGTTGTCATTCTCGGCACACTTGGTGACGGATGAACGTTTTTCCAGGGAACACAGCGACGCTCCGATAATGAGAGTTCTCCTTTAGAACCACTGATGATAATGGACTTCATTATGCCCCCCCCCAACACACACACACACACACACACACACACACACACACATACACACATACACACACACACACACACACACATACACACACACACACACACACACACACATACACACACACATACACACACACACACACACATACACACACACACACACACACACACACACACACACGTACATACCCCCCCCCCAGTAAGCTGTCACCCTCAACAAATTTAAATTAGCCAGCTCGGAACAGATCTCACACCAGATTATTCCCATTCAGATTACCTCCGGAACGCCGTTCTTTTATGTCGCCGGTTTAAATTACTGGTGGATCTGAAGCAAGGCTGAGGGGGCGGGGCCGCATCAACGCAGGAGGAGGGGGATGAGGTCACCTTGAGGTGGGGGGGCGGGGTTCCGAGGGGGGCTAGGTGGGGTCTGGGGCAGGCGACCCCGAGGGATCAGCGACCGGTTCAGGAAAGTTAATTAACGATGTTCTACGTAATGAGGGCCAAGGTCGTTTGGAAAATGTGGCGATGAAAGACAACGACAAATGTCCATCCCGCTCAGCTAAGTGGGGGGTCGCCATGGTCACCGTGGTCGCCATGGTCGCTGTGGTCGCCATGGTTGCCGTGGTGCGTCCGTGCCTCCAGACGCAGGCGCCGATCCGCCGTCCCCCAGGACGTCTGCGAGGGCCGCGGACGCCCCCCCTTCACACCTCGTTACCCCCGTCCCCTCTCGTGACCTCTCCCCGCCGGCGAGTGCACCCCTTGGGACGGTCTCCAGCTCTGGCCCCGCCCCCCTCGCCGTCCTGTTTACATTCATCTGGTTTTTCTTTGAGGCCGACGTGTCCTTGAAGCTCTTTCATCGCCTCGTCTTTCATGTCGGCGACGGACGAGCTGCTGTCAGCAGCGGCTTCGCCCCGACCGCCGAGATCAGGACCGCGCGAACGAGACGACTTCCGCAGGCGAGAGGGAAGCGCGCCCTCCGGCGAGGTCGCGGCGGTCTGAGGCGCCCGGCGCCGACGCTCACCTTGACTGGGTCGTTTATTCAGAAACAGTCGTGACGGAGCGAAACAGGGAGCATCGAAATTAGAGCTCCTACCGTAATGCTTGGGGTCGATCAGTTGGGGGGTCGATCAGTTGGGAGGTCGATCAGTTGGGGGGTCGATCAGTTGGGGGGTCGATCAGTTGGGGGGGTCGATCAGCCAAGGGAGGGGTCAAACTTCAGCGCCGGCGTGTGTCAGAGCCCCCCCAAACGGGCCCCCCAGTTTGGGAGTAGTTAGAGCCAAGTTAGAGCTCCTACCCTGGTGCTTGTGGTCAATCAGTGTTGGAGGGGGGTCGATCAGTTGGGGGAGGGGTCAAACGTCAGCGCCAGTGTGTGTCGGAGCCCCCCCCCAAATGGGCCCCGGGGCCCCTTTAGTGGCGTTTGTGTCACTCGAAAAACTTTGATGTCGTTGCTGCTGTTATTATTAACCCCCCCCTCAACCCCCCAGAAAGAAGGGACGGGGCTGAAGGAGTGGGAGCATGTACCTGGTTGCTGGTTCGCCGCCCCTCCCTCCCCACCACCGACCCGGCCCTTTGAACAAAGCGCCAGGCCGACCCGGGGCGGCGGCGGCGAGCTGGAGCGGAGACGGAGGCTGCTAATTGGTCGGCGCGGTCGGCCCCTGTCAGACGAGGCCTTTCATGGCCTTTTCATGGCGTTCTCCAGGGAGGAAGAGGAAGCAGCAGTAATGAGGCTCCTACCTGGTGGTGGTGGGGGGGGGTCAGGGGGGGGTCACTCCTGGGCAATTACAGAGGAATCATGAGAGCTTCCTCCTCTTCTAAACCCTCCTCCTCCTCCTCCTCCTCCTCGTCAGGAAACTATTTCTTTTTGGAGGGGGGGTCCCGGGGGTGGGGGGGGTGAGGGGTGGAGAGTGGGGGGGTAGGAGTAAAGACAAAGCACCTTGTTGGTATTTAGGAAATGTCTGCCGAGGTGCGGCCTGTTACTCCTGAGGGTCCTCATTATTAACCACCGCCTTTAACCCAGGCTAGGGGGGCGGGGCCTCCGCAGGGGGGCGGGGCTACGTCCCAGAACCGGCTCCGGTGTTGATCTGGGAACGTCTGAAGGTCTGCAGATCTCGTCAGGCGGGATGTAAACGCCTCCTCCGACCCCACGGCGACCTTTAGCTTTGATGGGGATGGCGGTGCTCCGTTTGAAGGACCGACGGCGGACGTCGGCCGGAGGCTCGTTATCCGCCTGAAGGTTGGCGCTCCGGAGCTTCAGAAGGAATCTCGAATGTGTCCAGAAGGTGTGAGGCTCTCCTGGAGGTTGGAGGTGAGGCGCCCAGTTCCGTTTCGCTTTAACGACTCCTCGTTACGCCCCGACCCCAGCCAAGGTCGAGGCCCCCCCAGAGGGCGGAGCTTGGAACGAGCTCCGGAAGAGGAAGCGACCACCACTGAACCAGGAAGCCGCTACCTGAAAGTGAGTCATCGGCAAGCGGCGCCCTCATCAGCGAGCGGCGCACTCGTCTGCTCCGCAACGCCGGGTGATTTATCTGACGCGCTGACACAGATCGCTCAATTCAACAAAAGGTCAGCGCGGTCGGCGGAAAAACACTCCGGTTCGAATCGGTCCGCACAAACGAGCCCCACCGGAGTGGCGGCGCCAAACCCGAGCGAATCGGTCAGGAACCAGCCTTCGCTGAGGAAACGGGTTGGCTCTCTGTCGCCACCTTGTGGCGGCGGCTGGAACTGCAGCGCTGATTCCAAACTGTTAACGAACTGGGATGGCGAGGCGAGGCGTCCCGTTGATGTTCGTTACGACGGGATGAGATCCTCTCTGTCGAGAGCGCGGCGTTCCTTATTTGCCATCAAAAGCACCGGCGCTGCGTTCAGGTTCCATGACAGCAGGTTGTAAATGCAAAACTCTGCTCTTTCCAGGGCGCTGGGATCTGTTTTCCCGCCGCCGCAGTGCTCGCCGTCACGGGTCAGCGATTCTCCGCGGGGCTCTGGGTCTGCCGGTCGGCGCCTCGGCAGCGGCGGAGAGGCGTGCTCGCTGCGGCGGGCGATCAGAAAGTCTGAAATTGGCCCGGAGAGAGCGGCGCTGTCAGAGAAAGAGCACATCATCGCAGAGAAGAAATGGAAAAGGCCGGCCCCCCGCCGGGCGCAGGAATCCAGGCGCTTCGCCGCGAACATCAGAGAAAATCTCGGCTCTCGCGACGCAATCAAACATGCGAATGATCGGTGTGATGGAGGAGGGAGCGGACGCGTTCAGGCCTTTAATCGCCGGGCGACCTCATCTGATCCTCATGGAGCGTTCAGGGGCACGAAAGTCGCCGAAAAGAGGCGGCAAAGAGGGAGAGAGTGAATGTGGCGAGGGCCTGAGGAGGCGTGTGTGTGTGTGCATGTGTGTGTGTGTGTGTGTGTGGGCAGCGTTAAATAATTTAGGCCGTGTGATCAGAGCCGCTAATTAGCCCTTGTTCTGCCGATTTAATCAGGGCCGCCGTGTCGGGGCAGCGGGGGCGGCGAACCGCCGTATGTTCGCCTGCTGTGTGATCACAGCAGGGCCTCAGGTAGAGGACACGGGGACACGGCCCCCCCGCCCCCCCCAGTGCTGTCTACACCAGGCCCGCTAACACCATTCCTGTCCCACTAATTAACCTCCTCCTGCCGGTATCAAAGGGTATTGGAGCGTATCGCGGAATATCGGGTCGTATCGGAGTGTATTGGAGCATATCGGAGTGTATCGGGAAATATTGGGGTGTATCGGAGTGTATCGCGGAATATCGGAGCATATTGGGGTGTATTGGGGAACATCTGGGCGTATTGGAGTGTATTGGGGAATATCGGGTCGTATCGGAATGTATCGGGTCGTATCGGAGTGTATCGGGTCGTATCGGAGTGTAGTGGGCTGGATTGGGGCACATCAGGGTGTATCAGAGAGTATCGGACCTTATTGGGGCGTATCCGAGTGTATCGACACATATCGGAGCATATCGGAGCGTAGCGGGAGTATCGGAGTGAGCGGTTCCGCTCCACTACAACAGGAAAAGTTCAGGAGCTGTTGGATTACAAACTTTCTGGAAATGCCGGCCAGCGCGGCGCCCGCGGGTGGCGTGGATCGGCGGCGGGAGGATCCACTCTTCGTCCATTTCCTCCTCAAAAAAAATTGTCTGAAGTGGAAAATCACAGCTGATGGCGGCCGACGCGGCGCTCAGGCCGTCCAGACGCGTCCGCAGGTCTCCGTAATCAGATTCCTGACGGGAGAGGTTACCATCCGGAAGGACCCAGATGGCCGACGCCTCTCCTGGGCGAAGACGTGCTTTGATTTCGCCTTCGACAATAAAAAGACGAACTCTCGGAATACTTGTTCCTCCCTTCTCACGGCGTAGGACAGACGCAAATCTGCTGGAGAAGGATATTGAATTTGTTTCAAGCTACGCTCCCGCGACGTGCAGCTGGAGTCGAGGAACACACTTTGATTTGTGACACGCAGAGAAGTGGAGGAAGAGGAGGTGAAGAGGGAGAGGAGGGAGAGGAGGAAGAGGCGTGGGGAACAGAAGTGGAGCGCCCCGCTGGGGTAATTTGCCTTGGGTCTTAGAGAGCTGACTGCCACTGCTGGAAGAGTCGGAATGAAGGAAGATACGGGAAAGAGAGGAGATGTGGGAACAGCGTGAGGGAGGAGAGGGGCTCCGCAGAAAATGGGGGGAGGAGGAGGAGGAGGGGGAGGGGAGGGGAAGGAAGAAGAGGTGGATAAAGAAGAGGAGGAGGAAGAGGGGGAGGGGAAGAGGAGGATAAAGAGGACGAGGGGGAGGAAGAGGAGGGGGAAAAGGAGGAGGAGGAGGAGGAGGAGGAGGAAGAGAGGAGGAATAAAAGGAGGAAGAGGAGGGGGAAAGGAGGAGGAAGAGAGGAAGAATAAAAGGAGGAAGAGGAGGAGGAGGAAGAGGAAGAGAGGAAGAATAAAAGGAGGAAGAGGAGGAGGAGGAAGCGTTTCTGGAATTGTCCACCATTTATTGGCATTTCAAGTTCATGGCCACAACTGTCGTGACCCTGCCCCCTCATTGCCCCGCCCCTCATTGCCCCGCCCCCTCTCCCACTGAAGACACGCCTCCTTCAGCCTTCTGCTGGATTTTACGTTTTTTTTAACGTCGATGAAACAACTGCAGCTACACGCGTCAGTTGGGGGCGGAGCCTCCTGCAGCCCGCCCGAGGCCGCGGGCTCGCATCCACGGCGAACGAGCGAAGCGCGTCATCCCCGGTAAAGGACGATGTAGACGAGCACCGCATCAAAGACGGCGACGCCTTTAATGTGGTAAATGTCGCCTGGTAACAAGCCAACATGGCGGAGCGGCGTTTGACATGAAAGGGGAGTCAGACCGGGTCACATGACTTCACACACCACCGACTGACAGAACCTGACACACGCACACTCTTACACACACACACACACACACACACACACACTCAGACACACACACACTCACACACACACACACTCACACGTGCACACACACACACACTCACACACTCTTACACACACACACACTCAGACAGACAGTCACACACACTCACTCACACACACTCAAACACACACACTCTTACACACACACTCACACACTCACACACACTCAGACACACTCACACACACACACTCACACACACACACACACACAGTGATAACTGTCCTCAGGTGTTCAGTGTTTTTACTCTCGTGGTTGTGGTCTCCTCGTGGTGGTGGTTACTGAGGAGACCCCCCTCCTCACACACACACACACACACACACACACACACACACACACAGACACACTTCGCCCTTGTGCCCGAGGTGAATGCCGAGGAGTCGGCCCCGCCCCCTCCTGCCCGGGGGGGGTCTCAATGAATTCCAGATTAGATCATCGTTACAGGATCATAACCGTCACCTAATTGCCAATTTCTCTTTTTAATTGAATCTGCTGGAGTGAGGAGGCAGAGATGGGGGGGCGCTGGGGGCGGGGCCTCTGCTGACCGGACGTCAGGCCTCGTGGTCGCGGCGTCATGATTGAAGGCTGCGCCCGAGCGCCCCCCCGACAGGTGACCAGTCAGGTGACCACCAGCCAGAGTCACATGACTGCCCCTGCAGGAGCGTGAGATAGGTTAGGCCCCGCCCCCTGCTGGTTGACTGGAGCCCAGAGTGTGTGTGTGAGTGTGTGTGTGTGTGAGTGTGTTTGTGTGTGTGTGTGTGTGAGTGTGTGCATGTGTGTGTGTGAGTGTGTTTGTGTGTGTGTGTGTGAGTGTGTGTGTGTGTGAGTGTGTGCATGTGTGTGCGTGTGTGTGCGTGTGTGTGTGTGCGTGTGTGCACGTGTGTGTGTGTGTATGTGTGTGTGTATGCGTGTGTGTGTGCACGTGTGTGTGAGTATGTGTGTGTGTGAGTGTGTGTGTGCATGTGTGTGTGTGCGTGTGTGAGTGTGCGTGTGTGTGTGTGTGCGTGTGTGTGTGTGAGTGTGTGAGAGTGAGTGTGCGTGTGTGTGCGTGTGTGTGTGTGTGTGTGTGTGTGTGATGGGGGGGTCCCGCTGCTCTTCCTCAGTACCTGTCATTGATGAAGACCCAAGGAGACCCCCCCCCCCCCTCAGTCATAATCCAGCCCGGCGTTTTCCGCCGCCGTGAGAACTCGAAGCCTTCGCAGCGTTTCTGTAAATCCGGAGCGACCGCGGGGAGCCGGCGTCCCGCCACGCCGCCACCGCTGCCCCCCCCCCTGGACTGACGGACCAATCACAGGCCACCGCTCGACCCCCTCCATCTTCAGAACTCTCTCACTCACACCCCTCCTCCTCCTCCTCCTCCTCCTCCTCCTCCTCCTCCTCCTCCTCCTTCTCTCTGCCTTTCATTCCTTTGCGTTAAGTCGTTGCATCCCCCCTCCTCTTCCTCTCCTCCTCTCTCCTCCTCTCTCCTCCTCTTCCTCTCCTCCTCATCCTCCTCTTCCTCATCCTCACACCTTTCGGTCAGAAGAGGAAGAGGAAGCTCAGGGAGACGCTGCGAGGATGAAACTCTGAGGCGCCGAGCGACCACGAGAGCACGAGCACAACTGTGAGTACGGCGGTCTGTGCAGCGCACACACACACACGCACACACACACACACACACACACACACACACACACACACACACACACACACACACACACACACACACACACACACACACACTCAGAGTGAACGACTGTGTGTTTGAAGTGCCCATGCGTGTGTGTGTGTGTGCATCTTTGTGTGTGTGTGTGTGTCGGTGGTTCCCGTTATCCGTCGTCCTGGATCAGGACATCAGAACTTCCCGACGCTCCTCTCCTGAACTGATGTTTGTACACGTTGTTGTTGCCCCGGTAACGAGCAGGGTCGAGGGTCACCTCTTTGTAACGGTGTCAGTGGCGGTCCTCGCGTGTCCCCCGGTGGGGGTTGGGGGGGGTTCTCCTCGCCGCTCATTGTTTGGCGGGAAGCGTGGAGGGGGCTGGGGTGGGGGGGAGTGGGGGGGCTCATCTGCAACCGTCACGATTTTCCGATTACGCCGCGGCGAGTTCCCATCTCCCCGTTTCCTGCTCCCATTTCAGGAGCGGGACTAAAGCCCCCCCGAGGACGCTCTGGTGTTACAGCCACCGGGGGGGGGGGCTCCGCCACACTCATCAGCTGGTGGGGGGGGGCTACTACCACCCTCTCCTCTCAACACCCCCCCAGGGTCCTCCCGGATTCGCTCTGCGTCTCCGATGAGCAGCGGAAGGATGTAAAACACGGAGAGTTGTGGCGGACTCCGCTGGACCGTGACCCCCCCCATGCCCCCCCCCACGCCCCCCTTCCCCCCAACGCTGGATTAACATTTCCTCGCCGCCTCATCTGTGTTTGGGCCGCGGGCGTTCCCGGCGCCCATCCCGATGCCCCCGCTCCTCCGATCGTCTCTTCGTTGACCTCGGAGCTGAGTCCAAGCGAGCGCTTGGACTCAGCTCCTCCAGACGTGCAGCGACGCGTCGACGGTCCCCGAGGCCCCACCGCGGGGCCCCGCCCCTCGACGCGTTCGTAGAAGTGACGGCAGCTCGGGAAGGCGGTCCCTTTTTTTTTTCGCAGGAAAGATTCCGGAATCCGGATCTGGACTAAACCTGGGAGACTGGGTTTGAAGAGCTGGACCGGATCGGGATTACAGGATCTAAGCCCGGCCTTTGATCCCGAACCTGGCCTCAGATCGGGACCGCCACGATCCCGTCCTCAGCGTCTGGTGGGCGTGGCCCGTTCTCGGGATATTCCGGGGGAGCAGAAAAAAAGCGACATCACAAAAAGTAATTTAAACTCCGTCCGTTAATGCGTTAACTTTCATCCCGGACTCGCCCGCGGCGTTCAGAGGAATTCCTGCAATTTAAATCCGGCCGGCGCGGCGGCTTCTCCCCGCCAATTTAAATTTATCTCCTCGCCGCGGCGTCTCATTGTCGGGGAACACGTCCGCCGCCGTTAATGGCGTTTTACGCCAGGAAACATATTTAATTACACGTATCTTTGAGCCCAGAGGTGCTGTTAATATAAGTCCGTGTGATCTGTGCGGTTATTAAAGCTGGCGGAGGGGGCGGGGCCAGCGCCCCCCCCCACCCCAGCGCCCCCCAAGCTGGTGCTTCGTATTGATCAGTCGGTCGGTAACTAGTCCTGATCATCGATACAGACCCTTACTCGAAGGCCGGGGAGTCTGCCCGCCCTCCCCGAAGGCTCAATTACCCAGCACGCACCAGGAGAGGCGGCGGCGGCAAGGGTGGTGGGGGGGGGGGCGAGGAGGATGGGGGGGCGATGGGGGGGTTCAGCCTCCGACAAGGTCAAAATATACACGTCAGCCCTGAAAATCATTCTGGCGAGCTCGCCGACCACGACGGAGCGCGCTCGAGGGCCATGAATGCTGCATGTAGCGGGGAGGGGCGGAGTTAGGTAGTTTAGGTAGTTAGGCCACGCCCCCTCCGCAGCAAGCCCCTCCCCTTTTGGGCTCTACGCTGCATTTAGCGGAGCTGCATCGACCTCCGGTCCAGCTGTTTTACGTCTTTAGCCGCCTGACGACGCTCAGCGACGCCTCGTGGGCCCCCGAGGTCGTGGGGGGGGGCGAGGTGGGGGGGCGCGGTTAGCCTGTTAATCTGCGGCGTGTTTATTTAGTCCTTTTTATTAGAAGGTTTATGGCAGCCCTGGGTGGGCTTTAGCAACTCAGTCGCTATTTAATCAGCCCCCCCGCCCCCCCGCCCCCCCCGGCGTTAACCTTCATTACCTCCACGTGTCATTCTCTGCAGGGTCACGCAAAGTATCATCAAATATTTATGATATTAATAACCGCCTTTGGGGGGGGGTAAATAAATCTGCTCCTACAGCTCGATTAACGACTCATTCCACTTAATAAACGACTGAAGGGGAACTGAAGGAGTCTGGCCTGGGGGGGCCTTAAGGGGGGGGGCGGGGCTAAGGGGGGCGGGGCTGAGGGGGCACTTAAGGGGGGGGGCAGCGTCCTCCTGATCACACTACCTTCAGATGAGTCTCTGCTGAGGAGGCTCCAGATCTCCGGGGGAGCGTTACCCATCGGGGGGTGGTGTGTGTGTGTGTGTGTGTGTGTGTGGAGTGTGTGTGAGTGTGTGTGAGAGTGAGTGAGTGAGTGTGTGTGTGTGAGAGAGTGTGTGTGTATAAGTGTGTGCTGTTTAGCATGGAAGGCGACTGAGGCAGCGCCCGACATTAATTATCCGTTTTTCAGCCGAAGTCTGGTGACGCCGATTAGAGCCGGGTTTGGAGAACGCTGCCGTCTAATGAGGAAAACTGGCCTCTCCGTGGAGCTCTCCAGGCACACTTGATCCGCTCTGCAGCTCCGAGAGTGAGAGTGTGTGTGTGAGGGTGTGTGTGTGTGTGAGGGAGAGGTAGTGTGTGTGACTGTGTGAGGGTGTGTGTGTGGTGTTTGTGTGTGTCCATGAGCATGAGGGTGAATGTGCGTGTGTTTGTGTGTGTGTTTGTGTGTGTTTTTGTGTGTGTGTGTGAGGGAGGGTGTGTGAGAGGGTGTGTGGTGGTTCTGTGTGTCCATGTGTATGTGCATGAGGGTGTGTGTGTGTGTGTGTGCTGGGAGGAGGGACGTTCTCTGAATGTGATGCTCAGTAGATGATGTCAGGGTTGAGACGCTCCCAAAGCACCAAAAACCAGATTTTACTGTTTTTTTTTAAAGGGAGCGTTTTCACTTTTCCGTAAAAGTTAAACTCTCAGATTCCGACAGATCCCGAGTGTGTGTCGGGCTGGAACAAAAGGGAACGGAAGCGCGCGGGAAAAGGTCACGTGACACGTTTAGCACACGACGAAACCGCTCGTTTGACGTCGTCCCGGATCGTCGCGATCAAAATAAAACAACTTTAACTGGAGTCGATCGTCAGCGTGGTGACAGTTTTCATCCTGAGGCGTAAATAAAGAAACAAAAGAGAAACAAACAAAGCTACAGTTTCCTGCTGCCGCAGTAAAAGAGACATAAATGCACTGTGACGAGTGTGTGTGTGTGAGAGAGAGTGTGTGTGTGTGTGTGAGAGTGTGTGTGTGAGTGTGTGTGAGAGAGTCTGTGACGAGTGTGTGTGTGTGAGAGAGTCTGTGTGTGTGTGAGAGAGAGTGTGTGTGTGAGTGTGTGTGAGAGAGTCTGTGTGTGTGTGTGTGTGTGAGTGTGTGTGAGAGAGTCTGTGTGTGTGTGTGTGTGAGTGTGTGTGTGTGAGTGTGTGTGAGAGAGTCTGTGACGTGTGTGTGTGTGTGAGAGTGTGTGTGTGTGTGTGTGAGAGTGAGAATGTGTGTGAGTGTGTGTGTGAGTCTGTGTGAGTGTGTGTAAGTGTATGTGTGTGAGAGTGTGTGTGTGAGTGTGTGTGAGTTTGTGAGTGTGTGTGAGTGTGAGTGAGTGTGTGTGTATGTGTGTGTGCGATTGTGTGTGTATGAGTGCGTGTGTGAACGTGTGTGTGAGTGTGTGTGTGAGTGTGTCTGTGTGTGTTTCTCTGTGTGTGAATGTGCATGTGAATGTGTGTGTGAGTGTGTGTGTGTGTTTCTCTGTGTGTGAATGTGTGCGTGAGTGTGTGTGTGTGTTTCTCTGTGTGTGAATGTGCATGTGAATGTGTGTGTGAGT
>CAJVRN010000052.1:7317500-7362500 GCA_911728415.1 Lagocephalus sceleratus | reverse complement strand
ACATCTCAGTTTCAGCTCCGACCCGCCGCCTCAAGGCTGCACCGACGGATGAGACGAGACGTTCGAGCCTGTTGTGGGAACGTCTGCTCTCATCGGGCCCACGAAGGTTTGAGCTGAACTGGGAGGAATCGTGTGGTTGACAGAGGAGACGAGGAGAGGAGGCGAGGAGAGGAGGCGAGGAGAGGAGACGAGGAAGTGAGGAAAGGAGATGAGAGGAGACGAGGAGACAAAGAGAGGAGAGGAGGGAGTGACTTCATGGAAGAATTTCGAAGTGAAACCTGCCAGGAATCCTCCGCATTCCCGTTCGTTGGACTAGCATTTTATTTTGAAAGAGTCTCGACGGCGCTGAGTTCTGATTGGTCGACCGGGTGAGTGGGCGGCGGCCTGATCTGACCCTGGAGACAGTTTACGAGCGCCTGTAACAAGCCGAGGACGCCGCGGCGGCCGCTTCTGTCGGTGTCGGAGTTCACGTCGCGTTACCACGGCAACGGCTGCTTTTCTCCCCCAACGTCAAAACGGGCGAACGGTCGGTCAGGCGACGCAGACGTTTGAGCCGCGAGCGGTTCGGTGGCTCGCCATCGACGGGATGGCGGCAGAGGACCTCGGGCGTGCTCCGGCGCCTTTTCTTCGTTTCATTCTTCATTTAGACTAAAAAAATGTGCGAAAGTTGGAAAACTTCCACCTTCTGAACCGATTTCGCCGAAGAATCGGAAGATTTTCTGTTTTCCAATTTGTCGTCCGAACTCTTTAACCTCGGCTCTTTAACGCCTCCTTTCTCTCCCGTTATCAGTTTTTAATGGTCGTTGGCCTCTCGCTCCTCGCGCGGCGCGCTGATAATCGATAACGGGGCGGGGCGAAGGTTAGCCTCTGGGCGGGGGCCGTCGGCCGGCTCGCCATCTGTGCGTGCGCTGGTGGGATGCGCTTCCCCGTGGCGTGCTGGGTAATGGAGATCAGTAATTGGCCGCCATAAATCCTGCGTGAGGACGAGGTGGGTCAGAACGGGCTGATTACCGAGACATTACGCTCAATCCGAGCCGGTCCTTGACTGCGAAGATTTGGCCGGCGGAATTCTCATTATCCAGCTCGCCGCGCGTTCGGATCTGTGCCAAGGCCTCCTCGCCGATCCCGCCGCCACCATCAAACCGCTCATAAACATCAAGAGGAGCGCGCCCTCCTAAATAACTTATGTCCAGAAATGAAGCGGGCGCCCGGACACGCGTTCCTGCGGTTCGGCGACCTCCGAGTGACCTCTGAGCGATTCCGTCTGCAAACATCAAACTCGTCGGGGGGGGGGGCATTTTACGGCGTGTCCACTGTAAGGACGCAGCAGAGGACACGTAGTCGCCGTGTTCGAGGGGAACTTTGTTCCATCCGTCAAGCGGGCTCTTTGTTGGTGGCGTCCACCAGGGGGCGCCGTCCTCAGCCGTGTCGGGGCACGCCCCCCCCAGTAGCAGCGGTCCCCAACCTTTTTATTACCATAAAAGTACCGGGGGGGGGTACACATAGATGTTTACATGTCCAGTCTAAATCTAAATCTGGGCCTTTTCCCCTTCAAAATAAACTTCCATGTCTGTTTTTTACTCATTTTGATGCTTTTGGTGCTCAAGTGACCGAGATGTAACCGAGAGAATCCGGTTTTTCAAAATAAAAGACTTGTGTAAACACAACGGAAATAATAAACTATTTCTTGGCGGACCGGTACCGATTGATCCACGGACCAGTAGGGTCCCCGCCCCGGGGGTTGGGGACCACTGGTCTGAAGGGTGATTAGCCCGTCAGCCACGTGGCTGATGGATGCCGCCGTGCTAAAGTGCCCCTCTCTTATTCTCCGTCTCCTAAATCCATTTTAAGCTCCTCAGTCGGAAAAACAGTCCGCAGAAGGTGAATCAGGCGGTAAAGCCGCTCGCCTCTCAGCCGAGGGTGTGACTCACTGGATTATGGGAACAGTAGTTTCTGCTCCATCCTTTAAGTTCTCCAATGACGCTTTTATGCTCCCGCTTTTGTCGCGGCGGCGTCGCTTTTCTCCGTCGAATTCCTCGGTTGTGGTTCCGTCTCCTCCGATTCGCCTCCCCAGAAGCCTTTCTGCTTTGTGTGTGTGTGTGTGTGTGTGTGTGGCGAAAAACAACATCGTGTGAAAAGCGACGCTAACGATCGGGTGTCATATCGGGAACGTCGATGCGCCGACGGCTGGAAATATGAGCTAAATGAGCGAGAGCGGCGAGATGGAGGGGAATGGCGGCGGCGGCCCCCCCGCGGTGTGAAGTGTTCCCACTCAGAGGAGCACTCATGCGACCGTCCTCCCCGCTCCTTCACTTAGCGGCCTCCATTTGGGATCCGCCACAAACACCGTTTTAGCGCTTTTATCTTAATGCACCGCCGCTGAAGGCGCGATTACCGCTGCTCTCGGCCCCGCCCACTCCGAGGCGCCGTCCCGCCAAAGGCAGAGGGTTCGCGCCGCGCCGCTAGGCCACGCCCCCTCCCCGGGGGCCGCGGGAACGCGGAGGGAGCAACGCCAGGGAACGTCAGGTCGGTTCCTGGTATTCCCAGCTCGAGAAACGGGAATGTCTGTTTTCCCGTCAGAGTTGAGCGTCCAACCCCCCCGCCGGCGCCAATCGATTTATTTATGTTTATATGTATGTATATAGATATTTATAATCCATTTTTCAGCCGCCGTTTAGGCCTCGTTAAGACGTGTTTAATTTTTCCGGGCTGAACGTGAACGCACCGCGGCGCTCCTCGGTTAGCCTCAGCTAACGCGGAGAGAGCGAGGGCAACAATAACGTTACCTTGACAGCGACGTTCCTCACAACGGGCCAGACTGAAGCAATTAATCGATAGAAAGAGCTCCAAACAAAGAGGAGAATGTCATAAAGAAAGAGTCAGAAATGCGTTTATTAAAGTCAAATAAGTTACGTCATCGGCGCAACCGCGTTACGCAAGTTCCGCGAGGACAAACGGGCAAGACCGACGAAATTAGACTTTTAGAACTTCCAGATCGATTCCTGATTTTATCGATCTCTGGGCGTTCCCGCCCGGTCACGTGACCCGAGGGTCCGCGCGCGCGAGCGAGCCGCGTGCGGTTCCCCGAAGCGCGCGAGCCGCTCGCTCGGTTCGCCCTTGAATGCTAACGACGGCTGTTTATGCGCAGTCACGTCTGCGCTCCCGGAGGATCTCAGCCCGGATTTCCAAACTCTTAAAACAAATCACACCGTGTTGTCAGCATAACAATGTCAATAAAATGACACTTCACTTCTGCGTTAGCGAGCCCCCCCCCCCCCGACACCCCCACCCCCCACCCGCCCGCTCCACCGCCGGCGTTCCGCATTATCTAAATCTGCGACACGACTCCTGCAATCCGCCCGACAGCTGCCCCAAAACAAATGGGAACGGATGAAAAATGCAAATGCGGCTCCGAAGTTTCCCGTTGCCGCCGTCGTCGTCGCCAGCGACCGCCGGGCAGCTTAACTGCTTTGTTTCGTTCCTTCCTGGTCGGAAAAGTTGAGGGAGCGTTTCCGTCGGGCCGGGCACTCGTCTTTGTTTAAATTGTTCCGTTTAAATTAGCCGCGGGTTTGTGGCGTCGGAATTCTAAGGACAACGCCGCTTTTAATGAGCTACGCTTAGCCTCATCAAAGCGATGCTTTGATGACGTAACCGTGACACGGGTCCTTGGGGGCGTTCCCTTTAAGGGAAAAGCTGCGCTCTTCTCAGGGACGCGGCATTCCAGAGCTTCTCGTTTCCCGTCACGAAGGTCAGGGAACCGCAGCGTTCCCGACGTTCGTGGAGCGGAAACGGGAAACGTTTGACAGGGAAACACGACAGGAACAATTAAAGCCGCCTGGCTTCTCTTAGGTCCTCAAATGTTTACTGAACGTCGTGTTACAGAAAACGAGCTGCGGAGACGCGAGGCAACAGCGTTAAATACATCCCGTGTTACTATGGCGATGAGAACAAGCCCCCCCCTCGTTGATTAGCGCTAATCAACGTTCAGAGTTTCTGCTCCAACCTTGAGCGTCGTTACGTGACCAGCTTTGACCTCTGACCTTCAGATCCCGACACCTTTGATTCCGCTGTCCCAGGTGGTCGGAAGGGATCGTGGGAAACTCGGAAGAGGCTTCGGGAGTTTTTCCACGCAAACGCGATTTTTGATTTTAACGTCTGCCGCGTCAGTCGAGACGTTACGACCCCGGGGATCCGATTTTCCCCGAAGCCGACGCGTGCCTTTTCACGGCCGTCATGTGACGGAGGAGGAGAGAATCGGAACGCCAAAGAGAAGTGAGGGGGGGGGGTTGGCGGTGGGGGGGGGGGCGGCGCCCGGCCCTGACACCTCGTGAAGAGCGCTCATTCATCACACGGCGTCGAGCTTGAGCCTCCGTAAATCACTGTGGATAAAGGATACGCCGTAAAGAATGGAATAGTGAAGGTAAGGGGTTTAAATCCCCCCAGATGATCCCAGATAAACACCCGGAGACTTCTGACAGTCGCTCGTTACCGCGGCGAGCTGGAGGAGCTGTCACCGCTCCGCTCCTCGCCTTTCATCTGCCGCTAACAGTCTGCCTGCTAATATCCTCAATTATCGCGCCAATATGTTGCCTGGGAAAAGCGAAAGTTCCGCCGAGGCATCCGCAGTTTAAAAGTTTTAATTTGACAGCTTGCGGCGTGACGGCGGCGGCGGTGGCGGCGCGAGGCGGTGCTGCAGGGGACGTGCTGGACGGCCGTGCTTCCCGCTCGGACGGGAATATTCGTCTGATTCTGGAATCAATTTTTTTATCCGTTTTAAGGTTGACGATCGAGAAGCTGGTTTTCTGGGATTACGACTTTGTTAACGTTGTAATCTGGCAGTCATCAGCTCATCTCAACTGATTGGAGGTTGAGCCTGGCTCCGCCCCCTCTTTAGTCGGTCGCAACTTCACGATTCCCGGAAATTAGCCGCAACTCGTGTGAAGCCGATATCCGAGATTTCAGACGTTCCCTTATATCAGAGATTTCACGACGGCCTGAGGGCTGGCCCCGCCCACCTGTTGAGGGCCCATCGGTCTTGGAGGTCAAACAGCGGTGCCCCAGAGCCGCGACGGCGTGTTCGCCTCGGCTCCTCCCGCGGCGCCGATCCGTTTGCGAGCGGGCGAGCGAGCCGTCTCCCGTGACAACCTCCCGTCTTCACTTGACATGCAAATGCGAAGCGGTGGAAGCCGGAGAAGATGGAGTGAAAAGAGCGAGCAGATGTGGGAGGCGGCTTCTTCCTACACAACTTTTATTCAGGGCTACAAACGCGTGGGCGGCTCGTTTCACCGTCAACGCCGCACACGCTTCCACGCTCGTCCAAATAACGGCGCCGCCGACGGACCCGTTTGGGTCCCTGTGAGGACCCTCAGAACCCCTGCAGCGCCCCCTACCGCTGCATCGGGCCATCAGGTGTCATGTGACTTTGGCTCTGCTTCCGGAGGCGGGAGACCATCGTGGATCCTCCCGGGAGTGTTGATGAAAGAGCGGCGAACGCGGGCGGGATCGGACGTCGGCGCAGAGGCTACGAACGGCGGCCGGCTCGAGCGAGGCGGTGAAATCAAAAAGACCTGTTTGGATCCGACAGGTTGATTTTATTCTTCCGCAACCTTGAGCGTGGCGAGAGCGCTGCGCACAAAAGAGTCGTTTTCTTCTGAGGTCAAATCAAAAACGTGCCAAGGCGCGACTAAAACGGATCGGAGTTGCCGGCGAAGTTTACGTTGGCCCTCGGAAAACACGGATAAAGGGAATAAAACCAGGAAAAGGCTCATTGTACCAGGAACGCTCTTTAGATCAGCCTCGTCGCTGAGGTGCAGCGGTTCTGCGTAACAAGAAGAGTTCATGGTGCCTGAGAAAGAAGGCTGGGAAACACGGGAAGTACGGCGCCGGGATCAGGAATTCTGTTACAGTTCTGGCTTTAGCGTGGCGGTGGGGGGGCGGGGCTTATAGTCGCAGCTGAGATGTGACGAAGGGGAGTTACCGCAGCTGTGACGGATGTTTCTGAAACGGGGTTCCTCGACGTTCCGCCGTGTTCCTCGGGTTTCTCAAGGTTCCTTGGCGTTCCTCGGGTTTCTTCGTTCCTCTTTCGCTCCCGCGGGTTTGGTGCCGCTCGCGGTTGCGAGGCGCGGAAAGCGGCAGAGCGTCTTCCTGCGTTGACTCTGTGAGCGCTCGCACAACCTTGACGGCGTCGCGTGGGCGTCGCCGCGCGCGCCTCTTTGTTGATCAAAGGCGGTGTGCGGTGGGGGTTTGCGACAGGCCGCACGCGTCTCCTCCGCCGGCGGCGGTAAAGCGGCACCGTTGGCGCCCAGACGAGGATTAATCACAGGATCACAGCTGAGCGAACTCCGGCCTGGAGATCGAGCCTCATTTCTCCTCGATAACAAACCGCGGCTGCAGAAATCCAATATTTCACCTTGAAGCGCTTCATAAGTTCTCTACGCTGGCCGGGTCGGCGGATGATTACGGCGGCAGGTTAGAAAGTAAACTTTAAAAACGGCGAAGGGAGCGCTGCAACATATGGGCGACGTGCGGCGTCCGCCAACCAGCAGGCGGAGGAATCGCATTAATTGCGACGCTCTCGTCCAACAGCAGATGTCGGTACTCCAGCCTGGACCCAACGTCGCGGTTTGGCCGGGAACTCGGAGCCGCGGACGTTTTAATCTAAAAATATTCTATAAAACCGAATCTGTGGGGACGATTAAAGAAAAGAGACCAAGATTTATTTTTCTACACAAACGATGCAAAAATATCTCGAAATGATCTGATAACAAAAGAATGGTCAAAGTTAAAAGAAAAGAGTTAAACATCTGATAATACCGACCTTGTGTTGATTGTTTATTGGTCTTTTGTTGCTTTTATTAGTCAAAGACGAAGTTTTGCTTCATGCGAGGTTTGGCGGCCTCTGGTGGCGGAAACAGGAACAGGATATTTGCTTTTTAGGATTCGGCATTGAAACGTGGAGTTTAGTTTCTAATATTTATGCTATAAAATCAATCTATTACAAACGTAGCGACACGGCGGATGGAGGCCGCATTAATGTTTATAAATATCTTTATCTGAAGTTCGTTAAAATGATAAAATATTCTCAAAATTCCGACCTTTTTCAGGGTAAAGTGAGGAATAAAGTGCAGCTCGGGTAAGAGAGGAAAGTTTTTGATGAATCAAACCCGCTGTTCTCCGTCTCACATTTCTGCTTCCACTTGTTTTCATCTTCACTATTTTTATGCTAATTAATTTCACCGATGCAACAACCTGCCGAGCAAGACAGAAGTGTCACTAATTAGCCCAGATCGGCTTTAATTAAGCTGTTTTCGCGGGGAACCGACGTCCAGTTAACGACCTCCTTCACCTGACAGACAAACAGGAAATCCACGGCTGTCGAAGCTAGCCACGCACCGGAGTGTCGACGTTTTATCGGATTTAATCTGAAAACCGAAGCTAACGTTAGCTCGGGGCTAGTAAACAAAGCTATGTGGCTAGCCTTATGTTGATTACGATGCTAAGCCAACAAATTCTTTAAGTGTTTGCGATAAATCCCAGACTCCTTTTCCAGACGGGGGGATTGCGTATTCAGGAAGCGGACGGATGTCTGAGGTCGCCGTGGTTCCCCGATGGTTCCGCGTCCTCGTGCTGAGCGAAGCCTTCGCCGTCACCTCGCCGCCGACTCCCCGATGTTTAATTCATGGGCGGACACCCGGGGGACACTCGCGCAACAACCGCAGAGGAAGCAGGAGGATCGGGGGAGGGGGGGTGAGGGGGGTGGGGGGAGGGGGGAGGTGTTTGCTGTTGCGTTTGCCTTCGGGGCGTCAGATTAATGAAGGCCGGCGCCGAGCCGCGGATGGCGAGGACGGAGACAAACAAATCCCGTTTCTGTCTGTTTTCCGTGACTCGGGGAGGCGACGGAGGGCGGGAGCGGCTCGCCGTGCTCCCCCCTAATCACAGGTTGATTAAGCCGCCGTTCAGCGGCATGGATTAGGGAGCTCCCCTCGGATGCCGCCAAATTGGCCGGAAGGGAAGGAAGTGGAGAGCCGAGCGGCGTCGAGGGAACTTTTGATGTGTTGGTCAGAGCACCGCGCATGGTCGGCCGCTATTGACCCCTCCCCCGGTGGCGGCGGTGGGGGGGGGGCAGCTCTTTCCTGAAAGGCCTGAGTTCTGTTGATCTGCCAGAGTGGTGGTGGTTTGGGGGGGCGGGGCTTTGGTCTGGGGGCGGGGCTGGTCCAACGGCGAACAAATGACCTTCAGTGCTGATCAGAATAAGCCCCACCCCCTCAGTGTCATCCAGGTCAAGCCTGCGGTCGACGGCCTGATGGGACGCGGACCAGCTCCGTCCGTCTGTCGTCTCTCAGCGTCGATGACATGCGGCGAGTAACGACGGCGTGTGAGCCCCCCCCCCTCCCCGAGTGGATGGCGTTACTCATGTGGTGGCGTCTCTGCTGTTAATGTAATGAGTCAGGCTGTTAATGTGATCACAGGACTCTCTTGACACCCCCCCCCGCCGCCTCTACACCACAATGCTGGGACCTGTTGCCGCTGATTTAGTGCCGACCTTGAACCGCTCGCGGGTCGGCGCCGCCTCGACCCGAGGTGGATCCGGGTTCTGATCTGATCCGGCGCCCGTGAAAATCCCCTGGAGGTGGACCTTTAACGGCCCTCACGGCGTTTCAGCGCAGCTGTTTTCCGCTTCCCGTCCGAGTTCTGATCCGGATCCTGGATCCGGGTCTTCGCTCTCGCCGTTGATCCGCGTTCCAGCAGCTCCTCGCTGCTCTCGCTGAGCTCGCGTGTTTATTTTTAGGATTTCAACATGAAAGAGGCGGTTTGTTTTAAACCCAAATATTGGCGCGGTCTTACAAATTAAAGAGGACGGGGACGCTCCGTTTGAGCCGGACTTCCAGAAATAGGCGCCATCTGCTTCCCGCTTCGCCACCAGCCAGAACTGGAGCTGGAAGTGGCGGTTGGAGAACAAAGACGGAGGGCGGAACGCTGCCAGTCGGGTGACTAGAGACTTTAGCGGGGCGACCCGGAGGCCCGCGGCGCTGGGGGCCGGCGGCCGTCTTCCCTCCTCCTCGATGGAAGCGCGGAGACGGCGTCGCATCAGCATGCGCGGCGCGGCGGATCTAATCGGCGCCGTATCGGGTTAGACAGCACGGCGAGAACAAGGTGACTCCGTCGCTGCGATAAGCAAAAAATCTCGACTCGATGGCGTCAATAAGTTCCTGGGGTGAGCGGGGGCCGCTGACCTTGGAGTCAATGACGCCGCGGCCTGCTGGTCGCCACGGCGGGGTTGTGGCGAGCGCGCTGTGCGGCGCCGTTTATTGCTGTGTGAGCAGCGATCGTTGTTGTCCGTCGACCGAGAGGTCAGAGGCGTAAATTTGCGGCGGGTTGATGTCGGTTAAGTCTCAGCAGCATCAAAGGAAAGGTCACCTCCGAGGAACGTGAGGATTCAGCTTTCCTCGCCGTCAAATGTTTACGTTAATAAAGTCGTGAATTCCAACTCAGCATTTGTGTTTTATAACATCAGAAGATTGTTTACATCAAATTAATCTCAGATTAATCTCAGATTAATCTCTGGATAATCTCTTTCCTGACGTAAACATCAAACCTGAACGTGGCTGTTTTAAACAAACTTCCCGTTTTTCACGGTTCTTCATCTTCGGAGCGAAAACAGGATAAATAGCAGATCCGAAGAGAATCCCAAAGCTTTCTTTGATCATCAAAGGATCTTTTGAGATTCTCCTCCTTTGGTATTTTACTGTTTCCTCTCAAATCCCGACCTTGACCTCCAGATCAGCGCGCGGTAGCGTGAAGGACGGTCCTCACAAACACCCTGTATCCTGTGGAGGAGGAACACTTTATTTCATTCGTTGAGCGGCTTCAAAAACATCAAAGGAAATAATCATGTGACCTTGATCGGGAACAGCTGAATACCTCGGGAACGAGCTCGCACCCAGTCGCTCCGGCCCGCCGCCTCCGTGTTTTACTTCCTGCCGTTTGAACAGAATCTGTGCGGGGAATCCGTCCGGATTATTGACGCCGTCTCTTCCCAATTCCCGCAGGTAATCGCCGGTTCCTGGGAAGGTCAGCCAAGTTCCCGCCGTAGGTGCCAAAGCGAACCCCGTAGGACTACAATTATCGGAGCGGCGGAGGCGGGGCAGCGGAGAGAGCGACAGGTACGACATCGCTCCTCACCTGACGCGTTCCCGGCGCCACCTGCCGACAGGAGCGCTCAGTTTTCCTCGGAAGAGCCCTCGTAGTCGTTTGTTGGTAATTGCCTTAATTCTCCTGATGATACGGCGAAATTAACCTGAAGAACGTTTCTGCCTTTATGAGGCGACGTTAATCTGCCACCAGCGACCAAATTAGCTGCAGATTATTCCGGCGCGCAGCTGCTTCCTGCCTCCGATGCCTTCAAGGCCTCCTCACTGCGTCGTAATTCAGCCTGCGTCTCACCAGAAGGTGCAAGGACGTCCTTTGGAGTCGCCCGCTTGCTCGCTCTCCCCCACTCGGAGACCACGTGACCTTGTAGACATCAAAGGCTGCCGTCCTCCACCGACGGGGGCGGGGCCACAGAGGAACAAACTCTGCGGCCCCGCCCCCGTCGGTGGAGGACGGAGGAGGGTGATCGACCTCCACCTGAAGGGGTTCCTCCTCTGGGGGGGGGGTTGTGTTTATGGGGGGGGGGGTCGTGTTTACAGGAAATCCCTTCCCAGATGGGACAGCTTTGATGTCTTTGATCTCTTGCTTTAAGGTCAGCGACGGGCTTCCCAAAACAGGATAACCGACATTCATTGACCTTTGACCGAGGGCACCGACCACGAGGTCACGTGACCGAGCGCCTCAGCGGCGCCTTGGCGGTTGGCGGTGTTGTTGACCGCCGCATTTAAGGGATTTTCGCCCGTTTGTGCGTCTGGCGGCCAGCTGGCTGGCGGCGTGGATCCCCGATCAGCAGATCAAAGGTGCGGGTATCGCGGCGCCTGGCTGGGTTTCACATAAACAGATCAAGGCTCCCGCCATGTTTTTATTCCGGTTGATATGGAAATGTCACGTCGTTTCAAAGGCGGAACTTTGTTTTATTCATGTCCGATACGCTTTTGCTCCCGACTGCTTCATGTGGACCTTGAAGAGCCGGAACCGGAGCAGCCGGAGCGCGGGAGCTAAAGAGCGGCGCTGTTGTGTTGCTGCAGGAAAAAATGGAATTTTAAACGGGGCGTAAAAGACTTCCCTTTATTCCTGAGACAGAATTCCCGCCGAGTACTCCAGAGTGCGAATCCTTGGTCGGAAACAGAGAATTCTCAGTTCCTTTATATTAATTACCTTTATTCACAGTTTCTATGGCGGCTGGGCGGGAACATGTGGGAACGCCGCGATGAAAGTGGAAAAGTGAAAACTTTGTCTTTAATAATGTTAATGAGTCTGTAATTAGTTTCTGTAGTGGAGCAACAATCCGGAGGTAATTAGAGGCTGCAGGAATAATTAATCTGCGATGTTTCCATTAGCATTAATCTGACTGTTGTTTGGAATTTTATTGATGAGCTGGTGCAGGCCCCGGGAATCTTCCACAGAAACAACCGTCCGCTGGGAAAACCTTCGGGCGCCTGACTGGTGTCCCATTTGCCCCCCCCAACCCCCCGCGACCTGCCAGAGCGACAGGCCACGCCCCCTTCCCCGAGGCCACGCCCCCCCCTCTGTGGCGTTTCTAATTGACTGATGGGGAATTAGCTGGAGACGGGAGATCTAATCCGGTTCCATCAGAGTGATGAGGGGGGGTTAAGGAGGTGATCTGTTCACACATCTTAAACCAATCAGGCTTAATTGAATTGAAGAGCGCCGGAACGCCGCAGTTCAAATATGTCGCATTAGCGTTCGGATCCATGAATTATTGAAGGATTGTTGAGCGGCGGCCGAGTTATCCTGCACACAGATGAGGCTTAATTACGGCGGGCGGCCTCGTCTCCCCCCCGTAATCCCCCCCGCCGTCACGCCGGCGAGCCCTCGATACCATCAGACGGGCGGGCGGGGAAACGTTGACCGGATTTACGGAGTCCTGGAAGGGATCCGCCCACCCAGGCCGGGGGTCGGCGACCCCCATCTGGTTACCGGATTATCAGGGAGGGGGCGGAGCCTGACGCGCTACAGTTCCCGCCTCCTGAAAGTTTCCTCCGAAGTTCCCGAGCAGGTTTTTTTTTTTTTAAATCTCGAGCGATGATGAAGAGGCCTCCTCCTCCTCCATCTGGCTGGAGAAGATTAATCCATTTTAAGGCACATTAAGCTCGTTCGCTTCCGCTTCTTTCCCATGGATGACTTTTACATTTCTCTTCATCGTCTTTGTCTTTGCTAATCATTATTCCGCCATTAGCGGCACATCGTGTTTGTTTTAATGTGATCTTTATTTCCCGCTTCTGTTCTTCCTCCTCCACCTTCCGCCATTTGTAATTTCATGTTTCTCTAATTAAAATGTTGTCAGAGGATTTATTTTCCTGATGAACGGCGTTCCGGCGGCCGTCTCCCTTTCCTCCGTGACGAGACCGAAGCGCACGTGAGAGGAAGAAACAACGTAAGAGGCTCCTGGCCCGATAGAAAATGTCGATATAATTAACATTTTGTACACCTCCACGACGACTTCCGAACTTTTTTCTACATTAAAAACAAAAAAAACGCAAAAGTCGAATTTCAGCGATGTGACGCAATCGCGTATCAGCGTCCCCTCGAAATTAGACACTTTTCATCGAGGTGAGATAAAAAAAAAAAAAACGCACCAGCGGATCGGGCGGCGAGCGCGGCGGTGACGGTGCCGTCAGCCTCGACGACGTGGAAAAGGCGTCGCTGTCGTCGCCCGTCTTCGCTTTTGGAAAAAAAAAAATCTCATTTTGCCTCCATCTTCTCGCTCGTCCGCAGCTGTCATCGGGTAATCCAACGTCTCGCCGCCGCTTCGGCCACGGCGGTTCCCGACACCTCCAGAACGCCGCCGCCGCCGCCTCCCGTATGATTCTGCCTCACAACCTGCGTGTTTATCGCCATCTCCTTTCCCGCGGCTCAATTATCGCCCGTTAAAAGCGGATGAAAGCGCCGCGCCGCCGCCCCGGTTCAACGCGCACGAGCGGCCGCTTATCCCGCCGAGCCGCGCTGGAAATAGCCTCCGCGCTTCTGATGCTCTTCATTAGGGCGCGCGGTTTTCACCGTTGTCATGGTAATGCGCAGGCGCCCGGGTCCGCTTTGAAGGCAGCTTCATCCGCTAATGAGGGCCGTGTTTAATTCTTCCATTTCAACTCTAATCTCTCCTCTTTGAGCGGGAAAACAAACACGCTCACACCTCCGCTGCTAGCGCGAAAATTAAAGTTCGGACCAATCGCAGCTCTTGTTGCTGCCGTTGCCTAGGCGACGGGTCACACGGCGAAAGCATGCGCCTTCCTGCTTCGCTGCCCGACGGTTGGATTAATTTACGGCGAGGGTTCCAAAGGTCAAGCGACGTTTTTAGGATGCAGCTCAATGAGCTTTTAGCCACGCCCCCCTTCGCCACGTGGGGGGGGGCGAGATGAGAAACCGGTGCCTGACGGACGCGGCGCCGGCGCATTTCTGTCGGCTGTTTAATCTGTTTTGTTGCGACGCTCTTATCGGGGACGTAAACATCCACCGGGACGCTCGCGTACCGGGAGACCGTCCCTCTCCCCCCGCCGACGGGCTTGTACCAGTTGTTCGCGGGCAGGACGGCGCTCGTTCTCATCAGCGCTCTTGTTCAGGTGGCGTCCCTGATTTCGCTTCTTATCTCGTTAAGAGCGCCGCCGCTGTCGCCTGTCAGAGGCCCGCCGCCGCACGAACCCGCAAGAATGACACTAATTAAAGTCATTGATGTCTAAAATCAAGCATGTCTTAACACCCCCCACCTACACACACACCCACACACACACACACACACACAAATACACGCACAAACACACGCACACGTGCCATCATGTCGTTTGTTTTCCTCACGTTTTAATCTGCACAATCGATTATTTATTGGAGGATAAATCTTCCTGATTTCGGTAGAACTTTTCCGTAGAGTTGTGTGTAGTTCCTCCGTTCGTGGACCGAGGTTGGGCCGCCGTAGTCGGATCTGTGTGTCGTTACTCTCGTGTCCAGGTGAGTGTAATCTATTACCTGTAGCTGACAGCTCCAGTGAACCCTGGTGAAGCTCCGCCCACTAAACGTAGGTTTCTTTTCTGTGTCTGTTTCTCTGAGATATTTTAGGCCCCTCCCCTTTTTGTGGTGAGATATTTTAGGCCCCTCCCCCTTGTGGCGGTGGTGGTCCTCGACCCTTGACTCCTGTTTTTCTTACCTGACCAAGGAATCACCCCCCCCGTGTAATTTATCTCCCCCCCGGCCCCCACGTCCCCCAGTGCCATTAATCAGTGCTGCTAATGAGGGCTAATTACTCCCCCCCCCCCCCCACGGTGGTCTGAAGGTCTTCCGGGGGGGGGTGTATTCCCAGTCATGACTCACAGACGTGACAGTGCTATGGCTGTTGGTTGGCTCCGCCCACACACGGGTGTCTTTCATCTCTTTGATCCAGGGAACCAGTGACGTCGTCATCCAGGTTTAACTGAAACGTTTTCCTCATAGAATTCCGAGGATAACTGTAACCTAACCCTGACCGGATCACCCCTGCGTAGTGATCTGATACCCCTTTGATTCTTTCATCTGCTGATTTTTGCTTCGATGGATGACATTTTCCTTCATTTCTTCGATGTTGATTTATTCCCTGCCGTTGTGTGTCGACCACCAGAATCTGTGATTCCTCACCAGTTTTTTGGGGAAAAAAAAACTCTTTTAATTTGTTAATTTCAGACGAGTTATTAAAATTATAAACAAAGATGAGAAACGAGGCATCGAGCAAGAAAAACACATAAAAATAAGAAATAAAAGAGCTTCAAGGTTCAGATAAACAAACATTTCCGTGGGAAGGTTTAAGTAAATAAAATAAAACTAAAATTATTCTGGGAGATTTTGAATTTCTCTGCTTCAACATAGAAAAAAAACCCAAAAAAACCCTGAATACACATAAAAATCAAAGAGGATTTTTTACTGTTTTAATTCTTCCCCAGAACTTTAGCATTTAATTAATATTCGTATTTTCTGAATAATAAACCGAACTAAAAATAATGCATTTGAATGAATATAAAAGTATTAGATGAAGATGAAACATAACAAATGTTTGTGTGTTGATAAAAATGTGTCTATGTTCTTTCGGCCCTCGTACAGACCGACTAGCCTCAGAAGCTACGATGAATCCGAGTTTTAATGTTCTTTTTCACCTCGTTTAGGCAAAAATGTGTCTTTGTTGACCTGAGGGCTAAAGCGCTAAATCAATGTTCGAGTAATGTTTGAAAAGCAAACGGCTGAGATTAAAGTTCGGTCATTTGGTTTAATTGAATATTGATTATTTCTAAACGATGATCGACAGCCGCCGCAATGCTAACAAACGCGCTAGCCCGAAGCGAGCGCGACTTCAGATCAGCTCAGCGAGTTTTTCTGTTTGTGACCCGAGCCGACCGCACGTCCTCGCCGTGGAGAATTTCTTTCTGTTTTTTTTTTTTTTTTTTTTAGCCGCCAAGGGCGAATAGATGCGATAGGACGACGGCGGCGCTGAATAGAAAACAGTTTATGTCTCGCTCTTTGTCGGAGAACGGGCGCCGTTCTGAAAGCAATCAGCGTCGCCGCGTCTGCAAGAAAAGAAAAAGTGTCAAGAGTCAGAAGCGGAATGCTGCCGGCGCGCTAAACTTCAAACTTTACTTCGTTTTTCCATCCGCTCTTTCTTAACCGTTACAAGACGGTGGCGACCTTTCACCCAGAAACCCGGAGCAAGGACGCCAGGCGGAATCCAGACGCCGTCGCTCCGATCAGCCGCTTCAGTTTAAGGGCTCTTTAGCTGCGTCGTCCTCAGACGCTGAACATCGATGACGCTGACGCCCGATTGGTCAGGCTGTCGTCGTGACTACAACCAGCAGGGGGCGTGGCCTCCCATCCGATAGCGCTCGTCTTTGATAGAAATCGCGTCTTTTGTTGCGTCGGGAGCCGGCAGGAATCCCCGCTGCTCTGCCAACGTTCGCTTTTCTTTTTCGTTAAGTCAAACCAGCGAAGCCGTTTTTATTCTCCCCGATCGGAAACGCGAACGTCTGTTTATTGTTGGAAACCTCGTCAGGATGTCTCCTCTGGAAGCGGCTCCACGCTTCCAATAAGCTCAGATTCCCATCCCATCCATTAACGCTGCCAGATGGTTTAGCTTCAGGAGACGAGAATCGCTGAGACGTTTGTTTCTGTTTGAGTTCTGCAGAAACTTTCGCGTTTGGTCTGGTTCCGTGGCGGCCACGTTTAATTTACTCAGACTCTCTTGATACCGACGCTAACCCCCGTTATCATCTCAGTCTTTACAGATCGTTCAGGATAAACGTAAAAAACGTCGGTAACTTTTAGTTTGGATCTTTGGAACAATTACAGATAAATTGGAGTTTCTGTTGTTTACTTAAATGTTTACTGATACTCGCAGCATCAGTTGTCTATATAGACCAGAGCGCCCCCTAGAGGCAGGAACCAGAACCACAGCTACTGTAACTGACTGTGTGTACAGTTCTGTCTCCATGGTTACCGGGTGTAGCGTTCAGATCTCAACTGTGTGTCTGAAGGTAATTATCACCTGGGGGGGGGGGGTAATCGTGGCTTCCCTGATCTGTAATGAAGGCTGAGCAGCGTGGAGACGCTCGCCCAGGAGGGGGGCGGGGTCACCGAGCGGTTCGGCTCCGGGCTGCGGATCCTCGCCCGCTGCTTCGTCGCGTCGCCTGCCAATCGCTCTCCGGCGATCGGCCGCAGCGGCCCCATACGGCGGCGTGGGGGAGGTGTGGAGGGAAAGTGAAGTAAACAAACAAAGGCGGGAGGCCCCGCGGCGAGCGGCGAGCGGGTTCCAGGCACACCCGGGACGAGTGGCGAATCCTTCTGACACGCGCAATTAAAACCGATGTCGTTGCCACGTGACGCAAATGAGCGACATTAATCAGCCGCCAAATGAATTATTAGCAGATTAGAAAAGGAGCCAGATTAAGCTCAGCAATGAGCCTTGAATTATTAACAATATTTGTATCAATCGATCAGCTGAGCGCTCGTTTAAATTTATTATCTGAGCGGGAACTTCGGCGGCGAAGAGCGGCGAAGTTTCAGGAATACCGACTGATGGTGGGGGCGTGTCTTCGGAGTTTTCCCGCCTGTTTCCGGTGGCGGGGGTTTCCTGTTCGCCTCGGAGCATCGGGACGAACGTCGAGCGGTGGGCGCGAAGGCGCGACCACGAGGTCTCCCCCCCGCGGTCCCCGGCCGCCCGCGAGGCGATGAAACGCACGCGTGGCGAGTCCCAGGCGACGGAGCACAGACGTCTTTCTTGGGGGCGACGCGGCTCGGCGACCGTTGGCTGATGTCGGTGGCGCCGGCGTCGTACCCCCCCGGGGGGAAGTGTCGCAGAAGCGAGCGGAGCTTCGGCGGAGCGACGAGGAAGAAAGATTAAAGGATCAAGGGCTGAAAGACGAGAGCGTTTAGCAGCATCGACGGCGCTCTGGAGGCGTCGGGAGGCGAGAGACGCTGATATTCGAGATCTGAAAGGTCGAGATTAAGCCCCCGATAACGAGCCGATCAGCACGAGCGCGCGCGTACGTCGGCGCTCCGAGGCTCGACCCAGTCTTCGCCGCGTCGCCCGAGACTAACCGGAATCCCGACTTCGCCCGGGGCCGGAGGACGTCTCCTCGCCATCGATTCAATGATTCGTCACCTGCATTAATAACGCCGCTCCCTCCGCCTGGTTCCCGTTAATCGACATCCCGCGTGTCATCTGTGGCGCTCTGAGCTGCCGCCGCCGCCGTCGCACAATTGGGTCGTTTAATCAATTTATACAATTGAGGCTCTTTAACATATTGATGTGCGGTTATCCCGGACGCGCGTGGCCTTTCATCCCCCGAGCGGAGGGAGACTCCCGGGGAGCTCCTCAGATCCTCCGCCGTTATTTATCATGTGACATTTAGCGAGGCCCCGATGGCGGCGCCTCTCCACTTTAATTAAAGGTTCAACCTCTTCACGCGATGACAAATTAACTGGTTGCCGCTGCGGAAAAGAGCGCTGGGCCGGCGCGCCGCCGTCAGCTGGCGTTTTATTCCAGCCGCGGAGTGGATTATCTGAGCGGAGAGATTATTAGAGCGCGGCGTCGGGGCGGCTGGACGGGCAGGTGGGAATAATCAGATTAACCACGGAGTCCTGCCCCGATTCCCCCGTTGACCTTGATGTCCGCGCAGTCAATCAGCGGTCAAAACGCGTGAAAACAACCAGATTACCGCCTCTAATCTGATTACATCAGCGATAATGTCCTGCGATCAGATTACTTGTAATCTGATTATGTGGCGATGAGGACCTCCTCAGTGAGAAGCCCCTCCTGGTTGGTTGAGCGATCAGACTCTGAGTCTGATTGGACCTTGATATTCTTCCTAACTCCGATATAATCCCAAAATATTCCGTGTGATCCGGCAGCTTCTTTGGTCCCGTCAGAACCAGGAGCACCGGGCGTCTGATTGGCTGAAACAGGCCCCTCCCCTCTCTCAGGTGCAGGTTTCTGATGCTTGTGCCGCCCTCGTGGGCCGTCCTTGAACCCCCCCGGGCCCCCCCCGGGCCCCCCCGGGGCCCCACCGTCCCCGTAAACCATTGTGAAGGGAGGACGTTTAATTGGCCGACGACGCTAATGAGTCAGCAAACTAATTAAAGGGTGTGTGAGCGGCCCTGTGGAGGCCGGAGAGGCAGGGACACCTTTAATGAGGAGCCTTGATAACCCTTCAAAGGAGGACTGTGTGTCTGTAACCGTGCCCAGGGTGTGTGTGTGTGTGTGTGTGTGTGTGTGTGTGTGTGTGTGTGTGTGTGTGTGTGTGTGTGTGTGTGGGGAGACGTGCCAGCAGATGCCGAGTGTTTTCAGTCCGTCGCCCACAGCTACCTGCTTCCGTGTCCTAATCAAAGAGTTTCGCCGCGCTTCCAAACGGTTCAAAGAGAGCGGCTGCGGATCGTCGCTCAGTGGGTGGCGCTCTCTCTCACACACACCCACACACACCCACACACACACACACACACACACACACCCACCCACCCACACACACACACACACACGCCCCTCCCTTTTATACCCCTCTTTTATTGTCTTGAAGATCATTCCCTTTGTTTGGGAATGGGACGCGACCTCGGGGGCCTTCCGGGATTCTTTCCCACTTCCGTAACTTTTCCCGATCACGTGGACTCGCCTCCCGTCCGGCTCCGCTTCCGACGTCCCTCCTCTCGTTTGGGACGCAGTCGGAATATTCCAAATTTAGACTTCGGACCTCCGTGGTGTCCTTCCAGCCGCTCACCAGCAGGCGGTGCGTTCGGGGTCAGCCTGGGAAATCTCGCCGCCCGCCGTAAACAGGCGCTTCCCTCTTTTTTTTTCCCGTGTTTGGTCACAATATTTTGCTCGCCGGCGGTGACGGCTGTTATTTTTCCCCGCGGCTCCTGTCAAAACTAACACGGCTTAATTGACTGCGAGCGAATGAGCTCCTGGATTGATCCTGTCAGGCTCGTCGGGAAGTGACGCCGCTCCATCTGTGAGCCGCAACTCCGGCGACAGCGGCAATCTGTTGCCTGGGACGCAGCCAAGCTCGGAGGGGGAGGGAGGAGAAAAAAGAGGGGGGGATTACGGCGCCGCCTCGGGCGCCGCGTGGCTCCTGATCAGCTGTCAGCGGCGACACGCTCGGGTGAGCGCGCACGTGTAAACGCCGGGGCGGGGAGCCGGCGCTGGCATCGCGGTTAGCGGTGACGGCGGCGGGGGGGGGGCGCATCATCCCCCGGGGGGGGGCCTGTCGTGTTGGAGGGGTCGGACGCCATCCCTGTCAGCGCCAAACACCTGAAAGTGAACCCCACCCGCTATGACACCCCCCGCCACAACATGACTCCTCCCCTCTCCCCCCCTCTCCCCCCCTCCCCTCTCACATGACTCCTCCCCCTCACTCTGACTCCTCCCCTCTCACATTACCCCTCCCTTCTCACTATGACCCTCCCACACACACCCTGACTCCTCCCCTCTTTCCATGACTCCTCCCCCACAACCTGACTCCTCCCCAAACCCGGACTCCTCCCCTCTCACTTGACTCCTCCCCTCTCACTTGACTCCTCCCCCCACACCCTGACTCCTCCCCTCTCACTTGACTCCTACCCCACACCCTGACTCCTCCCCTCTTACCATGACTCCTCCCCCACAACCTGACTCCTCCCCAAACCCTGACTCCTCCCCCCACACCCTGACTCCTCCCCTCTCCCCTGACTCCTCCCCCTGACTCCTCCCCCCTCAGCTCAGTTAACATTTATCAGGGTGTCAGTGAAGGTAACTCAGGGATCATCTGACTGTCACTGAGGGGGGGGGTCGAGGGGGGGAGCTGTCAGTCAGGCCTCATGGCGTTGGCGTGGGGGGGGGGGGGGGGTCTGACGGCTGACAGACGCAGATCCCCGTACTTCCTGGAGCTGGCGGAGGTGAAATGCATTCTGGGATACGTCACGTCTGATTTGCAGCAGGTATGCACACGTTTAAGGCTGCGGCTTAAACAAGCCCCCCCCCCCCCACCACCACCGCCCCCCCCACCATCGACATGTCTCGGGGATCCCGACAGCGTGATTAATGGCGCTCGCCGCTCTCGCCATCTCATTCTGTTACTGTCAGAGTTAAGTGGGCCGGAGACGATAATAAACAGTCAGTCTTCTGTGAACCCGCTAACACGATCATTCCACCCCGGCCGGCCCCGCCCCCCCCCCATCGGCGAGGGGGGGAGCGGGAACATCGGCACGAGGGCAACGCTGCCACGCCGGCGACGTCTGTGTGTTCGCCGTCGACACGTCCGCAGTCCAGATGGACTGTGGGGGGCGGGGCTTGGGCGACTGTGACTCCTCCTCCTTGTCACAACCCCCCCATATTCCCGGGAATGACCCCCCCCAGAGAGGAGGGGGGCGGGGAGGAGGAGCAGGAACATCGGCACGAGGGCAACGCTGCCACGCCGGCGATGTCTGCGTTCGCGTCAATCCAGATGGACTGTGGGGGGGCGGGGCTTGGGTGACTATGACTCCTCCTCCTTGTCACACCCCCCCTTTATTCTCGGGAATTACCCCCCCCCACCCGAGACATCTCGCCGCCGCTCACCTCTGCGTCTACGGGAGCGGCCCCGGAGAAACGAAGCGGCGTGATCTCATCTCGCCGAGCTCGTTGTTTTCTCTCTCCGCGCGCGGCGTAATCGCGGCGGCGGCGGCGAGGGGCTGATTCGGCGGGCTGCGGCAGGAAGTGTGAAAAGCCGGCTGTGAAAAAGCCAAATGACTGTTTTGATGGCGGCGATGGCGGGGGGCATAATTGCTGGATGGAGGGTGAAATCCACATCACAGATTAGTATTTCTAATCGTGGCGTGGAGCGGCGGGAGGCCCGCGGAAGGTTATTCACGCCGTGGGAAGTTCTAATGAAGCCGCCGCGCTCCGGCGAGAGCAGATCGACTAAAATAGCTCATTGTTCTCCGCTCCACGCCGACCTTTGGCCCCTCCGGATCGGAACGGCGTTCCGGATGGCGCGGCTGATTGTGATATTGTTTCCCTCCCCGTCGCCGTGGTAACGACGGTTCTCGCGCGGCGGCGGCGCGTGGGGTGGGGGGGGGTTCCGAGTGTGTGCGTTTCTGGCAGCTGGCGTGAGGCTCATCAACACATGGCGAGAACACGGGTCTGAGGATTACGGCGTAGTAATGAGCGGCCGCGGCGCCCGCGGTATAAATACGCCGCGGGATTATAATTAGCCCGACTCCGCCCGTTTAGACACACTCGAGTGGAACTAAAGCCTCATCGACTTCTGGAGACGATTCCGTATTAATTGGACGCCGACGCGGCGAGGAGGCGCTGATGCCTTTTGTTTTCCCGTCTTATCGATCTATTTATGTTTTTATCGGTTTGTCGCTTTGAGGCGAAGTGAAAAAAAAAAGTCGATATTACGAGAAAACCGCAGCTAAACGAAAGACGGGCGCGTTTACGATCCCTTCTGAAAAATGTTACGTGACGTGGTCGTCGCGCTGGAGATGCGGTCCTGGGGATGCGTAAAGGGGGCGCTCGGAGGGGGCGTGGCCAGAACGCCCGGCGAATCGACGGCGATGGCTCGGACGCGCAAACCCGCTCAGCATTCCGCCGCCGCTCCGGTGTGTCCGCCGCAATTTATCCCCGAGTTTGCGACCGCGGCGGAGGGAAAGTTGTAAAGTTAATTAAGGAGCGGGGACACGGCGGCTCGACAGATGTGCACGGGGGGGAGGGGGGAGGGGCTCCTTACCTGGGCGTGCATGTTAATCAGTCAGCCTGTCTGCTGAGAGGCGGCGAATTACCGGGGAAGGGAAGCGTGTCGCCCGCCGCCGCCGCCGCGGAGACAAGGCTGGCAAGCTGATTAAGAGCGCAAATTCACTCGTCTGGTCGGGCGGCGGCGAGGACGGGAAAGGGCGAGGAAAGTGTGCGCTGATTAACAGGGAACGCCGGGAAGGGGGGAAGCTGCTGCCGGCCTCCGAGGCCCCGCCCCCAAAACGGGTAAAGCATTCCTAACGAGCTCGGGGGCGGGGGGGGGGGGGGTTAGTTCCCGCCTGCTCTTGAAGCTTAAATGAATCTGTTTTTTATTGCGCGTTAACCAGCCTGATGGAGGCGGCGTGCTCGCCGTGTCCTCCGGGAACGCCGCCGCGTTTCCGCCGGAGATCCTGACTTTGTTTTTCTCCTTCGGCTGTTATTTCCCCGAAGAGCGGCGCCGCTATGAGCGATCGACTCCGCCGTTATTCTCCAGGTTTTCGGGGGATTTGGAGTTATTGGAAAGTCTGGGGACCTCCGTGGGGGGCGGCGCGGGGACGCCGGGGGGGCGAACCCTCGACGCTCGAGCGCGACACCTCCGCCAGATCGACGCCGGTCGGCTGTAGAGGGCAGCAAGATCAAAGAAATGAACCGCCGGTGGCGAGGGGGGCGGGGCCAGAGAGGGGGGCGGGGCCAGAGAGGGGGGAGGGAGGAGGGGGGGGGCAGTCGCCTGAAAGATGGAGTCAGGTACAGAGAGTCAGTCACCGCCCGCACGGTCCAACGGCTCGAGTTGTTAAACCGACCGCGGGTTTTTACAGAGGTGGCGGCGGCGGCGGCGGCGGCGGCGGAGGAGGGCGCCGTTCCTCCACGAGTGCCCGCGCGAGGAATAATGGAGCCGTAATGCGGAGCGACAGCTTGCAGAGCGCCGTCATTACTGTTGTAATTCACTTTTACTGTTTCCACCATCGCGCCGCAACAGGAGGCGCAGATGTCACCTGAATCTGCCGCCACTCGCGGCCAGGGCGCCGCCGCTCTTCGCCAGCTGTCTCTCAACGCTCGCCGCCAGCCCCCCGCGCCCCCCCCCAAAAAAAACGTTATTTAAATCGTGATTGACCACCGGGCGGCGTTTGTTCCTGCGCAAACGGAGGTGATGGACCGTGAACCGCCCGCGTCTGTTTACGTTCATCCGGTCCAGATGATCCGGTCCAGGTGATCCGGTCCAGATGATCCGGTCCAGGTGATCCGGTCCAGGTGATCCGGTCCAGGTGATCCTCTCTGGGCGTTCCGGTCCGGATCTTTGGTCCAGCTGAGGCGGGTCCAAGTGAATAAAGTCAAAGGTCGATGGGTCGGTGGGAGTCGTCCACGCTGTTGAATTCATGGTGTTAAGTTGAACCCGTGACATCGTGGCGTCCTGGCCTCTCGTCCGTGAGGGCGTGGAGGGGCACGAGGAAGCGCGGCGGGCGTCGTCGTGGCGAGGAGGACGCTTACTTGAGGCAGGTGAGGTCACCTGAGCGCTGCTGCTTCAGGGGGACGAACGCAAACATCCACCGGAATGGATCCAGAGAGGAGGTGGTCCAGTGTGAGGGAGGGGGGTGAGGGGGGAAGGGGGGTGAGGCGGGTGAGGGGGGGTGAGGGGGGTGTGTTCAAAGATAAAATGGCTGAATGGCTGACTGACGCCCAAACTGAGAAATGTTCATTACACGTCGGTCAAGGTGAAAGAAACCGTCTTCAAGCACCGCTCAGCGCTCGACCTCTGGGGGGGGCTGTGAGTGTGTGTGTGTGTGTGTGTGTGCGTGCGTGTGCGTGTGTGTGTGTGTGTGTGTGTGTGAGAGTTAGAATGTGAGAGAGGGGGGAGGGAGTGTGTTTGTGTGTGTGAGAGTGAGAGTGTGAGAGAGAGTGATTGAGAGAGAGAGCTGGAAGTGTGTGTGTGTGTGTGTGTGTGTGTGTGTGTGTGTGTGTGTGTGTGTGTGGCCCTCTGTGGGTCACAGGTTCCATCCTGCCTCCATCATGACTCCATCAACACAATCGCCCCTGCGTCTCCACGGCGGGTCGTTGGGCCTGATGTCAGCAGGTCGACCGTTGATGGCGCTCCCCCCCCCGAAGCGCGGCGGCAGCTTCCGTTCGCTCCGTCCGCGTTGATGAAGCTCCCGTCGGTCGTCCGTCGGCGACCAACCTTCCAGCTCGCCGTCTGTCGGGGGGTCACGTGATTTAACCCAGATGACCGAAGGCCTCTCTCTCCGGCAGGTCCCTGCTGGCGACTCCAGGTGCTGACCGCAGCGACGAGCGACGCCCCCACCCTCCAACAGGTAGGACCGCAGGTCACATGACCGCCGTGCTGGGGGCGGGGCCTCCTCTCGGTTAAGAAGAGAAATAAAGAAGGGAGCGCGGAGGCTCGTGTAATCTGGAGAATAATCGGATCCTCCGCTGAGGGAGGAACGCCGCGGCGCATCCAAGTCCCCAACCTGCTTCTGCAGCAGAACCCGGCCCCATCCCGCCCGACAAACGGGAACGCCGCCACTCGATGCGCGGTGCAGCTGCCGGCTGTTGCCATGGCGATAAACTCCGGTTGTAGCCGCCGGTTTCTCCGTTAACCCCTCAGCCGTGCCGACGTGCCTTCGAGCAGAAGGGCCTCGGCTTGTCCCGCCTTCCGGCCCCTCCTCCGGATATTCCGGGCGCGTTCGTTCGCTTTCTTTGATCCAAACAAACGTTCCAGGCGAAACTTCACGTCCTTCCAAAAAACAAAACAAAAACAAAATCCTCCTTTCTTGTTTGTCCCCCGGATACGCCGCCGTCGTCCTCGCGCCCTCCGGAATTCTGTTCCCGTACGTTCAGGTCGATTTCCGGAGGCGCGGCGGCGCTAACCTCCCTCCCGTACTCGTGCACGCACGATCAAACACCGGCGCCCCGAGGAGTCCGAGGGTAGCCGAGACCCCGGAGCTTCCTGGTCCAGGACAAATTGGAAGCGCGCGCCTCATTTACCCGCAGCCATCACGGAGGAACGCCGCCGCCGTGTAAACAAGTGCAAAGTCTCCCAAGGGCATTCCCGCATAAATAATGACTCCCGGAGTCGTTCTCCGTTCGTGGCGCTCCGTCGCGGGTCGCCCGGTCTCCTCTGCGGGGAGCCGGCGGTAAACAACCGCCACCGCCGCCTCCACCTACCTGGTGGGGGGGGGGGGCGGGGCTACAGACGGCCTACCCGGTGTCCCTCGATCGCGCTCAGCTTCCGGTTCCCGTCGAGGATGGAGTCGGAAGGATCGTCGGCGCTGTTGAGGCTCGGCGGTTCCGCGGGCCGACCCGAACAGGCCGAGGGTGTCGACCCGGGTTCACGTGTTTAATCACGGAGGTCAGATCCGAAGTGCTTCTGTCAGCGCCGCCGCTCTCCTCCGGAATAAATGAGGAAAAACTGGAGATGAGGTGCCGATCAGGAAGTGTTTATCCGACAAACTCGGGGATGATAATCCTTTACAATGTTCCGTAAACTTTCTGTAAATATTCCGTAAACTGCACCATCGATGTTTGAGCTCGAGACAAACTGGTGGGAACGTCACACATCTGGGATCTCCTGGATTGTGGAAAAATCCTCTTGTAATTCCAGAATTCCAGAGACTATTTTTGGGAGCATCAGTGGGATCGGAGGGGGCAGAGAATAGGGAAGACAAAGCCCCGCCCACTCCTCGGCGTGACCGCTCCGGCATCTGCTTAAGAAAACGTTAATAGGCGATCAGAAACGAGGGAGGAGGGAGCGCGTCTCCGGAAACGAGGGCTGGAAGTGCGAACAGTCGGACCGCGCCATCTGTTCCCCGCGGCGCTCCCGTCCTCCCTCACAGACCCCCGGCTTCCTCCTCTCCAGCTCTCGGTATCGGAACCCGGTTTTCGATGGCGTTCGCCAAACGTGGTGTGACATCATTATCCCACGCCCGGCTCCTCGCCCTCGGTCACCTTCCTCCTTGAGCGCCGACGCGTCTCCCGTCTTGTTCCGCCGACGTCGTTGGAAGGTCGTTTCCTTCCAGGCGATTAAAAACGATCTCGACGCTGAAAACACAGAAGGGGCGGGGCTTAAGGACAGGCGTTCAAGGTCACCTTCAGACCACCAGAGGTCACTGCGACCCTGGTGAGCGGGGGTCAAAAGGTCAAAGCTCGAAGCGCTGAGACGGCGACCTCGTTCACGGTGACGTGATGACACTTAAACTAGGACCTGCAGTCAGGACCGAACGTGATTGGCTAAGAGCTTCCTCTCTTTGGCCCCGCCCACCAGCCTCAGGATTGGTCGGCTCAGCAGGAGCCATCACAATGTTGCCACGGTGATTATTGTTGACCTTCTCGTCCTTGACCTCTGACCTTTGGTGGGTTTGCGAGGGCCAATCAGGTTCACTGGATCTGAACTCCCGTTTCTGTGTCATCGCACCGTAAAGTGGCGCCGCTCTCCGGGCGCCGTCGTCACGTTTCCTCGCTCTTGCATCATCGCCGTTCCTCGAGGCAGACCCGACGGCGTTACGAAACCTCGGGCCCGCCACCTACGCAGACGCCGCCGTCGGCTCACGTGCGCCCCCCGTAGATCAGATCCCATCGCTGTCCCAGACACGCGGATTTAAAGCGCGTGTTATCGGAGCGGAAAGCGTGGCGGGGGCGAGCGAGGCGGCGTGATCCGGGCTCTCGGGGGCGCTCTGCCTCGTCAGAATGTGCTGTTGCAGGATCTTCCTGATGAAGTCATTAAGAAGTCATTAAGAAGCCATTAACAATCATTAAGTCGGCGAGGTGGCACTCGGAGGCACGCGCGGCGAAGCGCCAGGCGGCGGGAAAACTTGTTAATCACGCCGTTTATTTGTTTCCCGCGTGTGCGACTGTAAACACGGCGGTGGCGCGTCGGAGCGCGCCGCCTAATGAAAGCCGGTATCAGCTCCTCTGCTCAGGCGCCAGCCCCCCAGAGGCGCCGCATCCACCACGAACGCGCCCCCGCCGTTGGCCCTCGACGGTGACCACGCCACCGCCGCTCGGATGCGGCAGGTGTCGGGTTCAAAACGTGTTTTTTTGGGGGGTTTTCTGGGTCCTTTGTTTCCTTCAGGTTGTGATTAGGCCACGCCCCCCCGGCGGTTTCCCAGCGGGTCGTCGGGGAGCCGCCGAAGAGCTCTTATCTTCCTCATTAGGTCGGAGCGAGAAGTTGCCTCATCCCGTAATTATCTCCATTTACAGGAAATCTTTCATTAAAAGGTCCCTCCGAACCAAACCCTCGGAGACGTGCGGATATCTCTGGGAGGAGGGGGCGAGGGGGGGCGGAGCTATCGGGCAGGATTAAGCCCCCGCCACGCGACCGCTCGTGAAGGTTACAACTTTAAACGACGCGACAAAGAGCCTCCGGGCGGGCGGGCCGACGCCGCCTCTTCCTGTCGACACCCCCGGAAGACGTAATCTACGTTAATCCCACGACCCCCCCAGATTAAACGTGCGGTCGGGGCCGGGTTCGCCTGCAGGGGGCGACAAAAACCCGGAGTTCGAACCCCAGAACCGGAGGAGCAGGAACGGCCGGAGGTCGCTCCGGGTGTCGTCCCTGCGTCCGTCCTCGGCCCTCGTGTGTCGCCACCGTCCCTCGGACCGCCGCCCCCCAGCGCTCGCCGCCACAAACCCCCCAGAAATCCTGGCGATGATGAGAGGGTTTCATCAACGGCTGCAACCGTCTGCAGAGGGATTCGCCGACGCCGCGGCGGTGCCCGAGACCCTGACGAACGCTCGGGGTGTGTGTGTGTGTGTGTGTGTGTGTGTGTGTGTGTGTGTGTGTGTGTGTGTGTGTGTGTGGGGGGGTTAAGGAGGAAATGATGTAAAATCTGGAAACCGGTGAGCCGGATCCTCCGGCTTAAAGTCAAGGCGATCTGCTCGGGATGGCCAACCGCCACCGCCCGCCCACTCCTCTCCTCGCCCGCCGCAGCGCCTGGCCCGGATGGCCCCGCCCCCCCCCGATGCTCGCATCCTTTCCCTGGAGGTCGGCTGGAGAGAGAGCGGCGCGAGCAGACGTTGTCCGCAGTTGCTCTCCTGGCAGGGCGGCCCGTTGGCGCCGACCCCGACGGGCCCCGTCCAAGCGCGCCGTGTCTTCCGGCCCGTGTGCTGGCGCCCGGACGCCGGTTTGGCATCCCCGGCCGAGCGGTGGGAGGCGGAGGCTTCCCGACTCCGAGGACACGCGCGAGGGTCCCGACAACAGCGACTCCAGAAGGAGCGCAGCATCGAGCCGCCGCCACCGCGGAGGGGCGGGGCCTAACTCCAGTGTGTTGGGAACAAGCTTTGATCACCTTTCATGACCTTTGATGTCACCAGGCTTTGATCTTTTATCCGTGTTTTATCCACGTTTCCTCCGTTTTGCTCTGGACAGGAAGTCCAAGACATCAAAGCGTCACATCGCGTCTTTGTTCTTCTTCATGGGGCGTTACGTAAGCAGTCCGTGTTAGCGCGCCGCCGTTTCCTCGTTGGCTTTCATCTCCCGAGCTGCGCTTTGATTTATCGCCACCGCCTCGTTTCCCCTCCCGTAACGATTGAGATGATGGGCGTCGCCGCAAACGAGCGTCTGCCGCCTCCGACTTTTACAGTCGCCGCCGACGCGAACGTTAAACGCCGATACACCTGCGAGCAGCCGCGGGCCCCGGCGCGGCAGACGCCGCCGCCCGCCGACAGACGCCGAGATGACGGACGGCTGAACGAGCCGAGCCAGATGTTCGCCCGGGGGGGACAGAGGTGGAACATCAGGAGCTCCAGACGCTGGCGGAGGTGTTGGCGTTTAGCTGCTGCTCGTTGTCGGGGGGGTGTTCCGCCGAGCTGCGGACCGCGGCGCCGGTAATTAAAGGCGGAGCGCCGTGGACGCCCGTTCCCTTTTATTCGGCTCGCCGCCGTCTCATTTCCTCGACTCGTTTTTTAAATCCGATGGATAAAAAAAATGTCCCTTTTATCCGCAGTTTCCATTTTGGCTTTGATCATGCGGCTTTGATCCCCGCTGGGCTGACCTTTGAACTCTGCTCTCTTGGAAAAACCCGCAGATCAACGGCGTTTGGTGTTCTGACCCCGCCCCCTCCCCCCCGTCGCGTCCTGTAGTCGTCTTCTGTGGCTGAACTCGTTTTTAAAAAGTTTCGAGGGTTTTTCCTCGATGGGCAGACGCCCGAGCGGAGGCGATGATGTAATAAACGTCTCCGCCTCCGTGGGAGCGTCGCTGCGGTAACGGACCCAGGGATCGATCGCCGCGAAGGTTAATCTCATCAAACTAGGGGGGATCAATAATCGCGGCTGCTTTATTAAGCCGTATACTCTCAGGGATGAACTCCATCGGCGCTCCACGATGTCGCGCCGTCGCCGTGGCAGCGGGCGGACGCGCCGCCGTCGCCGCCACGTGCGGCTGCAGGTTGCTGATACCATCGCGGGGCCCGGCGATTAGATCGCGCGCGTAATCGAGTTACGACGGCGGCGCGCTGGAAACGATGCAATCTTCTGCTCTAATTTGTTTGAACGTATGAATAATGCGAAGCGGCGCCCCGGCGAGCTCGTGTTTACGGGCGGCGCGCGCGCGGAAGTGCGGCGCCTGAATGATGGAGAAACCCATTAAAGGACTCATAAAATTGCAAATGGCCCCTCTCTGTTTTCCCGGCGTTCCGTCCGGAAGGCTGAAGGCGGCGTTCCCTCCGAAGGAGGGGGCGGAGTCTCGCCCCTCGGCTGGACCGCGGGTTAATCCGGGAGAGCCGCCCGGGCCGTCCTCTTGCTCCCCGCGCCGCCGCGGTTCCGAGAGGGGAGCGCTCTGATTGGCCGACGGCTTCCGAAGCCTCGGCGCGTCGACGCGTCGCCGACTTCCCGCGGAGGGGACGGCGAGGGCGGTGGCGGCAGATCAGCTCCGTCACTCGAATATTAACGGCGTTTTAAGGCCGTCGGCGGGAGAGCCGGGGCCGGTAATGATGCGGCGCCGCCGCGGCGGTGCAGGGAAAGGTTAGGGGGCGGAGCTTGCCCCCAGCCAGCCGCGCTCTAATCAGCACGGCGGCGCGGCGTGGGCCGTGTGATCGCTCGGAGAGCCCGTGGCGAGCTCGGATTGAAAACACCAGGAAACTTGTGAGTAATGGACGGAGCGGGGTCCCTGCTCCCGTCCCCACCTCCTCCATCTTACACTGCCACCGCCCTGCAGGGAGGGGGGGGGGGGCGGCGGCGGCGAAGGAGAGCGATGCTTTGATGCCCCCCCCGGTTTACCCATGAATCACAGCTGGTCATTTGTTTTGCTTTATGTAGCGTGGTTACGAGCGCCGCGGCGGCCTTTTCCCTTCACCTTCAGCGTGCGGGGGAGTGCGGGAACCCCCCCCCGCCCCCCCGTCCCCCCCCGTCCCCTGCCTGACCTGAGGGAGGGAATTACATCCCCCCCGGGTGGCCTGGTGCTGGCAACAAGCCCCCGCCAGCCCGGTGTTGATGGGAGGATGGAGACCGCCTGCAGGGGAGATTGAAAACAGTGACAGCGCGCCACACCCCCCGCCCCCTCGCCCCCCCCCCCCCCCCCATCAGTGAGGTGACCTCACCAGATTGTTTGGCAGATTAAAAGTCCGAGTTTGTGATACTTTTCATTTGTCAGGCCGCCGTGATTGATTCCTGCTCTAACCCTTCTTTAAGTGCAGCCACGCGCCGCCACTTGGGGGGGGGTGGAGGGTGTGTGTGTCTGTGTGTGTGTGTGTGGCTGGGGGGGGCAGGGTCACGGCAACAGAGGGGCCCCCGCCCCCTCACCTGCTCCGTCATGTCAGAATAATAATTAAATCAGCAGGAAAATGTGTCAATGGAGGCTTGGACCCTCTTGGGGGCGGGGCCAAAGCAGCTGGGGGCGGGGCATGCAGCAGCTGGGGGCGGGGCTTGGAGCAAACCGTTGAATGTTTTTACTTTTAAAACAACTTTATTTAAAAAGATAGAGGTTTATTTGGAACCGTTCTCAACGGCAGACTCCGCCCACCTGAAACCCGCCGCCGCGTGAGCGAGGCGCGTCTCCCCTCCTGTCACTCTGAATGACTGCAGCCATTACCGCCGCCGCAGCGCCGCCGCCGCCGGCGTGTTCGGACGCCACCTGGAGCCAGATGTGGCTCGGCGGTGGGTAAATGGACGCGATGATGGAGGGGAAGTTTAGCGCCGCGCCGGCGCCAACATATGCCTCAACCTGCGCGTCCTATTAGTCTTCCCGTGACGGCCCCCGCCTGGCCGGCGGCGGGCGCCCGGGACAGAACGCCATTGTTATTCTTTATGACGAGGGAGCAGAGGCGGGACCGCCGCCAGTCGCGGATCTGCTGACGCGGCCGCCCGGGACGGGGGTTTTGTTCTACGGGACAATCGGCGGTCCTGTCGGAAGGGACGGGGACGGGAGACGGGACAAAAGGGGACAACAATGGGAGCGCTAGACCGCCAACGGAACCATCGGGAACGCCGCACGCCTCCAAACTTTACCTTTAAAAATCGGTGGCAGCGTTTCCTGCTGCGACCAAATATGGTCGTTTTAAACTGGTCTGGAATGGCTGATCCAGTCCAGGTTTTCCCGGAGTCCTGGATTTCCAGGAGGATCTGGACCGGAACCAGACGGTAGAATCTTCTGGGTCGTCAGCGGAGTTCTGGAATCACTTCGTGATTAATGACAGTAAACACGACCGATGGCTGCCACACACACACACACACACACACACACACACACACACACACACACACACACACACACACACACACAACCTCACACACACACACACGCGTGCGCTCGTAGGTTAGCGGCTGAAAAATGGGCGAAAGCGAAGTGTTGGGTGAAAGTTAACGAGCAGCCGCCCCGTCAGGAGTTTTAATTGGCCGCTGACTCGACGTGCGCACTCGTGCACGTCGAGTCAGCGGCTTCTCTCAGAGTGTTGTGCAACAGCTGTCCTGGAAAATGTCCTGGAAAGCTGCTCTGCGTTCCAGGACCTGGGGCCTCGGCCTGTGGGGGGGTCAGGATCTGGACAGGAGAGCGTAGTAGGCGTGGGGCCTCAGATACCAGTGGGTGGGGCCTCATAGACCAGTGGGCGGGGCCTCAGAGACCAGTGGGCGGGGCCTCACAGACCAATAGTGCGGGGCCTCACAGACCAGTGGGCGGGGCCTCACAGACCAGTGGGCGGTCCCTCTGGACCAGGAAGGTTAAAACTTGTACAGATGATCATGGCGGCGTCTGTAAACCCCTCCTCTTTGGGGGCGGGGCCTAAACACTCGTTGCCTTTGTCGACGCCCACCTGGGCGGAACCCTTCGGGCCGGCGGCGGAGGAGCCCCCGCCCGCGGCGCCCGTTTTTAACGTCTCATCTCCGAATTATTCCCGCGGATCGAACGTTAAACGTGTTCTCTTAAACGCGAGGGAGGGGAGAAACGAAGCGTCGGAGAAAAGGGATTAATCCGCTCGGCTTTATTTTGATAATGTTTCAGAGCTTCGCCGGCCCAAATCCGCCGCAGAGCTGCTCCACTTCCTCCTCCGCCGACGAGCACGTTCTTAATCCCAATTCATCTAATTGTACCTCGGAGTGCTAATAAATATTGTTATGAATTATTCAGGCTCTGAGTGGGCCGACGACACATGAGCAGCTGAATCCGGAGCACTCCAGCCTGGAAACGGGAAGCGGCGCCGGAGTCGGAATTAATGAGCGCCGCGCGCGAGGAACCTCGCCGCCGCCATCCGACGGCAAACGGTTGGCGGGCGGGGCGAGGGAGCGGGACAAAAGGCGGCGGCGCCGTCCTTCAGCTCCGATGCGGCGTTCCTCGGTTTTCCCCGCCCCCACCGGGCCCCCCCCCCCGCTCCGGCCTCGCCGCCGTTCCCGCCTCTAATGGCGGCGGCTCAGACCAGACCTCATTACGGCGGCCTGACGGAGGCCGGCGGAGCGGCGTGATTAGATTAAGAGCCGCGCCGAGGCTCCGCTCGCTGTAATTTACGGGGCGAAGCACAAATAAACAGGAGCGGGAGTTCTTCGGGAGCAGCCCCGTTAATTAGCTCTCTGGGACCGCTCGCCGTTCCGCTCGGCGCGGCCTCGGGCGGTGGGCGATGGCGGTGAATTATTCACCGCGTTGTCGTGCGATTCTGGCGGCGCGGAGGTCACCAGAAGGAGCGCCGCGCCGCTCCAGCGCTGGGATGGAAACGTTCCGCAGCTGTTTGGCCCGGCTCCGCGGCTAATGAGTCGGGAACGGGGCTGGGCCCTCGCCAGGCGGCGGCGGCGGCGGCGCGGCGGCGGCGCCACCTGCCCCGATCAACTGCTGCCGCTGGCGTCCGCCGCCACGCCGCCTGGCGAGGAAGAGCCCGATCTGAGTCAGGTAGGACTCAAGCACCTCCACATTTTGATTCCGTTTTTCCCAGCGTTCCGGGCCGGGAGGAGCGCCGCTCCCCGCTCCGAACCTGAATCATCGGCGGCCGGCGAGGGAATCGTCTCTAATTGGCGGATTTCTGGGGTCATGTGGGCGGACGCCTGCGGCGCCGCCGTTCGCTCCTGCAAACAGGAGAGAGCGAGAACAGGAGCGCGTCTTTACGTTCCCTTAAAAAACGTCGGCGCTCCAGAACCGGATCGACATGAATATTTCATCGCCGTCCTCGCTGAGTGTTATTTCCCCCCTGATGGGCGGCGCCGCCTCGGGGCGCCCGCAGATAGAATCGCCCGTTTAATACAATTTAGGAAGCGGTCGCAAACACGGCGGCGATCCCGAGATAACGGACCGTAATCGTTCCCGTCAAACTTCCCGCGCGGCCCTCCGCCAGCTTATTAAAGCGATGCTTCCGTCTCCACGACGGCGAGAACGACTTTAGGCGTTTGTTCCATCACAAGCGAGGGCTTTGACCCCCCCCCCCCCCCCCCCTCCCCCGCTCTTCCTTTTGACGTGTTCATCAGTAAGCGGCGGGAAAACCTGCGGCGTCTCGGGCGGCGTTCCCCGCGGTTCTCCGGGAGCGTCCGTCAGACGTCAAACACTCGTCCAATTAGGCGCGCCTGCTTCCCGTCCTGATTGGACGCCTGTCTGCGGGTCCGGCGCCCCCCCCCCCCCCTTCCCGCCCGGGTGGAGGCTGATTGATGACGCCGTCTTTGTCAAAAAAAAAAAAAAAAAAAAACAACAAAAAAAAAAGATAAAATCTGCTCATCGCCTTCGATGAAAGCCTCTTTTTTCCAGAGCGCGCGTTCGTTCTCACGCCGCCGATAACCTCCAGGAAGACGTGTTTTCTCTCCGCGGAGCGGCGGCTTTTATCAGTAAATATGATTAGCGTAGCCGCGCGGCGGCTAATCTGATGGATGGTTCGTGCATGAGTAATGGCGAGACGCCGGTGATGGATAGCGTTAATATCTCTGGAAAGATTCCTCCCTCCTCCCGACGTCGGCAGGCAGCTGCTCCGGCTCTTATTTTCCGTCCACCCGTTTGCTTCCATTTATCATCGCGTTTGTCAAAATACCGTTTTTTTTTTTTTCCTTCGCCGGATTCGGGTTCCCGCGTGCGGATTTTCAGCCGATAGATAATCAGATTAAGGTGAGTCTCTGGAACGCCGCGGCTGGTTGGAGGCCAACGGGGGCGTCGGCGTCGTCGTGACTCCGGGGATTTATTCCGGATCAGGTAGATCTCGGATCTCTCCGCCCACACCCGGATCCTCGGGGCTTGTTCGGAGGCTGGAGAGGTAAACGCTCGCAGCGGCTGCTCGGCTGGGGAGGAAGCGGAGCGGGCCGAGCACGCCGCCCTGAGGCGCCCCACGCCCTCGCCGCCCGCCGCCGTTCCTCGGTCTCACCGGGTTAAAACCCTCTGAAGGAGGGAAAAGCGGGAATAAACGCCGCCCGACCGCCCGTGGCGTGTTCCGGCTCGTCTGTCGTCGTTGGCGGTCGTTAATATCGTTGTCGGGGGAACGCTCCGGCGTTAGTCACAGGCGCAACGGCGGCGTTTCCGAGGAGGAAAACAAAGGCGGTGGAAATCGGCTGACACGGACGGCCGAATTAACGTGACTCACGCAGACGGGGATGGGTCACGTGACTCGCCTAATTTGACACAAACACCTGTCGGCGGTTTGTGAAATAGAATGTGGAAAAAAAAAAGAATAAGTGAGAAAAGAAAGAAGAGAGAGAGAGAGAGAGAGAGAGAGAGGGAGAGAGAGAGAGGAGTCAGGACGCTCCCGCGTTGCTTTTAGATACCTGTCTGCTAACATCCAACACCCACAGAGCTAAATCAAGAGGCCACAGCAGCGTGTGTGTGTGTGTGCGTGTGTGTGTGTGAGTGTGTATGTGTGTATGTGTGTGTGCGTGTGCGTGTGTGTGTGTGAGTGTGTATGTGTGTGCGTGTGTGTGTGTGTGTGTGTGTGTGTGTGTGTGTGTGTGTGTGTGTGTGTGTGTGTGTGCGTGTCTCTGTGTGTGTGTGTGTGTGTGTGTGTGTGTGTGAGTGTGTGCGTGTGCGTGTGAGTGTGTGTGTGTGAGTGTGAGTGTGTGTGTGAGTGTGTGTGTGTGTGTGTGTGCGCACTGGGTCTGAAGAGCTTTAGTCCGATCTTTGTCAGCAGGCCTACACTGCACGCCTGGTCCAAAGGCCAGGCTGAGCCGCGGAGCACGCCACGGTCGCCTCCACACCACTCTGCTCCTAAAACAAGCCAACGGCCTCAAAGTGATGTTACACAACACACACACACACACACACACACTCACACACACACTCACACTCACTGGGGTGTGTGTATCACCACGCTTCATGGGGTCGTGTGTGTATATATATTTATACATGTACTGTAAATGTAAACAGATCACCCCTACACACACACACACACACACACACACACACACACACACACACACACGCACCACAACGTGCTTAGCTGAGGCAGAACAGAGTAGGAGGACAGCGCTCGCTATCTCCTCTCGCTGTCACCGTGCGGTGGTGTGGCAGATTCAGGCCTGCTGCTGCTACAAAAGGCCTCCTACGTCCCTCAGAAGCCGCCTCCTACAGGCCGGATTTACACAGCAGGTTCCCGCCCACCGGGAAGCTGCTCTGAGTCATCGCCTCCGTTTTCCACGGTGTCAGCGGAGCTAGCCGATGCGTCCGCCATCGCGCGGTGGCTTAACGAGGGCTCCTCTATTTTTAGCGCCATCGGGAAAAATCGCTAAACTCTTCGGACGCGCGTCGACGTGCTCGGTGCTGCCCCCGGTGGTCGCGCGGGGAAACTGCAGGAGTTTTTTTCTTTCATCAACGAGGAGGTCGCGTTCGAGGGGTGTGAGGTCGCCGCGGTAACCGTGGTTACCGACGCCCGCCACCGGGCGGCATCAGAGCGCGGCCGCCGATGAGAGCCCCTCGCCGCGCGCCGCTTTTAACGTATCTCCCGAGGCAGCCGCGTTTATTTCGTGTTTGTTTTCCTTCTCCGTCTCGCTCGGCGGCGTCCTACTGGCCCAGTCCAGTCACCATCAACTAAGCGGCGCTCGGTGGGACCGCCGCGCCTGACTTAATCAGACCGCACGTACATAAATAGCACGGCGGCGCCTCGTCACGCCGTTCCGGGGCGCGGGAACGATGATGAACAAGCACGCTTGAGGTCGGGCGTCGGGCGTACGCCACGGCCTCCAGGTGAGCCTTAACCACAGGCGGGGGGGGTCGGGGGGGTCGGGGGGGTCGATGAGCGTGTACGGTGTCAGAGCGGCGTGGTTGAATCCCATTAAAGCAGCGGGGGGGCTCTGATGGGGGGGGGGCAGGTGATTCAGGGCCCGAGACACTGCTTAAAAGTTAATGAGGGTGGGTCTCCCCCCGCCCCCCCCCCCCCCTCAAGGCCTGGCAGCCTCTTCACGGCCAGGTGGAGCCAACAGAGGGGCCTAATTACGCCGTTAAATAGACCCCGCCCCCCCCCGTCTCCTCACGCTCCGCTGCGCAAACAATAATCCTGAATCCCGAAGCGCCCCCCATTCTCAACCCGTCTCCCGCCGGTGGATCCCGTAAATCCGACCTCTTCCAGGTTCGTCTCGGCTAAAGAGGGTTGCTGTTCTCCTGGTTTGAGGCTCCGCCCCCCCCTCGCCCCCCCGGGCCTCGTCCGACCCTCTGATTTACAGCCTGTCTCCGCCGCCTCGTCCCCGTCGAATCTCTTCGTCCCGCTCTTCATCACTTTTTCATTTTTCGGCGGCGGCCGGCCGTAGCTCAGGACGCCGCTCCGCCTTCCCAGGAAGGAGAATAAATAAATAAAACAAAGGCGCCGTGTTTTTAGAAGGGGGGGGGGCGCGGCGAGGGTCGGTCGTTACGAGCGGGCGAGCGTGAGTCGTGCGGCGGCGGGCGTTGCCGACACCTGAGCGTCTCCGCTTCCCGCTCGGCTGCGCCAGCAGGAATTTCGCTCCGACCGTCCGCGCGTCAGGAGCGCGCCGTCCTTCCCCGGCGCTCGCCGGCTGCGAGGGAGGACGGGCGATGGGGCGGGGGGCCTCTCCGGGGTCCCGGGGAACGCTCATTAAGGCCTCCTATAGCGGCGCCGGCTCATTCCTCACAGTCCCAGCGGCCGAGTCCACCACGCTCCGCTTCCTCGCCTCATCCGCTCCCCTCTATTTATCCGTCTCCTCTGTTTCTGCCCTCACCCCCTCACCCCCCCTCACCCCCTCACCCCCCCTCACCCCCCTCACCCCCCTCACCCCCTCGCCGGCGCCTGCCGAGGCTCCGACAGCAGATGTTCTCGCCGCCGACTGACGGCTTCCTCAAACGTTGACGTCCAGGTGAAAAACGGGAAGTTTAACCTTCAAACTTTACGGGCGTTTGTCCGTTAACCGACGGACGTGACGCCGTTTGTCGCACACGGGTCGGCGCCGCTCCGGCTCAGGGGGGCGGGGCTCCTCTGTGGGTGAGGTTGGCGCCTCTTGATGGATCGTTTGGCGCCGTTTTAGCAACGGGGAGCGTTGGTAAAAGATCAAAGAGATCAAAGAGATCTTTGGGCCGCCGGGCTAGCGTGCTCTTCGGAGGGCGGGGGGGAGGCTCCGCCCCCTCTGAGCTCGGGATCCCTGGAAACCGTAGCCGTCGAAGAGACGGGTTTATATTTAATTTCGCCCGACTCGACTCACAATTAGGCGAAGAGCGCCGCTCTTTGTTTCTGCCTCATTTCCTGGTTTGAAGTTAACGAGGTTCCAGAGCGGCGGCGGCGGCGGCGGGAGTTTATTCCCGAGCCCGTCTAATGGACGCCGCCGCCACGCCCGGGTCTGTTTCTGACTCCACCGCCGGCGGCGAGCTTCCTGTCTGTTTAATCACCGAATCAGACGCGTCCGTAAACACGCGCGTTTATCGGCGGCGGCGCGGATCTGGTCGGCCAGCTCGGCTTTGATCCCTTTGATGCGTTTAGTGTGCGGATGAGCCCCGTTATCCGCTGCAGGCGGCGGCGGTAATCGGTCGGGAGCTCGGGCCCGCCGGTGGCGGCGGTGGCGGGGGGCGTCGGCCGCCTACCTAATGGCGGCGACCCCGTGATCGATGGCCCGCGGCGGCGCGGCCCTCCGGAGCGGCGGGAGCGGCGCGGCGCTCCTCGGGAAACACCTCCGAGTCCGGCGGGTCCATTAGCGGGGCCGGCGGCGTGTTTGCCGTATCCATCATCTTGTCCAAACACGGCGGCGCCTCGGCGGCGGTCCAGCCGAGCTTCACCCGGAGTGACTTCGCCTCCCAAGCCCCCCTCCGAAGAACAAAGCATCAAAGCCGAGGCCCCGCCTACGCTGGCGGCTTCCTGTTCCTCATCAGAGCCTCGTTTGAAATTCCGCCTCGTCCTCCGACAGGAAAAGGAGGAATATTAAAAGTAAACACCATTTTTGGCCGCCGCCTTCGCCGCCGTTTGCTTTTCAAACGTCAGAACTTCACAAACATTTCCTTTATCTTCAAAGGCGGCGGATGAACGGGCGAACGCTATCGGGCCAAACTTTATTTAAAACGCCGACGTCACGTCTGAGGCTAAACGTCACGATCGGACCTCACGCCCCCCCCCCGACACACACACACACACACACACACACACACACACACACACACACACACACACACACACACACACACACACACACCTGCGCCCCCCCCCGTCTCTCCCGTTCGTCCTCTGCCGTGCCAAGGTTACCTCGTCCATCGCTCCCTCCCGCCGCCGCCGCCGTGGAGATCTGTCAACAAACTTCTGAAGACTTTCTTACTCTGCAAACTTGACGGGGGGGGGGGCTGGTGGGGAGGGGGGTAGGGGGGGCTGGGGGAAGGGGGGGTCCCAGGAGGTGATCAAGCTCCTTCTCCTGCAAACTGGAGTCTTTAAACAGAATAGATAAAGGAGGAGCAGGTCACGCCGGAGAGCCGGGTACTTGGCAGGAGAAGCCGGGCTCATTGATGTGCTGCGGAGCGCCGCTGCTGCACGGCGGCGAGGGGGAGGAGCCTGTCACAGCCCGGGCGTCACACCTGCACAAGTGGCCCGAAGGTATCGGGGGGGGTGACGGAGGAGGAGGAGAGTTTCTCCTTCTGTGGTTGGAGCTTCAACCTTTTATGGAGAACCAGGAAAATGGGAATGATCCTGAGCTTTGATGATGAAGGACCCCCCCCCCCCCACACACACACCATTACACACACACTCTTTCTCTCACACACAAACATACACACACACACACATACACACCATTACATACACACTCTCTCACACACACAAACATACACACACACATACACACCATTACACACACACTATCTCTTTCACACACACACACGCCATTACACACACACTATCTCTCTCACACACAAACATACACACACATACACACCATTACACACACACTCTCTCTCTCACACACAAACATACACACACACACACCATTACACACACACTATCTCTTTCACACACAAACACACACACACACCATTACACACACACTATCTCTTTCACACACACACACACGTACACACCATTACACACACTCACCCACACACATTCATACAGACTCACACTCTCTCACACACACACACATGCACATGCACACACACACACACTCACACACGCCCTGACCCTGACATGTTCCGTGTCTCCGCATAGTTCCGCGCTCCACTCTTATCGCCATGGCAACACATTGTTGTTTGATTCCGTCTTTGCCGGGGAAGTTCACGCCGAAGCCGCCGGAGCGCCGTGAGAATGGCTGCGTCCTCGCCGCGGCTTTTGTGCGTCTGAGAGGCGCCGCCTCGCCCCCCCAGATGTGCCGAGGGAGCCTTTTGTCCGGTTTTCCCATTTGGGCGCCGGGGAATGCCGCCAGAGGTCATGAGATCCGGAGCGGGCAGGAAGAGCCGGAGCGGCGGGAACACGTGGAACGTCGTGTTCAACGGTTCCCGCCGCCGCATTCGGCCACCGGGGGGCAGCAGCTCGACGTCGCGAATCCACGAACCGTGTTTTAGGATGAACCCGTCGACCCCCCCGATCCGACCCGAGCTGCTCCGATACGGATCGGGATCAGGAGCTGCAGCGTTAATGACTCCTCAAAATTCCGACTTTGCTTTATTCAAATGTGGCGGGCGACTACCGAGACCGTGTTTGAAGAGCTGGATGAGATGGAAATGCGGACTTATCCGTCCCTCGGCCGCGATCACCTGATCGGAATGGTCCACCCCCCCCCCCCCCCCCCCAGGCCCCTCAGACCAACGCTTGTGATTCCCGTCCTCATCCGAACACGGGTTTCCTCCCTCAACCGCCCCCTCAACCGCCGCTCCGTCGAACGTTCCTCAGATCCGTTTCCCGGCTCCCGGCGTCCCGGATGAGGAGCGGCGGCGGCGTCCGTGACATTCTCCCGCCGCCCCTCCGGAGGGTCGCCCGGCCTCTCCGGCTGCCTCTAATCCCGCCTGTCTGAGGCAGATAGGAGGGGGGGGGGGGGGGGCGGCGGCGCCCGCCATCGCCGGACTTTCACAGGCGCTTAGCGGCGCTCGGCTCGTGTTCCACGCGGCGGGGGAGGGGGGCGGGGGGTTGGGAGGGGGGGTCAATTTGATCCGGGAGCGACTCAAATGGGAAACGGGCTAAATAAATAAGCGGCGGCAAGGAGCGGCGGCGAGGAGCGGCGGATGTCCACTTTGGCTCCGTGCTGCTACACCTCCAGGATTCCATTTCATCCCTCAGCGGCGGCCGAGCGGGAGCGGGAACGCCGCCCGCTCCCATCGGGCCGTGTTATTCTAATAAATCAGCGGCGCCGCTGCGCGCTACATTAATTCGCCGGCGGGCCCCCGCGGGCCCGGCGATCGGCGGCGGACGCTAAATGATGTGGGGGGATCCCCCGCCCCCCCCGTCGGCGAGCGAGCGGAGGCCGGACGGATTCCAGGCGCTCCGCGGGCACGGCGACCACGGCGAGCGGTGGCGCATACCAATGAGACGCGGCGTAGCTGGGAGGGAGTCACCTGTGACCCCGCCCCCGCGACCCCCGCGGCTTCATTAAGCTCCGTCTCGCTGGGAACGTGAGAGATTAGCGGGAGCGCTCGGGGTCGGCCGATCCCTCTCCGTCTTCTCTCTTCACGCCGGAGTTTGACGGCGGTGGGAACGCGACTTCCTGACGCTTTTTTTTACGCCAGTGGGCGGGGCCAGGGCCAGTGGGCGGGGCCAGGGCCTGTGGGCGGGGCCAAGGAGGGCGCCGAAGAGCTTCTGCAAAGACTGCCATCCCCCACACTCGGGGGGGGGGCTTTTCCCGGGATCCACCCACTGGATATAAAAGAGTCTTGGGAGGCGGTGGGGGCGGGGCCTAATTTTCCCCGCCCCCTCCCCCCGTTTTCCTGGTGAATTAAAAAATTCATCCATCAATAATGGTGGCGCGGATCAAACGGTTCTGGAGGCTCCGTGTTGGATCAGAAAGGAGACGATGGCGGAACCTCGCCTGGACCTCGATACCGAGTCGCATCTGGAACGCCGTGTCGGGAAGGCCGTAAAATTCCTGCGTTCGCTGCAGCCTCCGGCCCTTTCATCCCACTAAACTAATAAGCGGGTGTGAAATCCGCTAATTATCCGCAACCGAGCTCCGATCTGAGCGGACCATCGCTCCCCCGCTCCGGGAACGACCCGGTTTTCCGGCGCCTTCGCTCTCTCGAGTTTTTCCGCGGCCGAACGAGGCCATCGGGAATAATCAGGCAGCCACCAAACGAACGTTCCGTGTTGTGAAGTCTGTCCCCTCCGCGAACACGGACTCACGTTATCGCCTAATCAAATGAGTCACTTAATTGCCCCCCCCTCCTCACCCCCTCCTCACCCCTCCTCACCCCCCCCCCCCCCCCCCCCGGATGCGTGAGTGGAGAGGAGTGGCGTGTTCTGCCTGGGGGGGTCGTGTGAAGACGAGCGCGCCTGTTTCATTACGATATGAAATTTTAATAAGCGGAGCGCCGCTGTCGTCTCTGCGCTTTCAACACCCACGAACGGGCGAAGCCGAGGTGGACATCGTGCGGTCGAGAGTCTCGCCGCTGCTCCGGTGAGGGGGGGGTGAGCACCTCGCCGCTGTCGACCCCGCCCCCCCCCCAGACAGGTGGGCCCTGTCATCAGCTGATCAGCACGTCGTCGTCACCGCGGAGACGGGGTGGGAATCTAACCGAAGACCGCCGACGAGAGAGGCTCCACGTCCGTTTCCCGGAGGCCTCGGCGCGGTAATCCCGGGATTAACAGCTCGTTTCACGGAATCACGGAATTCTAAAAGTTGAGCGCTCTGCGACCTTCGCCAAGTGAACGCTAATTTGTGCGTGTTCGACCTTTTTTTTTTTTTGGTGTTCGAGTTGTTAAGGGTGTGTGTGTGTGTGTGTGTGTGTGAGTGTGTGTGTGTGTGTGTGTGTGTGTGTGTGTGTGTGTGTGTGTGTGAGTGTGTGTGTGAGTGTGTGTGTGTGTGTGTGTGGGGGGTCCTGATGAATTGGAACACTGGTGGTCGTTTGTCCTGCTGATGGAGTTTTATCCTCAGCAGCCGCACAATAAAGAACCGCCGCCGAGCGTGACAGGTTAACCCAGCAGTAATAGAATACTCGTAATAGTCTCGTTTGAGGCGGCGGCGGTGGCGGCGGCGGCGGCGGCGGTGGGGCTACTTCGGTGGAGGGGGCGGCGGTCGCTGTTGTCGGCAGACAAGGACAAAAAGGGCGGTGTGATGCCTTAATGGGCGCTTTGATGGCTTCATAGGGCGAAATTAAAGTTGTGAGGGCAACAAAACGGACGGGGGGTCATGGGGGGGTCACGGGGGTCACCGGGGGTCACCGGGGGGCATCGGGGGGCACTAATGAGGAACCGCCGCTCGGACACAACTTCAGAACTACCGTGTTGGTGTCCGATCCAGCGTTACAGGCTGATATCCCGATATTCCCGTCACTAGAGGGCGTCGACATCAGGCGTTACCGTGACAACCGACCTCAAACGCATCCAGCGACACTGCGGCGCGCCATCAGAAGCCCCGCGGGGGCTGCAGCGCCACCTGGAGGCGAAGGCGTACATCGCAAAGGCGCCGGAGGAGGAGATGATCCACGAGATCGCGATCGTTCCAAATTAAAATCGTCTCCGGATCGTCTACCCCCATCCGTGGTGACGTAATCCGGTGTTCCGGGGAGAGACTTGGGGATAATCCCGAGGTTTCCTTTGCCCCCCCCCATCACCCCTCCCCCCCCCGTCTCCCCCTCGTCTCTAAACATCAAAGCGAGCAGTCAGGTGACGTCGGCGTGACGCTCCACGCCTGCGCGCCTGCTTCCTGTCAGATAATCCTCGCTACGAGACTCCGGGCTGCACGCTCGCCGCTCAGGCAACCCCCCCATCACCCCCCATCACCCCCCCCTCGTGTTTGCTTCTGTAGCACCTCTGCTCAGTTCGCCGTGTCTGCCTCGGCCTTTAATTAGGACGGTGAATCCAAGCCGGTAGCGGCGCGTCCGCGGCCGAGCCGTCCTCCGCGGCGCATCCGCGGCCCCCCCCTCACCCCACTGGGCCCCCCCTCACCCCACTGGGCCCCCCCCTCACCCCCCTGGCCCCCCCCTCACCCCCCGGCCCCCCCGGCGGACCTCTGTGCTCTGTGTGGTTAAGATAATAGAGGTTCACTGGGAAGATGTTAATTGAGGGGAGATAAAGTGCAGTGGTGTCTGTGGGGGGGCGTTGGGGGGGGGTTGGGGGGCTGATTAGAGGTGTTTGACTCACAGCTCCTGTTTTTTTTTTTTTTTTTTGGGGCGACGGATGAGCGGTCGGAGTTCAAAGGAAACCCGGCGCCACAAAAGCGGCAGAACGGCGGTTATTAAAGTTCCTCCTGAGTCACGTGACTCCTTTCAGCGCGCCGCCGCCGCCGTCGCCCGGAGAGACCCGATAAGGCCGGGGGGGGGATTAACGCGTCTCACCTCTCAGCCGGAGGCGTCCGTCAGCTCCGGCGGCGAGGGAGACGGGGAGGGATCCGGGGGGGCGATCACCAAGACGGGGATGCGGCGAGGCGCGGGACGCGTGTTTGGAAAATCAGAGGGAAGGGGGAGAGAGAGAGAGAGAGAGAGAGAGAGAGAGAGAGAGAGAGAGAGAGACAGAGAGAGAGAGAGAGAGAGAGAGAGAGAGGGAGAGGGAGAGGGAGAGGGAGAGAGAGAGAGAGAGAGAGAGAGAGAGAGAAAGGAATCTGGGATGAGGGTTATGAGTCCTGCTGCAGTTCAACAGAAGAAAGTGGAAGAGAGAAGAACACCCCCACCTTCTAGTGTGTGTGTGTGTGTGTGTGTGTGTGTGTGTGTGTGTGTG
>CAJVRN010000052.1:7302500-7310000 GCA_911728415.1 Lagocephalus sceleratus | reverse complement strand
GCGCCGCCGTCTCAAACGCGGCGGCCCCGGGGGTGGTGTGGTGCCCGCCCCTCCCCCGCTGAGCAGATCTGAGGCCCCGTTGGCGGCGGCGGCGGCGCTCGCTCCCGGTGATTTAATTACTCGCTCCCGACTGGAGCAATTACAGCTGAGCAGCGCGTATGTTAATTAGCTGTGACCTCACGGCTTTGCTGCGCCGTTAATTGTTCGCCGGGATGACATTCCGAGACGAGCGTCGCTGCTGCCTGCGTATCGGGCAATTTAAGCGGCGGGGAAGGTCGCTGCTCCGCAGCTCTGGGAAAAGTTTGAGCGGTGGCGTTGAGCTCAAGATAGAACGCCAGCGTCTCTGAGGGTCGGCGGCGTCTCGCAATTCTGAGGTCTTGAAAGCGGCTTCAGTCCCACGTCAGGCAAAACAGCTGGAGGTCCTGGAGGTGCTTGAGGTCCTGGAGGTGCTTGAGGTCCTGGAGGTGCTTGGGGTCCTGTAGGTGCTTAAGGTCCTGGAGGTGCTTGGGATCCTGGAGGTGCTTGGGGTTCTGGAGGTGCTTGGGGTTCTGGAAGTGTTTGAGGTCCTGGAGGTGCTTGGGATCCTGGAGGTGCTTGAGGTGCTTGGGGTTCTGGAGGTGCTTGGGGTTCTGGAGGTGCTTGAGGTGCTTCAGGTCCTGGAGGTGCTTGAGGTCATGGAGGTGCTTGGGGTCCTGGAGGTGCTTGAGGTCCTGGAGGTGCTTGGGGTCCTGTAGGTGCTTAAGGTCCTGGAGGTGCTTGGGATCCTGGAGGTGCTTGAGGTGCTTGGGGTTCTGGAGGTGCTTGAGGTCCTGGAGGTGCTTGAGGTTCTGGAGGTCCTGGAGGTTCTTCTTAGTTTGCTTGTAGGTTACCGTCGGATGCGACTCTAAATATCGTTAAAATATCGTTTTTCCGGGCTGAGCCGTCAATGACACAAATCCAGATGAGGTTCTGGTCCAGACGGACCCAGACACCGTTGGGCACAGGCGTACGGCCGGTCCGAGGGTCCAGGCTGGACTTGAGGAGTTTCCACGGAGACGAAGGGACCGTGTGAGTTGGTGATGGATCCTCTGGTTTCTCCCGTTGTTCGTATTTTTGCTGTTTTGGGGCGAAGCGGCTCTTAAAAGCCACCGTTTGTTTGGACTTCCTGTTGTTCAGAAGAAGCGTTTTGTGTGTTTTTGTTTTCCATTACTGCTCCGGAAGCGTTGGCCTAATGTCCCGGCTCGGATCTCCCCCCTAATGCACATTTCCTTTCATCTCCGGACGTCGCCGGAGCCAAAAACCCATTTAAAAATCTGCTCGCAGGGACAAGCGGCTACCTGAGCCGGAGCGTCCTCGTCGAGGACACGTGCTCGTCTTCATCACTCGGATTATTACCGCGGCGCTCCGCTCTGGGATTTGACCGCAGCTGCGTGACTTTCCGAAACAATGTTGGGAAGAATGAGGAGCGTCGGCCGAGGCGGCGTGACGGCGTTTCTAACGGACCGGGCCGTTGAGCGGAGACGTTCCGCTCCGGCGCTCCGGAGAGTGATGGATCCGTTTTCCCTGCTACGCCTACTTCATATACCGGCAGATGCAACTGGCTGGAAACGCGAGCATCCGCGTGGAGCCGCTTCCCGAAAGACATAATTGTGTTTTTACAGTCGGGCTAAAAAACGCATTTTCATAAACGAGGCTTCCCAACTCTAACGGCCGTTTATCCGTTTGTTATCGGAGGGGAATGAGAAATTCATTTTCGCCCTCGTGTTGACGGAACATCAGTTTCCCGTTCTTTAAATTTATCGCCCGGAAATAAAAGAGTTTGAAATTAGTGGAACTTCGGTTCAGGGAAACCGCGGCGGAGCGACTTCCAGAAGTTCGGAGCTGATTGAGACGGCGGAAAACCGATTGCATCTCCGGTCCGGGTTCGTCGCCACGCGGTTGGGACGACGCTCCCGAAGTTTTCCGCCTTTCTGTTGACTTTTCGGAGTCAAACTTCCGAGCCGGGAACCGGAGCTGGTGCGGAGCGCCATACGAGCGGCCCCGAAACGCAATTTCCAGCCCTGCACAAGATTAAGAGCAACTTTCCGAACCAATTGTTGTGAAAAATTAAAAGCTGGCGCTCCGAGCGCGGCCGGTGTTTACACAATTGCTCAAACGGTGGCGAGATTCCCTCCTCCCGGTCAGGTCTTCATCATTCCGCCACCCTCCGAAAGCCTTCCCGCCCGTAGTTGTTGTAACTCGGGGGAGCGAGCAGCCGTATTGATTTCAGTCTCCACACGTGTGTGCAAATAAAAGCACAAGCAGAGATCCGTGTATGGAACCAATGGGAGCGACCGGGAACGCCGCCGCGGCATACAGAGCAAGGCCGCGTACGAGACTTCCATCTCCAACCAAACGCCATAAATCACGTCGGTAAACAGTGTCGGCCGGCTGCGGGTGCTCTCCGGTTCATCCGTAAAGGAGTTGGGAAAAGGGGCACGCAGCTGGGAATGCTGGAAGCTGGAAATCCAGCTGAGCTGTTTGATGGTAGTTTTCCTGACGGAGACGGGTTAAGGAACCTTTTTAAAGGCCGGAAACCTTCCGGAACGCTGCTCCCGCTGTGCATTGTTCTCCGTGTGTCCGGCCCGTATCAGCGATGCCGGCTCGCCTTCATTAAGCAGCAGCTCCTCCCGGCAGGATTCCCAGACGGCTGTCAGTCTGCCGGAGGAGCCTCACGCCGCGTTGGTGTGTCGGGTTCGTCTTCGTCCCCGCCGGCGCGGCTCTGTGGAGCGGCGAGCGGGCCGGACTGTCAGGATCGATGGCGCAATGCCGACCTTTGCTCCGACCGATCTTCCGAGTGAGCAGCAGCTCCGGAGCGGAGAATAAAACTATATTGATGGATTTATGTTGTGGCCAGTAAAGGGCGGAAAAACTCAGGAAAACAAACCGCTCCGGTGTTGAGCTGTTGTTGGGAACACCTCGTTTCCTCCCTCACAGCCGCTTTAACGGGAACGCTGCAGAGGGAATGAGCACTGACGCCTTGGCTACGGAGCCGCAGAGATGCCGAGAATATTCCTGTTTATTTATGCGGAAGACCTCTGCAGAGGAAAATTAATGAGCCAACGGGGAGGGAATTCATGTTAATTTAAAAAAGCAAATATTTCCACGTCGGATTGGAAATGTGATGATTCCACGTGTTTAACGGAAGACACGGGAAATAAGGACGCTTCCATATGGACGCCAGTTTGAGAGCGAACATCGCTCCGACCTCTGACCCCCTGAAATGGGAAACTTTTACCAGATATTCCCGCTCTAATATCGTTTGATATGTTAGCCGGCTCGCCTCTTTATCCTCTCGTCATTGGTATTCCGCTACACCGGCCCGAGGTGGCAATCTGTTCGGGAACGCGGGGGGGGTCACCTCCCAGTTAAGGCGGCGCCGCCGTCCTGGAGGCCCCGGTGTGCTCGGACAGCTGGCCTCGGAGTTAGTGAGAGGAGCGGATGCTAAATAACGGAGCCCGCGGTGCTGCCCTTCCGCCCGGACGGAGCGGGTTGGTCGGAGCGACAGGATGGAGACCGGAGCTAAGCTGCACGGCATTACCGTCACCCGAGGAAAAGAGGGATTGAGTTTAGGGCCGGGGATCTCCTCGGCATGCTAATTCAGGCAGCAGCATCCGAGATACGTGAAGAGGAAGAAGAAACCCCCCAACACCGCGCACGAGCAACAACGTTCCCCGTCTGGTTTACCCCGGAAAAAAAGGAACAACGGATCTTCAGATGGACGGAGCCTGAACTCCGATCAGCTGGAGCCCTCGAGCCTTTACCGCCTTCACCGCACACCGCTGGGCTGCTGTAGCTCCGTAGGTGTAGCACAACAGTCCGACTGTAACACTCTGGCTCTTGCGTACAACAGTCCGGCTGTAGTTTATAACACTCCGACTGTAGCGCACAACAGTCTGGCTGTAACACTCCGTCTGTAGTACACAACACTCCGGCTATAGTTTATAACACTCCGGCTGTAACACACGACAGTCCGACTGTAGCGTACAACACTCTGGCTGTAGCGTACAACACTCTGGCTGTAGCGCACAACACTCTGACTGTAGCGCACAACACTCTGGCTGTAGCGTACAACACTCCGGCTGTAGCGTACAACACTCTGACTGTAGCGTACAACACTCTGGCTGTAGCGCACAACACTCCGGCTGTAGCGTACAACACTCTGACTGTAGCGTACAACACTCTGGCTGTAGCGCACAACACTCTGACTGTAGCGCACAACACTCCGGCTGTAGTGCACAGACTCTGCTGTAGCATAGCTCAGGGTGTCATCTCCACGGTAACCAGGCTCTTCTCGGGGTCTAAACAGGTTCAGATGTTCAGCAGGATCACGATAAACGTGCGTGTGATACCCCGTTAATCTGCACTGATAATCTGTAATCTGATGGCCCTGCTCACTGATGGTTGTTAGGCTGTAGTCAGAACCCTCCTCAGCTGGGGGGGTCGTTGGTATTCCCCCGCCGTGGTGTCCCCAGCCACGTGTTGCCCCCCCCCCTCCCTCCCAGGACGTGACGAGCATCGGCGACCACGAGGGGTTTCTTTTTTCCACGCTAAACGACCGCCGCTCACATGACAACTGGCTTTCAGGCTCCAGATGAAAAACCAGCACGGCGGCGTAGGTGGCGGTGGCGGCGGCGGCGGGGGGGCGGCGGCGGGGGGGTCGTCTGGACCGGCGGCGCTGACAGTGATAAATCTCAGCAATCGTCCGGCGTGAAGATCCGTCTAATCCTGGTGGCGGCGGCGCGGGGTTGGACCCCATCACTCTCCCGTTATTTGACAAGAAAACGTCCGTGAAGAGCGGCGAGAGGCTCAGTTAGCCGCGCACGTGGGGGGGGGCGATGTTGTGGGGGGGGCGATGTTGTGGGGGGCGGGGTTATGGAGCGCTGCCGTGGACGTCCGTCCATTAAAATCCCGGCGCTCCGGACCGCTGAGTGCTCGGACGGGGACAGAACAAAGCCATCTGTCGGGAGCCTTTAATTCTGGAGACGGCGGATAAACCCACGAAGGCGAAGAGCGCCGCGGCCTTCATCCGCCGCCGCCGCTTCGAGAGCGCCATGGCGGGCGAACTTGGCGGCGGCAGGTGGGTTGGCCGGCGTACGCGCCCGGGTGCGGCGGGGGCCCGGGCGAGTTAACGGCGCCTGAAAAGGGAAAAAGACGCGTTTGTTTGTTTTGTCTTTGTTTCCGAGGCCGCGATCGACTCCGCCATGTGGCGCCGCGCTGGCAGCTCGCAGCTCGCCGTTTACGCCCAAAATGTTATTTTGATTCCACTGACACAGACATAATGTTTCATAACACACAGTCAGTCACGAATTAGCCCATCTGTCTGTCCCCGCACGTGTGTGTGTGTGTGTGTGTGTGTGTGTGTGTGTGTGTGTGTGTGTGTGTGTGTGTGTGTGTGTGTGTGTGTGTGTGACGGCTGTCAGCTCACAGTGATTCCTCCATGTACTGAATTTCAGCCAGAATCTCGATCCTCTCCGCTTCCCCGCTCCTCCTCGCCTCGTTGACATGCGTACGCCAACACACACACACACACACACACAGACATGCACAAACACACTAACACAACACACAAACGCACAAAAACACAGCAACACCCACACAAACACAACACACACACAAAAACACACTAACACAACACACAAACATGCACAAACACAAACACACCAACACACACACAAAATCACATCAACAGATACACACACTCACACACAAACACACACACACTCTCAGGTGTTGTGTTGCAGACGCTCCCTGAAACTCGAACCTTCGCTGGTGTCAGCGTGTTGCGTCGCCGGTTCTGGACCGCCAGATCGATGTTGATCGATGATTTTCTGACGACCACCCCCCCCTCACCCCCCTCGCCCCCCTCGCCCTCCCCCCCCATCCCCACTGGTGGTTTCCTGCAGTACTGATGCTAAGCTACTGCTAATGGGGCGCCTGCAGCCGTTACCGTGGAGCCGACGCTCGGCGACGCCCCCGGAGGAGTTCTCCCAGAAGCTTCTCTTTCCAAACTCGTCTTTTGTCTCTGAAGTCGGCGCCCGCCCCCGCGCCCCCAAACTGATTACGGTGTAATTTCACACTTATTTGCATGAAACTCCTCAACGTCTTCGCCGCTGACGGATCGTTGGAGGAACGAGGACGGGGGGGGCAAAGTGGGAGGTGAAGGTGAAGTTCAAGGTCGTCCGTCTCTGTCAGAAGTGTGAGGGGGAGGGGGGGATTCCCGAGGAAGGAGAGAGAGAGAGGGGGAATGTTCGGTAAAAAGACGGTTGCTTTGGGCGTCTCTGCGAAGGTCTCGCCACCGTTTTTATCGATAACGTTTGCGGAGATTCTCGTCGTCACGTCTCTTTTCTATAAATCTGCATCAGAACGTTTTTAAACTCAGACGTGATGAAAAGATTAAAAATAACCGATGGAAAACGACAGGAAGTGAGTGACTCATCCCTGAGGCGTTTGAGGTTGTTGGTTGAACCCGTGTGGCGCCGCAGCTCGCTTAGCGTCCTCCGAACGCTCAGAATTCTGGATAACAGCTGGAGGAAGAGCGAGAGGCTACATTAGTGCTGTGTGGCATACTTTTGGGAGGGGCCGCCATGTGGGCACCTCCGTACCTCTGCTGGTACACGCACCACAGTTTGGGAAACCCCCATGATGGTGATGGTTATGATGATGGTGATGATGATGATGGTGATGATGATGGTGATGATGATGATGGTGGTGATGATGGTGGTGGTGGTTATGATGATGGTGATGATGATGATGGTGATGATGATGGTGATGATGATGATGGTGATGATGATGGTGGTGGTGGTATGATGATGGTGATGATGATGATGGTGGTGATGATGATGGTGGTGGTGGTGATGATGGTGATGGTGATGATGATGGTGGTGGTGATGATGATGATGGTGATGGTGATGATGATGGTGATGGTGTGATGGTGATGATGTGATAGTGATGGTGATGGTGATGATGGTGGTGATGATGATGATGATGGTGATGATGATGATGATGATGATGATGATGGTGATGGTGATGATGATGATGATGATGGTGATGATGATGGTGATGATGGTGATGATGATGATGGTGGTGGTGGTGGTGATGATGATGGTGATGATGGTGATGATGGTGATGGTGATGATGTGATGGTGATGATGTGATAGTGATGGTGATGGTGGTGGTGATGATGATGATGATGATGGTGATGATGTGATGATGGTGATGGTGATGGTGATGGTGATGATGATGATGGTGATGGTGATGATGATGATGATGATGATGATGGTGATGATGATGATGATGATGATGGTGATGATGATGATGATGGTGATGATGTGATGGTGCTGATGATGATGATGATGATGATGATGATGGTGATGATGATGATGATGGTGATGATGGTGATGATGATGATGATGGTGATGATGATGATGGTGATGATGATGATGATGATGGTGATGGTGATGATGATGATGGTGATGGTGA
>CAJVRN010000052.1:7230000-7292500 GCA_911728415.1 Lagocephalus sceleratus | reverse complement strand
TATGTGTGCATGTGTGTTTTTGTGTGTGTTTTTGTGTGTGTGTCTTTCTGCGTATGTGTTTCTGAGTGTATGTGTGTGTTTCTGTGTGCATTTGTGTGTTTTCGTGTATGTGTGCATGTGTGAGTTTGTGTGTGTGTTTTTGTGTGTGTTTTTGTGTGTATGTCTTTCTGCGTGTGTGTTTCTGAGTGTATGTGTGTGTTTCTGTGTGCATTTGTGTGTTTTCGTGTATGTGTGCATGTGTGTGTTTCTGTGTGCGTGTTTTTGTGTGTTTTTGTGTGTGTGTGTCTTTCTCAGTGTACGTGTATTTCTGTGTGTCTTTCTGTGTGCGTGTGTGTGTGTATCTGCATGTGTGTTGCCGATGGCGACAGCAGGTGTAGCTGCGTCGGTATAAAAGCGGGGGCCGGCCCTGAGTGCAGCTCCCAGCATGCACCGCACTCAGGGCCGGGGGACGGCCCCCGGGGGCCTCTATTGTCTCCGGGCCCCCGTCATTGTCGGCGTTCCCGCCGCCGGGCGTTAAGGTCACGACCAGCAGGTGGCGCTCGCCCCGCCCCGCGGACGACAATCGATTCAGGTCAGCGGGCGAAGGACGGGCGTGCTGGGGGGGTCTAGGTGACATTTCGGGAACACCCCCGACGGGGCTAAATATACGCCGGCGAGGCGGAGGGGGCGGGGCTCCCTCGACCGCGTTGGCAGCGGGGGGAGGGCCGCGGGGGTCCTCCGGTCCGTCGGGGCCCCCCAGCCCGACTGGATTTGGGAACGCCAGCATGAGGGCGGGGCCGTACACCGGGAGGTCGTGAGCGGTGGGGCAGGGGCGGAGCTTGGACACAAGCGATGGAGCGACCATCACGAAAGTCTCAATATTCCCTCAAAGTCTGTTTTAATCCTGAAATACGGATTAAAGCCGAATATCTCTGACGGCAGCGCTCGCCTTCATTCTGATTCCATCAGTTAAATCGTGGAGTTTCGTGTTTGATCGTGGTTTTTATGACTTTTGAGAGGTTCTCTGGATGTTTTATTCAGAACCTCAGGACCCTCCGCCTCCGTCACGTGGCCTCCTCCAGGATTTAAAACAAACGGGAGAGGGTTTGAGGAGAGGGGAGGAGGTTCTGGTGGGCCCAGGCCCTGCTGGGGGGGTCCAGCGGGGGTTGAGGGGGGGGTCGCCTGAGGACAGGACCTCCTGTTGGAGGCGTCGGTGTCTGAACGACGACCCCTGGCGTCCAGAGGCGGAACTGCAGCCGGCGGCGGGATCGCTCCCGTCCGCCTGGGTGCTGCGGCCGCGTATCCCTCCGCCAGTAGATGGCAGCAGCGCTCCGGATTAGTTTTCCTGGCGGCTGAAGGAATGTGGCTCCGCCGACCAATCGGAGGCGAGCTGACGCTCCTGGTTATCCATCAACACCTAAACACTCCGGGATTGAAGGAAATGACCGGATCATCTCACGTCCTGCTTCTGTTGGTCCGAGCCGGAAATTACCGGACTGAAGTCCAACACACACACACACACACACACACACACACACACACACACACACACACACACACACTTTTACTCTTTAATTCCTCTCTTTATTCTATTTTTCCCCTCATTTTCTCTTGAAGACCTGAGACCAAAGGAATGTTCTCGAATCTGAAGATCGTTAGATGTTTCTGGATGTTCTTTCTTTCGTCTTTCGCGGCGTCTTCGAGCTCTCGGCGAACGCTTATTCGCGCCTTTCTCTCAACTACGCGTCTCTTTGACGCCCAGAGACGTCTTCCTCTCCTCCCGTTGGCTGTCGCGGGGGTCAGCTGACCAGCCACCGTCCGGCTTTCATCTCCAACAGGAAGCCGGACGCCCCACGCTTTGATGTCGGCTCTCATGATGTCACGTTCGGCGAATAAAGGCGGGAACGCCGGAGCGTCCCGGCAGCTGCTGTTTGTTGCCGCCTGTTTATTAAAACCTGCCTAATCTTTCACGGAGCACGCGGCGCTCTGAGATAAAGAGCGCCAAATTAATTAGCGGTTAATTATCGTTTCTCGCACCGCTCGTTCCAACCAGGACGACTGCGTCTTCCTTCCCTCCTTTTTCGGGCGCTGCTCCTCCCCGACATCCCCCCCCCTGATAAAGCGCTCCCTTTACAGCCGCGTCTTCCTCCGGAGCGGCCGCACTTTTCCGTGCTGGGAAGGGCGGCGGGAACGCCGGGGAGGGATGTAAACAGAGCAGCTGGCGCCGGAGTCGTGCTCGCAGCGGTGAACTCGCCGCTCCGTCCTTTTGTGAGGTGACACCAGAAACACGTAATGTTTAAATTATGGAAATGTTTCCCTGCCTGCTTTGAATGAGCAGACAGGCAGGTGGAATGAATTCCGCTGCTCCTGACATGCCTTTAGGCAAGGCACTTTACATTAGAAAGACAGCCGTCAGAGGCTTTGAGCGTGGCGACAGTTTAAAGGCCGGCGCCTCCGATTCTTTATTTATTTCTGTCAGAGAGAAACGAGCGAAATTTTTCCTCCTGACGGGTTTAAAAACTCCGAACTTTTCATCTGCAAACAGTCGGTATTGTTTCAGACGCGGCGATGATCAATTAACGCGTTTACAAAACTGTTCGGTCTAAATCTGAAGACTCGCTGGGATTAGCGACATTCCCTCATTTGTTAATCTAAATTTGTGTTTTGGTTTTATTATTATCGTTTTAACAGTGAAGACGTTTTAGTCAGAACGCTGAAACTGTTTAATTGCTGCTAAATTGTCGGCTTCTCTTCGGATTCTTTGAGCACCGCGGCGGATTTTTGTCGTCTCAAATATGTCCGGTATTTCCTGCAGCGTTATACTTTCCTCTCTTCCTCACAAATGTGTCCTCACACTTTAAAGCTCCTGAGTTTTTTTTCCTTCTTAACTCACTTTACCACTGAAATCTTCGTGATATTTAATTTTTCCTCTGTGGCGTCCGAAACACTTTGTTCTCGCTGTTGTTCCTGTAATTTGCAGACTCAAACTCTGTTTTAAACTTGTCATGTGAAGGTTGACGTTATTAGGATAAAACCCTCTAAAATCCATATTAATCTATTTGACAGTAAAATTTGCTGTTTCCTCAGATTTGTATTTTCAGGGTGTCCATACGGCCCTGCATACCCTCCATACGGCCCTGCATACCCTCCATACAGCCCTACATACCCTCCATACGGCCCTGCATACCCTCCATACGGCCCTGCATACCCTCCATACAGCCCTACATACCCTCCATACGGCCCTGCATACCCTCCATACGGCCCTGCATACCCTCCATACGGCCCTACATACCCTCCATACGGCCCTGCATACCCTCCATACGGCCCTGCATACCCTCCATACGGCCCTACATACCCTCCATAGGCCCTGCATACCCTCCATACAGCCCTACATACCCTCCATACGGCCCTGTTTTCCTTCTATACGGCCCTGCATACCCTCCGTGCGGCCCTGCTGGGCCCTATTTTTCCTGCGAGCGAGGCAGATAAAGTCCTCCGCCGACTGGAGATAATTGAAAATCCAAAAAGACTCGGGCTAATTTGATTATGCGATCGCTGAATTGTTCTGGTTATTAAAGGATTTGATTATGACGTGAAGTCATTATTGGTGCCAAACCTGCAGGAGCCCCCCCTCGCCCCCCCAAACGCCCCCGCCCCCCCCACACGGTCACACCCACAGGGAAACAACGGCGCCGCCTGAGCGCGCAGGAGGAGGTGGCCTGAAAGTAATTCATGGTCAAAATAAATGAAAGGGGGACAAAATGGCGGCGTTAATGGTCCTTTAATCTGATCACAGCAATTTTAACGACTTTGATCCTTCAGAACTGGAAATAAGCGAACGTGTTATTGTCGGAATTAGGTGGCAATTTCACGCTTTTAGCTCTAAAGGGTGAAATGAGGAGCCAATCAAGGCCACGCAGGGCCGTAACAATGATGGTAATATGGACGGGGGGGCGGGCCGCACACCCCCTCCATTCTTCTCTGAGAGAAACCCCCCCCCTCCCAACCACCCACCCCCCCCAACCCCGGGCACTGCCGGCCCTGTTGCCATGGTTACGGGGAGGACGTAAACTCGCTGTTCCCTCCGTGTCGCCGTACGCTCCGAAACCAAGCAAATCCTGTAAAAACGCTAAACCGACCCCCCCCCCCAAGAAAGGGAACCGGGGGCGTTTCGGTGTGTCGACATCCTCGCCGTTTCACGGCCGGCGCTGGCGTAGGCAAACCTCGGAGGTGTCGGCGCACGTTTCCCGCCGCGGAGGGTTTCGGCGCAGGCGCGCGTCGGGCCGCAGCTCCGCCCCTCCGCCACTAGATGGCGCTGCGACGGCTGGAACGCGCCGGGGGGGCCGCCCTCATCAGCCAGATGCGTTTTCCTCGCGCAGGCAGCGTTACGGCTCCGCAAGCTGTTTTTTTTTTTTTTTAATGGATTTACGAGAGCGCGGAGGCGAACCTGCCGCCCGTCCTGAGAGCTGCAGTTTCTGAAACACGGCGTCAGGTTTCGGCTCCTCGCGCGTCTGAACGGCGGCAATAAAAAAAGTGAAATTGCAGCATTTTTGGGGCCTTCGCTTCTGATTCATCACTTCTGAAGACGAGGCAGCCGCACCGACAGCCGCGGCTAATTTGGGGAAATAGAGTGAAACTACAGCGTCTCACTTATGGGAACGGTGGGGGGGGGGTCTGCCCCACTTAAGTGATTTCAGGCCTCCGTGTGTGTGTGTGTGTGTGTGTGTGTGTGTGTGTTATACAGGTAAATACAGGAAAGTTCAATAGTTCGACATGCTCTTGCCCCCCCCAAGGCTGCAGACGGGGGTAATGTATGCCCCCTCATGCAGGGTATTTACCACACACACACTCACACACACACACTCACACACACTCTCCTGCCTTTAGGCGCGGGTTTCAGATGAGGGATTAAGAGTCCGCCGTCACTGGACCCCATTGACATTTGAGCGAGCATTAGTGAAATTACAGCTGCGTCGGGACGATATCCGCCCACGTCGCCACTCCTGGGGGGGCTGTGTGAGAGTGTGCGCGTGTGTGTGTGTGTTGTAGCGTAGATCCACTCGGGATACGCGGAGGTGTGTGTGTGTGTGGGGCTGTGAAAAGTGATTTTGTCCCCTCCACATGTCACAGAGCGACGCCCTCAGTTCTGCTTGGATGGCGGCATGAAGAGTCAGGGTTGTGTGTGTGTGTGTGTGTGTGTGTGTGTGAGTGTGTGTGTGTGTGTTTTTGTGAGTGTGTGTAGGGGGGGGCTGCTCTCTCTCCCACTCAAGGGCCCCCATTGGAGCCACAGTTCCCAGTTTATCTCCCGTCTGACATCGGTCAGCAGTAGCTCAGGGCATTTTTGGCTCCGCCTACACCTGCTTCATCAAAGCAAAATATGCCCCTTTGATCTTCAGAACAACCCCGCCTGCAAATGACAAAATGTCTCGGTGCCGTGGTGTTTCTATGCTAATGTTCCAACGTTCTTTTCTTCATCAGAAATTTTATTTCTTGAAATTTTCAGGCGACATTAAAGTCAAACTTTGGAGGAGACGATCCTTCGGGGAGATCAAAGCCACGATGAAACAAACCACAAACGTCAGAGTCTCCGTTTGTCCCCGTTTAGATCAAAATTCGGGGTTTGTTTATTCCGACGTTTATTTCAAACTGAAAAAAAAGACGACTTTCTCCGCGCACGTTGTGATCAACGGTTTCGGCTAAACGTTTAGCTCTGCTAGCTGCGGAAGAACGTTTTTTTTTTTCCACGAGGGAACCGAAACAAGCCCCCCTCCCCCCCCCCCCCCTGGGAGACCCGCCCCCTCCCTTTAACCACATTTAAAGAGCAACTGCAGTGTTTGTAATCCGTGAAAAAAGCCTCGCGAGCTCCACAAAATGGTTCTCCCTCTCCCGTAGTCGTGCGATCGCCCCCCCCCCCTCTGCCCCCCCCACGCCCCCCCCTCCGCAGCAGCAGCAGAACATGAGTGGTTTGAGGTTTATTTATTTATGCCTTTCAGGCTCTCCTTCCCTCTTCATTTTGGGGCTAAGAAATGGCGAGCAAGTGCCGGCGCGGCTCCGGAGATTAGGTTAGCATTGATTGTTTTATCGTGCGGTCGGATCGCCTCGTATCGGGAACGTTCGGCGTAAGCGCGGGCATTTGTCTTGTCTCGTGCTGTCTCTGTTTTGTCGAAAGATCATTCGTTTCTCTGCCCGCGTGGGATTTATTGGTAATACAGAGGCGAGTGTGTGTGTGTGTGTGTGTGTGTGTGTGTGTGTGTGTGTGGGGGGGGGTCGGGGTGGCAGTGGGGGGGTCGGGGGTATGCAAACTCTTTTTCGGGATGATAAACGAAGATAAACGTCTTCTGGTTGAAAAGAGCAGCGATGAAATTTTAATCAGCGGCTGATTACCTCCGATGGCGCCGATCGACAGCACCAATTATTCCGCCCGTACGGATCGCCGGCTTATTGGGGACGACCGCGCGGACGGCCGATCGATCGCCAGGCGGGCAGGTGATACGCCGCGCAAACTTTTCCGACAGAGTTGGGGTTAGCGCCCTCCGGAATCTCTGTCCGGTCGTTTGTTTAGCGCGGAGAGCCGCCGCCGCTACCCCCCTGAAGTCGCGGCGATTCGCCCCCGCCGCGTCGATACCGTCCTCCGTAGGCAGCGGACATCAATAGTCGGCGCCATTAAAACGTGGAATTGCTCGACCCTCCGCGCGGGGTTTTGCCGATGGGCCTCAGATCGATGACGCCGTTGTCTGCAGGACCATCGGGAATCTTTGGCGGGTCCGGGGGGGCGGGCTTCTGAATTAATCGCCCCCTAAAGAAGGAAGGTCCGCCGGACTCGTTTCGTTTTGGGCCGTCGTCAAGCGGCGCCGCGGACGATTGTTTGTCGCTCTTCGGGGAGCGGGACGGGCTCGTTAGCGGCGGTCTGAGCCCGGTTGCCACGGCGGTTCCCAGCGGGAAGAACGCAGCTGTTACGTAACCGTTCCCCGGGGGGGCGGGGCCTGACTCTGAATAATCAACACTTTGGATCGAAGAGGCAGCCGTTCCCACCTTCACCCTCGTCACGTGACCGAGGCTCCCCGCCCGGCGGACGCTTCGTTATTGCTCCGATACATCATCGCTAACTCGGTTAGCCTAGCCTCGGAGAGGAGCATAAACGCGCTAGTTTGTTAGCGTCATTGATCGTTTTTATGCAATTACGCTGAAGTAAATGTCCCCACAAACGTGAAGTCTTGTGATAAATGAGGCTAAATTTTAGTTGTTTTGCTTGTAAACAGAGGGGAAAAAAGACGTAATAGCTCGATGCTACAAAACGCTAATACGCGCTAATCTGAACTTTACAGGAAGTGACATCACGCTCAGGCTTTGATTTTTACGTCGTTTCTGTAAGAAATATCAAAAGAAGTGTTTTGAATGTGTCCGCTACCGCTCCAATGTTCGGATCGCCGATTCCTGCGTTTAACGATATCCTCACCACTAGCCTACCGTTGCACTCGGATCGGGACCGGCTCACAGCGAGGCGATAAAACCGTCCCGGAGCGTAACGAAAGCCTTCTGCCGCGTCGTAACGGGACAGAATTTCCCTCCGAATGATCAAAGCAGCGAAAGTCGCAGGCGGAGGCTTTGATGAAGGCCTGGAGGTTACATTAGCGCTGAGACAAACAAGCCCACGGACGCCGCCACTACGCTGGGAAACCTCCGACTCCGGCTCCAACTCGTTAGCCCCAACAAACGCTTCCTTTAATTCCGTGTTTTCCGCGTCGGGCGCATTTGCGGCGGGAAGACGCGGAGCGAAATTGGCGAGGCACTGATGCGTTTGTGTACAGAGGAAGCGTAATGCCCCGTGTCAAAAAAGCAAAGTGGAAATTCCCGTTAAATATGCAAAATCCCGCCTGCCCGTTGAACGATAATGGCGCGGCACCTTGTCGCCGGGGCGCCGACTCTGTTGGCGGCGCTTCAAAGGCCGCTGACTCACTTTGAAAAGACCTTGTGTTTCCTGACTCTGGGCTTTCTCAGATTGGACGAATGCAGCAGAAAGGAAGCTGCGCGGGTGCCAGTCACGCCGCCGGAACGCCGCCTTTGAAGTAATAAAAAGCTGCCGTGGCTCCGGACGGGAGCTTCCTGCGCTGACGCTCCGGGTTTTTCAGGAATGACCGCCTTCCCGGGAGGTGCCTTTTCTTCAGGAGAACAGATCACGTGATGCGCGATAAAACGGGGAACGCCTCGCGCGTTTGTCGACACCTCCGGGTCGCGCCGAAGGGATTCCCACGTTCTAACGCGACGACAGATCATTCCGGATTGGACGACGTTCCTGCCTTTTGGAGGGACGTTTGAAAACAACAGCTGTTGAGGCTTAAGCCCCGCCCACCTCAATGCAGTTTATCTCCGTTAATGATGAGTGTCTTGATTATTTTCCACGTTCAGGCGTTCCCATGTTCAGGCGTTCCCAGGTTCAGGCGTTCCCAGGTTCAGGCGTTGCTCCCGATAAACACTGGCCTAAAATAACCCTGAATAATGAGATATGCACGTCAACTGGCCCACTCCAGCATCGGACTGGGAACGCTGGTGAGAAACCTTTCCCTGCGGGATTTCTACTCTCCTCATCCAGCCTTCTGCTGATTTGGGAATTTTCCCGTTTAACCAGTCTGTTTAGCACCGTTTCAATGGGAAGTTCAGATCGATCTGTTGCGAACGGGATTAACACGACTTCCACACTCTTCCCGTTTTGCCTTGAAAATATTAGTTGGACTTTTGGACGGAATCCTGGAGGCTCCAGCAGGCTATCATCATCAGCGGCAGGAAACGGGAAAAGTGAAAATGAGCTGTGGGAGCACGCGGGTGGAGGCGGAGGCCAAGTCCGTAATTGAAATATAGACTGATTATTTTAGAGTCAACGGGAAAAATCGTGTCAGAGAGTTCAGAAGACAACAGAGCCGGTCGCTCCGGAACGCTCCGGATCCTCTCCGGGACTGGGAGGCACCAGGAGTCCTCGAGCGCTCCGGCCTCTCCGTGTTCAAGAGCCGCAGTCGCGTAAAGGCTTAATAAACCGCCACTCCGGCTGAAAAATGGGCCGCTCCGAGTAATCAATGCCGGAGCGCGGCGGATCGGGCTGGCCGTTATTCCAAAGGCCTAATCGTTGGGAGAGCGGGAGACAAAGCGGGAGCGTCGCGGCGGCATTGATCATGTGCAGGTATTCTATTAAATCTAATAATGCGGCGTCTTTGGGCGGGATCGGCCGCAGGTTTCGGCGACTTCTGCTGCTGCTGTTAAAGCAGAACTGCTCTCAATTATCGCTCCCGCTCCCGTTGTCTGATCCTAATGAAGATGAAACGCTTTCATTTTTCCACTTAATTACTTCATATTTAACAAAGGTGCTGTGCCATCACACTCCCAGGAACTCCTCCTCCTCCTCCTCGTTCCGTCTTTCCATGCGGTGACAGCAATCCGTCTTCGGGAATGTGGTTTGATTCCAGGTTGTCCTGGAGGGGGGGTTCTTGATGGGGTCCGTGCTCCGGGGGGTTGGACGGCGTTCCGGGTCTAGTCGCCCCCCCCCCGGTGCCAGGCTAATTGAAGGTGAATGGACGAGGCCCCGGTGGCCCCGGTGGTCTGGTGCTGCAGCTTCCCGGTCGGGCTGCTGTGCGCATCTTTGATAAGTAATTCATCTGTTTGGCCTCGCAGCGCTGCCCGGCTGCTTTCATGCCCCCCCCCCCGTGAAGCCTTGGATGCTCCCTCCCCGAGGCTCCGTGTCTGTACTCGTGGTCAACGGGGGGGGGGCTCTGGGTGGCATCGGCGCTCTTCATCTCTCTCTGCACAGCTTCATCCTAATTGGATCCTCTCTCGACCCCGGGACCTCGACTCCCCCGTCCTCATCTTCACAAAACAATTCCTGATCTGACTGACACCTGGAACCCCCCCCCTCGCCCCCCTCGCCCCCCCATTCCCGACTCCTCACATCACAGTTTGTTTGTCTTTATTGAGGTTTCGTTTTCTTTATGAACCCAAAAGTCGGCGAGCGAGAGCGGACCCCTGTGGGACGCCCGGACCACGTTCTTCCTACACGTGTTTTAAAAAAAAAAAAGCAAAAATCGTTCCTTTTCCAGAAAGCCGTCCGAGTATTTGCCAAGTTGTTGCTAGGATACGGAGCGGTTGCGCCGTGATGTCGTCATCGTTGTCTGGATCGAACCCCCTCCTGTGGCCCCGCCTCCGTTCTTGCAGCACGGTTCTTTAAGGTGTTCGGGACGGACGCCGATTCCCGTCGATGGAACGCTTTTTCAAAATGGCCTCCCTCTCCGGTTTTCCGCATCTCTCCGGTTTTCCGAGCGTGGAGGCGACTTCGGGGCAGAGCTTTTATATTCTCTCGCTTTGCGGGGCCGTCTGTGGCTCCGCCCCTCGCTGGCGTGCGTGCCTTCCCTCCGAGGGAAAGAGCGGCGAAACCGGGCTCCGTCTCGGTCTCGCCGGGGCCGCGGCTGGCTTCCCGTCGCCGACGTTCCCACCAGCCTCAATAATAATGATGTTTACCGGAGAATCGGCTCAACTTATTTATATCAGCAAACAGACAATCCAAAGCTCCACGGAGTTACGTGAGCGGCGTTCCCACCATCTTGTTGTTCTCCGCATTTAGCTTCTGCTTTATGAGACAATTAGGACGTTTATTTGTTCGTTTAAAAGCTGGATTTCTCTGCGGACGATTGCGGAGAACTGAACTAAGGGAAGGTTGAAACGTCTCCTGAGAGGATTGTTTCAGGTCTGAATGTCTGGAAAAGCGAATTAGCATTAATCCGGGATGTCGGCGCCTTCGCTTTTTTAGTAGTTTCTGTTCTTGTTTGTTTATCGACTGTAAACATCGGCCTTATCTGTTTGTTGGTCAAGTGGGCGGGGCTTAGCACCGGTTTCTCTTGCAGTCGATTTTCCCTTTTTCGCTCTTCCCGAGGAACATTTGCCGGAGTTAGAGTCGCCACCGGGGGGCGATGGAGCGCCAGAGATCGAAGCCGTCGCCTGAAGCTTCACGAACCCGGCGAGAAAAGAGAAACTTCCAAAATGTCGGTTCTGGGAAATGTCACCGAAATTCATTCTGACATTTCAGAGGCCGAAAAGACAAACAAGTGAAAATAAACGAGTTTTACGTTATTATTTATTCATTCAGGAGGTCGGAATTCTCTCGTACGATTCCTCCTGACGGGAACAACCAGCCGCTGTCCTTTACTCACCTGAGTCACGTGACCCAGGTGGACCGCGGGGCTCTGCTCCTCCGCCTCCAGCCGGACGCTCGGTGGCGGAATAACGCCGCGCTGGCTCCGGGCGGATCGGAGCGCCGCCGCCGCCGCCAGCGAGTCTGCTTCTAAATTGCGCAATTAGCGACCTGGCGCTCCTCGCTTGGCTTCCGGGGGCCCTCGGCCGACGGCGCCCGCTCCAGAGGCATTTGTTGGACAAATCCAGGCGAGCCTCCGCTCCCGCCCGGCGCTCCCGCCGTGCTGACCTCCCCGGAATGTCAGCCAGAGCGTTCGCCGCCAGGTCGGGGGAGCCCATCCCCGGAAAACCCCGCCCGCCCCCCTCCCCGGATGAGCGGGAACGACCTCGGCCGCCGTAAGATAATCGATCCCCCGGGAACGCAGATCACAAACATATTTACATTCATCGGATCGGCGACGATAAATCCGCGTGGATTTTCCGCCCAAACACAGAAACGCTGATTTCGGGCTGTTGGAGCCACCTCTCCGTCACCGCGTCGCTCCGGAATGAAAAGTGGCTCATGTGAGATAATTCCGGCTGGGCTGTATAAATAACCAGCTGGGATAATATTGGGAGCAGCTCAGATAATAGTGTTAATATTTAATTCCCGCTCCTTTGAAGTGGCGGCCGGGAACATTAAAAGTTCAGGATGAATATGGCGAAACTTGTCATCAGCGCTCAGATTCATTGAGCATGTATTTTTAATAAACTCTTGTAGGAGCCGAGCTTCTGCCGCTCCGGCAGACGCTTTCATTCCGGCTGCGGCTGTTTCATGTGCGGAGCGGAGCGTCGGGAGCCGAGCGACCGGCCAGCTGGGATTTGAGGCGCCGCTCAAAGATGGAGGAAGAAAGGCGAGCTCGCCGAGTTGCGGGAAAAACTGCGGATTAGGGGGATCTTCCTCCTCCTCCTCCTCCTCCTCCTCGCCTTCCTCCCACGTCCAGATGTGCGGCCGGCGCCGAGCAGCGCTTCCTGACGGCGGGAACGCCGATTTGTACCGTTTACCGTCGCCGCTCTGGCAAATTAACGACTTCCCGTTTGTCGACGGCGGAACTCCGAGTGTCAGTGCCTCGCCAGCTTCGCTCTGCGTACGGCCGCGGGGCTCGTTCCCGGTTTAAAACTGATGAGCGCAGGAACGCTGTTAGAAGCTGGAATATTGTTTGTTTTTCTTTTTTCTTTTTACGAATTCCTTCCCGCGTTTTTCACGACCATCCGCTAGGTGGCAGCGATCTTTTCCTGAGTTGGCTCCGCCCACAGACCGCCGCCTCTCCCGCGCTATCGTCGACACGGGATCTGTTGCTCCGCCGCTTTTGTCCGAATTCCCTTTGATCGTCCGCCAGATCGGACGCTGTCTCGTTTTTCAAAAAAATAAACGAGAAGTTGATTCTGATGAACAAAGATCGTTCCGTCTGTCCGCGGCATCAAAGTCGGGAACGCGTCCAACGTACAGACCGCGTTGATGCACTCTCTCGTATTGGTGGCGTTCCCGTCATCCGGGGTAACGCCCCCCCGCCCCCCCGGGCCCTCAGGTGTCCTCAGTGCACCCCTGTCAGTCCTCCTGAACAGCGGTGGCGGCGGGTCACAGCGAAACACGGCGAGTTCAGCGCGATCAGCGCGTCAAAGCGAACGGCATAATCGTCGTTGGGAACGCTGGGGGGCCGGGGGGGGGCTCCCGGGGGCCGCGGCGGCGCTCTCCTCCACGCTGACCTGCGGAGCTGCTGTTTAATCACCGGGGCTTTTTAATGGCTTGTCAGGGCGGTGAAATATGGGCGGGGGCTACCTGGAGCAAACATTCCGATAAATCCGCTCACACGAGGCTTCGCCGGCGTGACGCCGATAAATCATCACTTTGGGGGGAGAAAAATGACAGCTATTAAAATAATGAATGGGATGATTAATTTTTCACATTAAAGATTAAAAGCGATGAGAGGTGTCGTCGGATATTTGAGCTGCCGTAAACGTTTGCGAGCGGGAGCTGATTTCTGCCCTTTACGGCGCCCGGCGACTCCACTCCTCGCCGCTGACGCCCGGCTGTAGGCGGGGTCTTCTGGCCCCTCCCCCCCCGTCTCTGATGTAGGAGCGCTCCGAGGGATGGAGGTGGTTGCCAGGGGCGATGCAGGACCCCCCCGATTATCTCGCACTTCTAAACCTGTCACACCTGCAGCCCCCTCTAAGACGGATGGGGGGGGGGGGCATCGCCGGCCTCGCCACCGACATCTGCCGCGTCGCCGCCTCAGCTGATTAGTCGACTTTGTGCTCCGAACGCATGTCGAACAAAGGCTGGGTGTAATAACGGGCGCTCGCTGAGGCGGCATAAATCCGGCGTATAGGCGGAGCGCGGCGGGGCTCCCGGGAGGAGGCGCCGCGCCGCTCACAGCGTCCTAATTTCACATCCATCAGGACGGGAGCCGAGATTAGAGCGGAGAAGTGTAATTACGACATTAATAACCAAACGGGCTCGTCAGCAGGGGCCGCCGAGGCGTTCCCGGGATCCGCCCGGACGAGCTTTGGAGTTCGGGATTCAAACGGAGATTTTAGGGAACAAACCCGGATTCCAGCCTAATCCGAACACGCGGCGTAGGCTCCGCCCGGCGTAGGCTCCGCCCAGACATAGGCTCCACCCAGGCGTAGGCTCCACCCTGGCATAGGCTCCACCCAGGCGTAGGCTCCGCCCAGAAGTAGGCTCCACCCAGGCATAGGCTCCGCCCAGACATAGGCTCCGCCCAGGCGTAGGCTCCGCCCAGGTGTAGGCTCCGCCCAGACGTAGGCTCCATCCAGGCGTAGGCTCCGCCCAGGTGTAGGCTCCGCCCAGACATAGGCTCCACCCAGGCGTAGGCTCCACCCTGGCATAGGCTCCGCCCCACGGTAGGCTCCGCCCTCTCTGTATCTGAGATTTTCTCCGAGCGTCTCTGAAGTGGATCCGTGCAGCTGACGTTATTTACAAACCTCCAGGGGGGTCCGGTGCGCCCGCCCACTTCTCTGCGGTGCCCACGCCCCCTTTACCCCCCCCTTCCTCCCCCTCTTCCTCCCCCCTTCCTCCCCCCTCGCAGGCCCGCTGCAACAAAATGTCCACCTCAGCTCCCGCCTCAACCCCCCGACTTCGGAATCAATCCTGACATTTCATTCGGCCCTTACGGGAGCTAATGGCGCGTTCAGGTTGTTACCCGGAACGCCGGCCTCGCCGTTACCCCCCCCTCCCCCCCCCCCCCGCGCTCGTATTTACCACCTCAAAGATCTCATTCCGAGCGGGAGCGGCGTTCTCGGCTTTAACGAGTGGAGCGACCGGCGTTCGGGTCGGCCTCCAACTCGGAGCCTTTCAAGTTGCCGTCGATGTTGTTGCTGATGTTTTATTTAGGGCCCGCGGGCCGTTCATCAGAACCTCCCAACAACTGTTTCACTTTGGCGCTTCTAATCACGCGGCCAGATGTCGGCTCCTCGTTTTACAGCGTTTATGTTTTCCCTCCGAGTTGATGTAAAATTCATCCGCCCCTCTTTCCTTCCTTCCTCCATTTTTCCCTCAGACTCAACAATTAGTCAATTCCCAATCAACAAGAGAGGCCAAATTGCTTTTAATTACTTTTGATAAATGACAAATTGCGTTGGCACGCTTCCCCGCGAGCGCTTAATCAGGTGCATGGGGGGGGGGGAGGGGGGGGGGGGGGGGGGGGGGGGTCTGCCGGGATGAAATCGATGCGCTTTCTGCGGTTCAGCGGCCGGGTGCCTGGGCGTCGGCCAAGCGGGGGCCGCCGAGTCAGCGGAAAGAGCGGCCGCGTCGGAGCGTGCATGCGTGCGCGCCGGCGCCTCGCGACGCGGGCAATTAGCGCGGGGGGGGGGGGGGGGGGGGGTCAGGGGCGGAACGCCGGACTCACCCGTCTCCTTCCTGACCTCCGCAGGGCTCGACGGCACCTGTGGCGGCGGCGGCGGCAGCAGCATCAGAGAGTCAAGGGACAGCGCTTCAGCCCGACCGGCTTCACCTGTACATGGAGACCCCCAGCTGGGCAGGTGAGTCTCCAAGCCCCGCCCACTTCCTGCATCAGCGCCGAGTCAGACCTTTGATGTCAGAGCTTTTATCTCGAACCCTTTATGTCAGACCTTTGATGTCAGAGCTTTTATCTCAAACTCTTGATATCAGACCTTTGATGTCAGACCTTTGATGTCAGACCTTTTATCTCAAACTGTTTATATCAGACCTTTTATCTAAGACGTTTAATCTAAAATCTTTTATCTTAAACCTTTTATGTCAGACGTTTTATCTCAAACTTTTTATGTCAGACCTTTGATGTCAAACCTTTGATGTCAGAATTTTTTATCTCAAATTTTTTACTGTCAGACCTTTTATGACAGATGTTTTATCTCAAACCTTTGATCTCTGATTATACCTGTCTAATACCTGAGTTCACATTTTCATACTGACCAGATGATGGTCGCTTCGCTTTAGCCCCGCCCACCCCAGTATAACCAGTATAACCTGCCAGCAGTCCTCCATCGCCACTCGACTCACTTGGTCTCCAGACTGAAATAAACGATCCCAGACAGACGCTCCTCCTCGAACGGCGAGCCGGAGGTGTCGTTGGCGTTGGCCGCAGCTCGCCGTGGCTTCGCTCCGCCTCCCCGGGCCGTCTCGCGCCGCCGCGCCGGCTGAGTAGACGGCGAGCGGGAGCCTCTTATCCATATGGCGCCGCGCCCGCGAGCCGCCGCCGGCTTCCCCCAGGCGGGGATCCGACTCGCCACCCTCCCTCCGTGGGGCCGTAGAGCAGGTGGCGGCGAGGATCGGAGGGCCGCCGCCATTACCGCCGCTTCACGACGGCATCCTCAACTCAGAGTGGGCGCCCGGGGGGGCCGCCGGGGGGGGCGGGGACGTTTTCCATTAGTCTAATTGCTCCGTTATAGTTCGGTATTATTGCGCGATCATCTCTGTGGCTCCGTAACGACGCACCTCCGGCGCCCCCGCGTATCGCCCGTGGGCGTGATGTCTCCCCCGCCGCCGCCCATCGGAGGTCGGGCGGTCTGTGGGCGTAGGAGGACGGCGTTAACCCCGGGAGCGGCGCCACTGAAGTGCCGACGCGAGGCCTCCATCGCGCCGCCTCGGCCGTTTGCGTCCTCAACAGGTGGACGCCCGGACCGATTATCGGACCGCCGCCGGTCCGTTTGCCCAACAACAGGCGGACGGGGGCTCGTTCCCGCTGCCATGGCAACCGGTGATGGACGGGCTTTCCTCGTTCAGACGTAGATTAGAGAGTTCTGATGAGGAAGAAGGATGGTTCCTGCACACACACACTCTCACACACTCACACACACACACTCACTCACTCACTCTCTCTCACACACACACACACACACTCTCACACACACACACTCACACACACACACACACACACACACACACACATACACACACTCACACACACACACACACTCACACACACACACTCACACACACACACTCACTCACTCACACACTCTCACACACTCTCACACACACACACACACTCTCACACACACACACTCTCACACACACACACTCACTCACTCACACACACTCACACACACACTCTCCCACACACACACACACACACTCACACACACACACACACACACACACACACACACACACACACACACACACACTCACACACACACACACTCTGATAACTGAAGGTCTTACATGCACCCCGGAAGCACCAGGAACTTTTTCCTCTTTTTGGAACCAAACCTAAAGATCTGCGACGTACAGATCGCTGAGGCGGCGACTCCAAAGACCCACGGGGAAGCGCGGAACGTCCCCGAGGCTCCTCGGGGACCCGGACCCCCGAGTGTGAGGGTTCTATTCCCTCCTGGAACTGTTTGTCGGATTCAGTCTTGGATTCAGAGTCTTTGTTTCTGCAAGTGTACGCGGATGTTTGTGGGCCCCTTGGCAGACTTTAACCCCCCCTTACAGACACACAGACACACACACACACACACACACAGACACACACACACACACCCACACACACCCACACACACACATGAGGTGAGAACCATAATGAACCAAATTACCCTTCCAGTCTGTTTGGATCTGGCGATTAGCGCCCGTCTCTCCTGATCTGGATGCTTTCGGAGGCTGCGTTCAGCGCCGCAGCGTGCTAATGGGGGCTGAATATTTCAGCGCTGACCCCTGCCCCCCCCTCGAGCGACCCCCCCGGCTCCCTGTTTGGATCCGTCCGGTCGGATTGTTGCTCATTAGCCGAGAGAAAGCTGCGATGTTTGATATTTTTCCAGGTGGGTATTGATCTTTGGCTCCGCTGCAGGGGGGGGACGGCGTTCCGTTAAACGGGCTGATTAAACAGGCGGGACGCGGCGGCGGCGAGGCCGCGCCGAGGCCGCGGCGCCTCCGAGTGGCGGAGGAAGCGGGCCGTCTCACGGCGCCGCGCTATCAAACATGAAACGCTCCGCTAACAAGGTGTGTAATCGACTTTAATCAGATCATCTTTTATGAAACAAGGAGAAGGTTGATCTCCGGGAACGGGAGCGCTTCAGTCCGGGTCGGGGGGGCTGATGGGGGGGTGCTGATGGTGGGGGGGGGCTGTCGGGGGGTGTCGGAGGTTGTATTTTAAAATTGGATGTGACGGCCGGAGACCAGGACTCGGTTTTCTCGCCGTGGTTTTATAATGAAGCTCGCTGACTGGTCAGTTATGGTTAGGTTTAGCATCTCCCCTCTAATGGGGGATAATTCGGGGGGGGCTGTGACAGGGCTGCACACGGGGGGGTCCAAATGAGGCCCCCCGAAGGTTCTGACAGGATGTCCCTTAAAGGAGGTTTCACTGAAGCGTTGACACTGATTTAAAAGAGGCAATTAAAGAAATTAATTCTCAGAATTAGAACCTTTTTTATATTAAAAGGTGAAATATTCTAATTATGAAAAGATATAAAAAAAGTAAAAGTAATTAAGGGAGAGAAAAGGTTTTATAGCGTTTATCTAAAAACCAAGATTATGGATCAAACATCAGATTATTGGTCGTCGCCAGTGTTGTAGCATACCTGCATTACATCACACGCACACACTCACACACACACACACACACACACACACACACACACACACACACACACACACTCACAGAATAATATTAATAGTAATTTCAAGTGAGCATCATTTTTTGTTATTGCGACATTTTGAGAAGTCGCAGTCGCCATTTTTCAGAGTTACGATAAAGTTGAGATTTCCGTCAGTGGTTCCTTCCGGTGGGGGGGGGGGTGAGGAGGGGGAGGGGGTGAGGAGGAGGAGGAGCAGCTGCGTCTTTAAAAGCGAGATGGAGTGAGGGGAGAGGAAGTGCGGTGGACGGCGGCGGGCAGGATTGTGCTGACGGCAGGGCTTTGCTTCAGAGCACGCCCATTAGAGGGAGCCATAAATCCTGGGCTCTCCGGGCCGGGCTGTGTCAGCAGTCCACCGAATGAATTGATTTTAAACGCCGCTGAAAAAAGAGAAAGTGCAAGAGGGGCTGTTGAGGGGGGGCGAGGGGGTCTATTTAATTCACCCACCAGAACCCCCCCATCCGCCCCCCCTCGCTTCTCAATCCAGCTCTAAAAAAGAGGAAAAGTAGAAACAGTGAAAGAGTCGCCCACCCGGGGGGGGGGGTCACCTGACCAGGTGGGGGAGGGGGGGGTCACATGACCATCTGGTCTCTCCCACCCCTCAGATTTCCCTCCCACTTTTACGTCTGCGCCGGAGAGGCGAGACACGTCGTAAAGCAGGGCGAGGGAGCGCCGCCGCATTTGAAATTCAAATGCGGCGTTTTTGAAATTGATGTATGTGTTTATTCGTTTACGAGCGGCGTCCGCGTGCGCTCGCTCCCGTTTGTACATTATCAGCGCCGCCGCCACCGCCACCGCCCCCCCCCGGGCCCCTCGGCCCCCCTGGCCCCCAGCCTGACGCCACGGCTGCGATAGACACCGTCCAAAGGGGGGGGGTGGTCCCCCAGCAGCTCACTTCCTGTTTACGTTGGCGCCCCCGCCGCCGATCATTCGTGCCCGCCGCTGGAGCGCTGCCAGGCGAGCTAAATTAGCCCCAACGCCACCGCCGCCCTGATGATGGCGGTCGATCATTACGCTGCTGGATTTACGAGCGCCAGACTGGTTTACTGGAAGAAACGTCCGATAATTAATGTCGTTAACGTCCAGCAGCTCCCGAGGAAAACGCCTCAGCGTGGCTCCGCCGTCGCAGACGCCGTCCGGCGCTCCGCCCGCCATCTGTGGCGGCCAGCTTGTATCCAGGAGATTAATCTCGACTTGTTTAACCGCGAAAAAAAGGCGGGGTTAAAGAAAATGAGACCGAAACGCTGCTGAGAGAAGAAATGGGATTCATTTATTTATTTATGTATCCACAGTCTGGCCACGAGGGGGCGGTACTCGGGAAAAGGGGGCGGAGACTGTGTCCACTCCCGCTCGTGTCATGGTTGAATCCCGACGTTCCGAGGGCCGGGCTGAGGCTCCGGCGCGCTGCGGCCTAATTACCCGGCAGCGGTGGCGTTCCCGTAAGGATCGGGAGGATGTTTCAGTTTGAGGGATGGGAGTGAGTCGGACGGAGGGGCTTGATTTCCCGGAGCCTCTCCGTCTTCATTCCCGATTTCAATTACGGATGGCTGGAGGCTGCCTCGACCACGACCAAGCTCGGATCGGAGCGGACGCTGCCCTGGACGGTGTAATCCGTATTCTTTTCGGAGGTCGGACTCGGATCTGCGTCCGCATTCACGTGGAGAAACTGCGAGATTCCCGTGGGAAGTGCGCGAAATCGTCGTTTTTCCGCACAGCTTCTGTCACGGAAACGGGAAGGAGCGAAAACGGAAAATCAGAGTTCTGGATCCACCTTTCTGGTTTTCCTGATGTAGTGTTGTTGAAACGTGAGCCGACGAGCGTGGTCGTTACTGCTTCCTCGACCTTTGGAGCGCCGTAACCCCCCCCTCCCCCGACCCCCTCGGCGAAAGTGAGTTGAAGATTTGCATCGTGGGTAATCTGTCCTAGCACATTTTAAATTTAGCCGTTAATTGCTCCGAGGACGGAGGAGCGGCGTTTATTTGTGGAGGAAGACAAACTGTTTGGCAGTTAAATGAACAAAAACACACATGTTTAGGAACGCCAGCTCGGGGAGCCGGAACGCCGCCTCTCAGCAGAGTCATGCGAACATTATCCGCTTATAAATCCTGCGTTACGACTGCGAGGGGCTCCCAGTGATCAGCAGCAGCGAGGCCGTAAAGCTCAAGTTGGCTCTCCTCTCCTCTCATCCGTCAGGCGCTCCGCACCGTCATTCCCGGCGTTCCGGGTTCAAGTGCTTGACTCCGTCCACCCGTAAAAGCGAGCCGGGCTCCGCGTTAGTTATCGGCCGACCTGGATTTACCGGAGAAGGAGCGACGGCGAGGAGCCTCCGAGATGTATAGCGCTTTCCCGAGGCCTTCCCGGACACTTCCGACACAGACAGGTTGATGTTTGTCGCCGGGGGCGTCGTTCCGGTCCCCCCAGCCCGACCCTCGTCCGCATGTCCCGGTTTGCGGCCCGTCACGACTCGGCTGTGCCGCGGAGTTCTGAGGTTCTTCTGCGCCATTAAAATTGGGTCAGATGCTTAAAAATGGAAAGCTGCTACGGTTGCGGTCGGAATTTTCCTCGGAGCGTGCGGTGGTGTTTTCTGCTCAGCGGAGCGCTGGTGAATAATCAGCTGCTCATTAGTGTTCTGTCCCCGTTTTTACCTTCTATTAACAATGAAGAGATTCCAGGCTGTCCTGGAAAGAGAAAGTCCCAATTCCACTCCTCGCTTTCACATTTGAGGGTTAGGACACGCCCCCCACTGGGAGGCCACGCCCCCTGACCCTCGACGGCATTACGCCGAGGGGCCCGATCGGAGTCGGGGAGAACCGGAACGTTCCGAAGGTCCTCCCAGGGTTCAGGAGTTCCTGAGAGAGGAAGAGTTTCATCACGACACGGAAAAAAAACGCTGCTACTCCTCGGAATTTGTCTCCAGCCGGAAAAAAGGAAAAACGGGTGTGCGCTTTATGTTTAATGCGAGGTTGCCATGACGACCTGGCGCCTGTATCGGATGCTCCCGCTGATTTATTGCTTCCCGCTTCGAAGGCGAACGAACTTTCTTCCGGAGCGGAAAAACCTGGGCGCGCCGCTGCGGTGGCTTTCGAAAGTCGGGGCGAGCTGGAGGTCGGGCGAGCGGCGTCGCGGCGGCGCCGGCGTTGACAGATGTCCCGCCAACCGTCAGCTGATGCCCGGACGGGATGACGGACGTGAAGGACCCCCCCCCCCCCTCCCCCGAGACAAGTTTGCTCGTTAAAAGTTCACGGCGCCCGGTTGGGGGGGACGGACGGGGGGCGGCGTGCCGTCACGCCGCGGCGACTCCCTCACGACTGATCCGGCGCCCGATGAACAGGAGGTCGCGGTGTCGCGGCGACGCCTGGGCGGCCGCCGGGGGGGCCATCACTCTTCCCGCCCGGGCGCGGCTCAAAATTTTCGAACCTTTTCTTTCTCCAATCACAGTTGATGGATTGAGCGGAAGAGGGCGATCATCTGGCTCTTAGCGGGCTCGCCGAGCGCGGTGGGCTTCCGTTGATTAACGACGTCTGCCGCCAGTCACCAAAAGCGGAAATTAAGTATTTCTGTTTAAATGTAACATTTGTCTCCTTTCGCCGCGTCGGGAAAGGCATTTGTCAAAATCCCCGGGCTTCGGCGAGGGCTGGATTTCCTCTGGGAGCGCGCTGGGAATTACTTCCTACTCTCGCATTAATGGCGTCCCCGTTTTATCCCCCGGATCTCGTCGTCGCCCGTCGGAATTTCAATACGGAATCTTCGCCGCGGGCGCCTGAGCGAGGCAGAGGCGCGAGCCCCGCCCCCTGGCGGGGGGAACCTCGCGATGGGATTGGCTCCCGGGGTGCGCGGTGGCTCCTCCCACCAACGGGGGTGTCATTCCAGCCCCCTCCCCCTCCCCCCCCGCCCCCCCCCTCGGTGTTACATCAGCTTCGCTTGGTCAGACTTCCGAAACCGTCGATACGCCACAATTTAGAAAATCAGCCAAGTTTGCAGAAACAAAGAGGCGATATCGGAAATAAAGACGGATATGGAATCTGACGCCGGGGGAGGGGGGGGGCGGGGTCTGTCAGGGGTTAGCGGGGGTGGTCAGGCGGCCTGAGCAAACACGCCCCCCCCCCCCCCCAACCCCCCTTCCTGAAGTCTCCAGATTTTTCCCCGTCGATGGAAATCTAATTGCTTGAAAAGCGATCAATGGAAACTAAATTGGTTCTGCGTGGAAGCGAGCGTCGGATCGGCGCTGAGCTGTTTTAACGCGGGCGGCGTTCGCGTCTTAAATCACGACCTCGTATCGGGGGGGCGAGGGCAGGGGGGTGTCAAGGGGGGCTCAATCAGCCTCTCATAAAATCGCTGCCTTAATTGTTTCTCCAGAGTCATAAATCCTCCGAGTTAATGGGTTAATATTGCGGCGGGCGCGAGGGCGGCGGGAGCGTCCGGGAGCGTCTCTTAGCGGAGCTGGGAACGCCGATAACCCCCCGTCATCTGATACCGCTAATCCCTCTAATCCCTAATACACTCCTTAACATGCCGCTAACTGACAGCAGTCGATACGGCCGCGCTCCTCCGTCTTATCGCTCATCTCTTTGTCTTCCCGCCGCTCGCTGCGGCGAACTTCGCCGGGCCCGCCGCGCCGATAAGCGGAGGGGGGGGGTAATCGGGAGTTCTGAAATTGCAGCGGCGGGAACGCCTCGGGGCCTCCTCGGGAAGCCGAGGCGATCCCGACGCTCCGGCGGAGGCCAGAGGTGCGGCGTTCCCACGCCGCCCAGCAGGGGGCGATACGCCCGTTCACGGGATCGCTCCCCGGGAAAGTCCCGGCGGTGATTCGCCCCCCCAGGAGCTCGTTGCTCAGGTGTCGGCCGTATTTCTTCCGTTGGAATTACATCGGAATTGATCCGGGCTCGACCCCCCCCGCCGCCACCGCCGCTTATCTGAGACCATCAGGCGCCTTCTCGAAGGTGTCGCAGCGCTCCGGCGTTAATCAGGTGCTACCTGGAGTTCCCGCCGATCCCCTAGATCCGGGGCATTCCTCTTCGGGATGCTCGCCGCCGCCACCCCCGGCCGCCCATCAATCTTCTCGCCGCCGCTTTGTCCGACGATGTCGGCGAGGAACCCCCCGCCGGGGCCGGCGTCAGCGATCCGAGCGCCCGTCAGATGTTCCGCGCTCGCCTCGGGGAAATTAGCACTCGACCTTTGGGCGGCGAACACCTGGTATTTAAGGAAGCCCGCCCTCGCCGCCCTCGCCGCCCTCGCCCCCCTCGCCGTCCTCGCCGCCTTCGCCGCCGCTAATGTCAGGTCACCGCCCCGCCCCGCTCCGCTATTGTTATGTTGATCGCAATTCCACGTCGCTAATCACTTGTCGCAGCGTGTAATTTGCGCACCCCCCCCACACACACGACCCCCCCACTCTCCAACGCGCGACAGTGGCGGCCGCTCCGCCGTGGCGAGGAGGCGGCGGTGGCGGCGGAGCGGTCTAATGGAAGCGCGCTCGCTCCCGGCGGCGATCCCTCATTTATCATCCTGACACCGGCTACTTTTCTGAAGTGGAGAAAAATGTTGCAGTCAGCTCTTCCTTTGGTCCCGGAAAAATGTGCGAATGAGTGCCCCCCCACCCGCAACCCCCCCCGCTGCAGCTGGAGATAGTAGCGGCGTGCGCTCGCCTCCTGTTTGTTTATGCATCAGGACAACGAAGGAGCGCGGGAACGCCGGGTTCCTCCCGCCTCCCCCTTTTCCTGGTTTTCCCGTTTACGGAGCCTCTCCGCGGTAACGAGGCCGCCCTTTTCCCCGCCGCCGAGCGAGGCGCCCCGCGGTCCAGCCTCGACCCGGAAGCGTCATCGAAACCGGGCTCGTGACATTTACCTGGGCGCCGACTAATTTCCCGCCTAAATTGCATCGATGGATATCCGAATCGGTCGGAATCGAGCGGCGAGGCGTCGATGGGTGACATTACGATCTGCCCTCCCGAGCAGGCCCGAGCTTCGGATAAACAGCCCTGTGCGTGTGTGTGTGTGTGAGTGTCTGAGTATGTGTGCGTGTGTGTGTGTGTGTGTGTGTGTGTGTGTGTGAGTATGTGTGTGTGTGTGTGTGTGTGTGTGTGTGAGTGTGAGTGTGTGTGTGTGTGTGTGTGTGTGTGAGTGTGTGTGTGTGTGAGTGTGTGAGTGTGTGAGTGAGTGTGTGTGTGTGTGAGTGTGTGTGTGAGTGTGTGTGTGAGTGTGTGTGTGTGTGTCCTGTCCGGGGCTGTGTGTGTGTTGAGGGGGCGGGGCCAGAGGGCGTGCCCTGGAGCGGCTGAACTCTCCTCGTCTTCCCGCCCTCGACCGCGCACTTTCCCGTCCGCTCGTTTTTTTTTTCGATCCCGCGCTCACGCCGAGGTCACGCCGCTGACCTATCGGTAAAAGTGCCTGGCGTGCCAATAAAAGCTGGGCGGTATTAATCACGGCGGCGGCGGCGGCGCTCCGGGGAGGTCAATGCTTTAAAGGGCAGCGGCGCAGCTGAAATACGGCCGCGGCGTCTTTACGCTTCAATGTACCGAAAGTTTTATTGGTGCGCCGCCGAGGTCAGCGCGCCCCGCGCAAACGAGATCTGTCGATATCCCATCATGGCGGCCGCGGCGTGATTGCGAAACATCTGTCAGATGCGTATCTCATGCTGGATTTAGTTCGCCGCCGGAGCGCGCGGTTGGCGAAACATCTGTTCCCGATCAGGCGAGGGATGGAATGTTAATCGGAGCGCGTCGGGGCACGACGGCGGTCGCTCTGGTGAGGCGAGCTGAGGGGGGCGGGGCCTGACTGGGGCGGAGCCACGGGGGAACAAAGAAATGGTCCTCAGATTAGAGGCGGGGCCAACGGAGTTCCGATCCAATCAGAGGAGGCTGGAGCCCGCTGGTTATGTCATGGCCCCGCCCCCTCTGTGAGAGGGAATTTTTGAAAAATTTCTGAAACCGTGATCTTTTTTTTACTTTATTCTTTATTATAATTTTATCGGTAATCTGACTCATAATCCCGGGAGAGGAGAGATTAGCATCGTGAGTTTAACAGGCAGAAACCTCAGAGCAGGTCCAGGACCAGATCAGACCGGCCAGTCTGTCGCTACCCGAAATACTATTTTCGGGGAAAGTCGTAAAATTCACAATAAAGAGATTAAATTAATATTAGATCTAATTAAATCTAGATTAGTTTAAATTCATGTTAGATTACATTGAGATTAGATTAGATTAGATTAGATTGAGATTAGATTGAGATTAGATGAGGACCGGCTGTAGCCTTTGAAAACCCGTTTTTCTGTTGTTCGTCTGAATTAAACCTCCTCCGCTCCTCCAGCCCACATCCATTTCTGTTCATTACGGGGAAAACTCGCCTGAATGCTAAGCAGCGGCGTATGGATCTCCGCATTAATCGCCCGACGTGTTATCCGCCCGATGGACGTATCAATCCGCTCGATGAATCCGTTGAACAAACACAGATCCATACGGCGTAATTATTGTCCTCTAAAGAGCGCCAGTGAATACTCACGGCTAATTGTACGCCGATATCGCTCAAAGGCGAACGCATCGACGCGCAGCACCTGAAGGGGTCGGGCGCCTGGTTGCTAGGCAACGGACCCCCGGACCTCAGCTGACTCTAGCGCTGAAGCTAGCTGGCTCCAGCTCTGGTTCCCGGTGAAGGAAAAGGCTCCGGACGCTCCGATCCGGTCCTGACGGCGTTCCCGTCGGCGTTCCCGTCGGGCCTTGCCCCCCGCCGCCCCCCCCCTCGAGCTGAACGCGCTCGGACGCCGGCGTTCCCGGGTCGGCGGCGGTAAACGAGCGACAGGACTTTCATCTCCGGAGTGTCGCTCTCACTTAGCCGCGACACGGCTCAGCGTCCGCTCCGCTCGCTCCCCCGGACCCGTTACATAATCACGGAATAATCCCGGCCCGGCGTTGCCACGGCGACGCGACAAGGTCAAAGGGGAGCCGGGAAACAATCTCCCTCTCTTTAATTATGAGGCTTCCCGCCACGTGCGAGTTCGCTCCGGGAGGACGATGATTGCGAACGACAGTGGACGGTTTTTCGAGTTTTTTTGTGGGTTTCCACGGAAACCGGACGGCCTTTTTTTAACGCTCCTTAGAAAACGATGCGTTGGTGAGACCATCCCAAGTCGGAGAACTTGGGCGTGTATTCCCAGAGTTCCTGAAACTTCTGACACTCGGTCCCGCTGAAATGGATGGCGCCTTGATTCCCGGGTAATGAAGTCATCACCGGGATATTGCGGCTGCATTTTAATTCTGATTAAAAGTCATTTTTAAAAGAGATGACCTCAAACATCTCACTCCTCTCATCTCCGCTCTAATTCCTCATTTCCCGGCGCCCACAGACGGAGTCCTGAGTCGGCACAATTCCGCCCGCCAACACGACGCGTTTATCAGTTTTCTTCCATTAATCTGACGGCGGCCGTGATGAAGGCGCCGCGGACGCCGCAGCTGCGCGTTTACACAAGCGCTCGGATCGGGGCAGATGTGGAGCGCCCGTCCAGCTGTTTCTGATGGCGTGGGAGGGAATCGATGGGGGGGGCGTTGTGGGGGGGGGGGTGGGCGTTGGGGGCGTTGGGGGCGTTGGGCGGGCGTTGCCGTTTTCCCGTCTCAGCACAAAGTCAAAATGGTAGCTTGTGAACGGGCCGACACCCCCCCCCCCTTCTGAGTGCTGGTGTAGGGAATCTAGAGCAAGAGATTGATTAAACCTGACCCCCCCCCAGCCCCCCACCCCCCCGTGCCCCCCCCCACCACGCCGCCGTGTGGTTTTCTCACATGATTTGAGGAGCTCTGATGGTCTGGTGTCGTGGGGGGGGGTGACAGGATCAGGAGATGGGAAGGCCTCAGGTCTGGGGGGGGTCCAAGCACGCCCCCCCCCAAATGCTGACTGATGTTAATCGGATCGGCTCTGACTGACAACAGCGGCGTTCCGACCCAACAGCCAATTCTGCGAAATGGAGCCGGTTTAAATCCGCCGGCTGCTTCCTGCCAGGACGCCTGACCCCCGGGTACCTCGTGTAATGGATGAGTACCCCCCACCACCGTAGGCCCGACCCCCCCCCCCCCCACCCCGCTGTCTGGCGGAGGAGACACCAGCTAATTAATTACGCCGATGTTGGCCGGCCGAACGCTGACGCGGCGGTCGGGGCTTCACCGCTATCGAGTCCAGCGAGGCGAGTTTTGGGAGGGGGAGGGGTGTTGAGGGGGGGGGTAACCGATGTGAAATACGAATTCCAAGAGTCGGAATGTCGGTGAGTTCATTTGGGGCGAAACCCACACAGACCGATTAACAGTTGTTGGGCGATATCGGTAAAAAATATATCGGACATTCCCGATTCTTCCCGTTGTTTGCGGGAGTCGCGCTGACTCCCATTTCGCTCCGAAGGACGGGAATGATGATGAGAGAGGGAAAGTCCTGGAAAGTAAAACTTGGAAGCTTGAACGTTCTGGGGAACTCTTCGTTTACGGACCGTTACCAGTTCGGCTCGGCGGGGTCGATGCCGATGTTCCCGGCGAAGCCCCGCCTCCGTCTGCCCGTTGTCGCTGCTACCTGTGGACGTGCGGGCTGCAGTGGATTAGAGGGTTGCGCCCTTGAACGTGTCAGTTTTATTCTGAAGGTACAGATCTCGGGGGGGGGGGGCGGGGGGGTGTCGGGGGTCGGGGGGTGGAGCCTCAGACGTGCTGCTGAAGCTGTGATGCGCTCAGATGTGCAGACAGATGTGCAGCGGAGCTCAGCTGCAGCTTGAGAGCGCATCAGTCTTCACCGCAGGTCGCAGGTGAGCACGCTCCCCCCCCCAGAGACCCCTGCTCTTTGGGGGGGGGGCAGATGTGTTTTTAATCGCTTTGACTTCCGACTCGACTCCTGGTCCGCAGCCCCGCCGGGGAGGGCGGGGCCTGTGAGGGCGCCTACTTATGGGGGGTGTCGGGGGGTTGACCACCACGTCTAAAAAAGCTTCCACTTTAGGCTCCGCCCCCCCCCCCCCCCCAGCTGGGACCAGTTAGACCTCCTCGTGTCACGTTAACAAACCGATCTGACCGCGAACGCCGGGTCGCTCGGCGGCAGAGGTATCATCATCTGAGCTGACAGCTGCCCCCCTGGTGGCGGCTCTGAGCTGGGGGGGGGTGGAGGGTGTGTGTGTGTGTGTGTGTGTGTGTGTGTGTGTGTGTGGGGGGGGGGGGTGGGGCCGTCCACCTGACCACGAGGCGATGCTTCATCCATTTTTAATGCTGGTGCGAGGATGCTTACGCAGCTCCTCGTTACTGCCCGTCCAACCTGTCACAGCGGCCGGAGCAGCCCCCCCCAGCCACCTCAATAATTTAGAGCATGTGTTTACAGAACGATGACAAAGTCAAGTGCCCCCCCCACAACCCCCCCCCCCCATACGTTCCGAAATGAATAATACATGCGTCCGGTTTCAGGAATGTGCGGCGGTATAGAAGTGGAGTAAATGTCCTGACATTTCAGATCTGCACCAGCTGAAATGTGCTGAACACACAGAAACTGGGGGGGGGGCACGAGGGGGGGCTGGGGGGGGCTGGGGGGGGCTGGGGGGTGAGGGGGGTCTAAAATAAAAGATTTGCCTCTTCCTGAACAATGGAAACAAAAGCGTTGCGGCCGAGGGGGCTGGGGGCTGGGGGCGTGCCTCTGTTGTCGGCGTTCCGGACGCCCCCACGTCTGGAAGTCCAAACGCACTAACAGATCGTTAGCAGACGCGACCCAAATACTCCGGAATGACAAAGAACGAGCGACGGATCCGATTCCCGAGCGCTTTTTCTGGTCCGTGAATTTGCATTTCTGATGAATCGGGGGGGGGGGCGGGGGGCCGGGCGGGGGGCCGGGGGGGGACAATAGGAACTCTGGAGGAACTGGGAACAATGGTCCCCGTAAATGTGGTAAAAGAGGAAAAACCAGCTCAGCAGAAAGAATTCCGCAGCAGGAGGACGATTTATTACGGAGGGAGGATGAACTTCTTCCTCCCGAGGAGTTAATTCGGACACGTGCGTCCATACGTTAGCGCTGCCGCAACGCAAAATCGATGCGACGCAGGCGATAACGCGGCGACCGGGGACGGGAAAGCTTCGAGGAACGCCGAGGTCAGCACTCAACAGAAGGGAACGCTGGTGCTGGAAGTCCGGCCAGATCCGTTTCATCTTGCCAAACTAACAGAACGTCTGTTCCGCATCAGGCCCCGACCCCGGAATGCCGAGCGTCAGCATCGAGGCAGGAACAGGAAGTGGGGCGGGGCTCCTCGCTGCACTTTCCCAAACTGGACAGAAGTTTGTTCGGCTACCGGGAAACAGGAAAAAGTACATTTTCCAAACAAACAACTGCGGTTGTTTCGGAATGTTCCGGCGTTCCGGCTCTGGAGGGGTTAAAGGAAATCAGGAATCTACATTTAATGTTTTCAATTTTCTCCTCACATCAAACGCGGTGATGGATTTTCATCAGCGCCGTTACGATGACTAATCAATCTTTACGGTTCCCCGCGGCGCCGGAACGCGACGCGGGAAAGCCGCTGCTTTTATGTGCGCGTTGCAAACGCACGAATTTGTGGACGAATGAGGCTCGCGCCGGTGATCCGGCTGCTCGGATCGGTGAGCGGCGCCCGCCGTTTTTATCCCTTCGCTCCTAAAAATAACAATCAGCCCGCAGGAAGCGCGCGCCGGGCGCCGCGGCGGCGGCGTTTTTACGGCGGGCGTCGATGTAAACGGCCTCCTCCGCTCACTTCACAAACGCCATGGATGGAATTCCAAACGGAGGAATTTGCGAGGAAGTCATTATGTGACTTTGTGTAACGACGTAGGTAAACACAAACAGACACGGCCCCGTGTTCCCCAGGCGCCGCCGCCGCCGCCGTTTCTGCGGCGAAGCGCTCGGAAAACATTTCCTGTTTGTTACGTTGTTTGTTACAAACAGCGTTCCTGCCGGAACAGACGCCGGAACTGCTGTTGGTGGCTTAAAGGATGGAATTCACAGGATTCCGAATTAGACTTTATAATCAAAGAGGCGCTAACGACAGAGAAACAGGAAGTTCCTGCTGATCCCGGAATCCCGGAATCCAGCTGTTCCTCTGTTATTAGAAAGGACTGAAGACAAACGTTGATCCGACGATTCCGGAAAACCGAGCGGGATCAACGCGTCCGTTAACCTGGGAATTCCGCCCCGTTAAGGTTGGGGACAGGAACCCAGACTAATGTGTTGGGGTCTGTGCGCTCGTTATTACGGATAATTCTACAGGGATGTTCTGGAATTAGAGCCTGGAGCTTTGGAATCCTAAGAATTCCCGTACAGTCCGTGAGAGAGCCGTCAGGGGGGCGGGGCTGAACTTTACACGTCCGCTGGTCATCCAGTGAGTTGTTTGTCCAGTAATCACGCCGGCGTTCCCGAGGAGTCTCCCTGCGAAGATGTCCAGCGATGGCGCGGAGTTGTTAGCGCCGGCTGATCCGGAATATTATTTTAGCACATTATTTTCCAGTCAGGGTGATTTATGAGGCCCGGACCGTCGGCGTGATGATCGTAATTAATCTGCGGCGCCGCGAGAGGAAAAGGCCAACCGCTGATCTGAGCCGGCACTCGGCAGCGGGAACGCTCCCGCCCCGCGCCGCGTCCTTCCGCTCGACTCAGCACTTCCCAGACCCCCCCTCCCTTCATCCCAAAAAAAAAAGCACCTTTCGGAAGGTAACAACCTCAGTGGAAGGCCAAGATGGCGGATTTGAAAGGAGACAAAGGAGCGGCGCTGCAGCTGGAAGAGCGAGACGACTCCGGCTCATATTGATCTTAGTTAATTAGATTCCTATCGGCTCTCCGGGGATGGCTGTTCCGGCAACACGTCTCCGGGTGGCTGGGAGACACCCCGGAATATGAACCCACTTAATTTAATTTCAAAGCCTCCAGAACAAAATGTGATTTGATTATTGGGAATATTTTTCATGTCTAATTACGATTCCTCTTTTCTCGCCTAAAGTTTATCAAAACTTCTCCCTCTCTCTCTTTTTGCGGTGGAATGTTAATGAGCCCCGCTCGGCGTTCCGAGCTTCTCCTCCCGCCCGCGCCGCGCGCTGATTCAATAAGCGGAGTGGGAGAATGGCGCCTGGAATTGAGCGTTAGTGTGTCGTTAGTTTCTACACACGTGTGGTTTAACAAACTTTTACCAGCTTTTATTTCACTTTGACGACGAGTGATGATGATGATGATGATGATGATGATGATGGAGATGTACTGAGGCTACCTCCAGACACTGTGTGTGTGTGTGTGTGTGTGTGTGTGTGTGTGTGTGTGTGTGTGTGTGTGTCTGTCTGTGTGTGAGAGAGAGAGATGCAGGTCATGTGGGGAACTGGGGGCCCCGGGGCCACACGTGGGGTCAGCGGCTCTTCTTGGTTGATCTGTTTGTCATAATGGTGTTTAAAAGGTCACGTGTTGATTAAAATGAATGATCGTTAAAAGCATCTGCACGCGCACACACACACTCACTCACTCACACACACACACATTCACACACACACACACACACACACTCACTCACACACACACATTCACACACACACACTCACACACACACTCACACTCACTCACTCACACACACACACTCACTCACACACACACACATTCACACACACACTCACACACACACACACGCACTCACACACACACACTCACACTCACACACACACACACACACTCACTCACACACACTCACAGTCACACACACACCCACTCACTCACACACACACATTCACACACACACTTACACACACTCACACACTCACACACACACACACACACACACACACACAGCATTCCTTCAGGTCGGGTGCACGACCTCCTTCGTTATGGATGGATCGGGGACGACCGTGAATGCGTGACTTAGCGGAGTAGGTCAGCGCGCTGGCGAAGAACCACGCCATTATTCTCAGGTGCTCGAGGGGGGGTCGTGGGTCGTGGGAGGTCGTGGGGGGTCGTGGTGGGTAACAACACCTGGTCTCCCGTGGATTCATCTGGAGCTTGTCATCACGTACTCCTCCGTTGGGGGGGGGGGGGGGGGGGGGTCCTGAATTACCAATACTCACGTTTGTTGTTGAGTCTGTCCGCTCGTCTCTAAGAAGGTGGGGGCGCGTGGTGCCCCCCACCCCATTTGTTGGAGGATGGGCGATAATTGTTGCTGTAAATTCCGCCGCTGCCCGACGCCCCGATCTTAAACGCCCATTACGCGCGCTCGGCTGCGACCCGCCTTGATTGAGGCTGTCATGTCGGGGGGATTTATCCACTCCGCTGGGGGGAGGAGGAAGTGGGGGGGTGTGGGCGGAGCCAGCCGATGAGGCGGACCCAGGTGGGTGTGGTCCAGGTCTGCAGTCACCATGAAGTATTCCCGTTTTCCCGCTCTTCACGTGCTTCCCGACCACGACGGCGTTCTCATTCCCGCTGCTCTCCTCCTGTTTTTCCTCTTTCCCACTTCCCCCTCCCTCCGTCTTCACTTTCGGGCCCCGGCCGTTATTCCACGCCGCCGTCCTGTCTCCTTCCCGCTCTCTCCATCCCCGCCGCTCCCCATCCGTCCCACTTGTGTCTTCTAAGCGGATCCGTCTCCGGGCGGAGCCGGCGTGTGTTCGATGGTGATAGATGGCGCTTGTTGCCCCGTTGGCAGCGTCGCCGTAACGCGGCTAAACGCGCGCGAGCCTCTAAGTGGTCCCTAAGTCGTCCTGGGGGATGATGGGATGCCGTAGCAGCGGCGGTAATGGAATTACGGGAAAGACCCTGCCCTGGTCGCGCTGGTGAAAGGTACAAATGGAGGATGAGATGGAGTGAGGAGGAGAGGCGGGAGCTAACGGAGCCGTCCACACGCCGGCTCTTATGGAATTACCCGACCACCTTTTTCGGGGGAATCGATGACGCTCATTAATAATTCAGTCGGTCTTCCGAGGGAAGCGTAACTGTCATAAATGGTAATTTTGTTTGATCATTACGGCGCTTTTCATTGGGATAAACAGACCACATTATTCATCAGCAGGAAAAAACGGATAAATATTCATGGTCGGCGCCTTCTGTTTACAGAACGGCAACGGGAATGTACGTTGAGCCGTTATCGATGGGATTCGCCCCCGGATGATGAAATAATTCACAGAATTGATGAAGACGAAGGTTAATCTTTACGCGCGCGAATACGTGTGCGCCGCGAGGCGGTGACACATCCGGCCTTTATGGGAACGGAGCGGGGAGCCGGGCTGTCGACACCCTGGATCGTCGTCCGAGGGCGGGAATCTTTTTCGGAATAATGTTTGTTCTAGTGATTCAAGGCCTCAATCCCGTGCCCTCGCCCAAGAACGAGGCCGGTGTGAAGAGTGCCGCCGGGCTCAGAGGGAGCGGGAAAGATTCGCTTGTGGGAATTTTTAATTTTTCCAAAGTTACCGAGAGAGGGCGAGTTCGGTAAATCATTCCCACCATAGGCCCCGCCCCCTCGTCACTGCCAAACTCTTCCTGCCCCCCCTCTTCTGCTGACTCCCCCAGTCCTGATCCCAGGATGAGAAACCGTCATCTCACTGGAATTTCACCGGAATCCCGTGACTCGGGGGAATTCCAAAGCGTACCTGCTTGTGATCTCCCCCAGAGCGTCGGGAAGCGTCGCCGTTATTCGGCTCTGATTCTCACCAAGTCGCACGTTTTCGTTGCTGCCGTGTAAATGATGCGTTCACCTTGTTGGAATTCTGATGTTCCCTCTGAAACGCTCCGTCGTTTAATCCTGACTTTCCTCGACACTTGATCTGCAACGCAGACGTGTTTTTTTTTTTTTTTTTTGCCTCTCTAGTGTGTCGGCGCGCGTTCGCCCTCCTCCCAGCGCGATCCCCTCGCCGTCTGGGAGCGACTCAAGAGCCTTTTCCCATCAGGGATCTGTCCGGGTTACTGGGCTGCAGCCTGAGGCCGGGAATGTTGACGGACGCGGCAACATTCCCGGCCTCATCCACAACCAGGCGGTGCTTGTGTGTGCGTGTGCGTGGACTCCTCGTGTCTCCGCTCACGTTTCCCTCCTCCGATCGGCCGATCAGTCAGCAGAACCCTTCGGAGAAGCTCCTCTCAATAAGGAAGCTTCCAGCCCAATTCCCAGAGATAGGCTAAGTAAATCAAAGCGGTGAGGAGGAGAGCAATCAGGCTCCGGAGGACGGAGCCACTCCAGACAATAAGAGGGGGGGCAGCGATACTGCTGATGGCTGCTCTCACTGAGGGGCTCCATTCATCTGCGCCCTCAGGTCCTCTCCGGATCCACCGTAAAACATCCCCATTGTAATTCACGCTCCGCTCCCGTTCCCCCCATCCCTCCGGCTCGTAACGCTCCTGACGGCGAGCTGAGCGAGCTGTAATATCCTGTTTTGTATTCAGGAGCCGGGATAAATGCGAGGAGGGGGTCAGGAGGCCCGGGGAGCCCGGGAGTGATCACGCTTGGCCCCAGTAACGACCTCAGCCGAGCACACGTCGGAGATTTCGGCTTCGGAATTCACTAAAATTCCGCAAATGCTTCATTAAAGATGGAAAACAGTGACGTCACAGCCTGTTTGGAGGATTAATGATTCAGACTCCGGTAAAAGTAAAAATCTGTAAGTTCTTTTTTCTCGAACATTTGCGTTCGGAGAGAAAGTTCCGGTCCGTCCACCAGAGGGCGACGTGTCCCGGCGTTCCTGCCCTGAGCTGAGCGGTCATGTGACCTCACGCCACGCCCGGACGCTGGCCGTACCTCACCGTCGCTGAGGCGAAGGGCCGCCTCGCCTCGACCCGCGTACCTGCTAAAGTGGGCGGGGCACGGACACCTCGTGGGGGGGGTGGTGTCGGGAACGTCTTTGCTGTGTTTCTTCGTCCCATCCCGACTCAACGCCCCCCCTCCCCCCTCCCCATCGCAGGCGGGGCCACGCCCACCTGAACTCGCGAGTCCTCGCCCTCGACCTTCGGCCCCCGCCTGGGCGTGGGCGGGGGGGGGGGCGGGGGGAGGCTGAAAGGCGAAGGCGCAGCAGACGTAGCGCTCCAGGTCTATTTGAGCTAAAGTGATGATTAAGGGATCACGGCCCTTAAATAGACAATCCTGTTTACCCAGTTTAGGGCCGCGATCAATCCGCCACTCGCCAGATTAATTGAGACGCTTCCGATTGATTTTCTTTTTTAACCTCCCCTCTCTGCCTCATCACTCCTCCCCCTCCTCCCCCCCTCCTCCTCCTCCTCCGCTCCTTCCCATCAATGACTCCTCAAACCGAGGGCCGATAATTCACGAGGGCCGCGGGGGGGGGGAAGCACATGTGAAGCACGCCGCTTCCTGCTTACGCGGTCGTTCGCCATTTCTGGAGGGGGGTGGGGGTGGGGGAGGGGGTTCACATGACGTCTCACCTGTAAGCGTCCTTATTAGCGGGGGGGGGGGGGGGCGTCGCCGCTTAATTAGTCTGACAGCAGAGGAATTTTTATGCACACTTAATTGGCTGCGAATGTGCTGATTTATGTTGGATGCGTGTGTGTGATTGTGTGTGTGTGTGTGTGTGTGAGGGGTGTGTGTGTGTGTGTGAGGGGTGTGTGTGTGTGTGAGAGGTGTGTGTGTGTGAGTGTGGGGGTGTGGGGGGGGTCAGGCCAGAACTCCAGCAGATCTCCTTCATGTGAGACGTCTGTCAGCCATCAGCTCCATCTGTCAGCGGAGAGGATCTTTGAAGATCTGCGCTCCTTCCTTCAGGGCAAACACATCCCTCATGTTGTTGCCCCCCCCCCCCCCCCCCCCCCCTCACAAACACCCCCCCCCATCAACCCCCCCCAGCAGCAAAAGGCGAAACAAAGGCCTGGGAGCAGGACGGCGGAGGGAGGGAGAGCAGCTTCCTGAAAATGGAAATATTCCTGAAACGTTCATCTGAGGAGTATCCATGGATCACTCCCTCCTCCCCCTCCTCCCCCTCCTCCCCCCCGCCATCCTCGCCAGTCGGCGGGATGAGGCGGCGCGGGCGATTGCGCTGCCGCGTTTATGTTAATGGCGGCGCTAATGCAGTTTGGCGGTCGGTGATCCTTTATCGAACGCGACGGCGAACATCAACGGGACCTCGGCGAGTCGGGAAAACCCAGCCGGGGCTCTCCGGAGCGCGTCCGTCCTTCCCGCCTCCTGGCGGCGGGCGGGCGGGCGTCGGCGGCGCCCGTCACGTCCAGCGCGCGTAGAAGGCGGAACCCTCCGACGAGACCCGCAGGTGCGGCGAGGACGGCGCTCCGCGGAAGCGCGGCGCTTCCTCCTCCTGTCTCGGGCTGTAATTTGATTCCGGGCTGATTAAAGGGTCCCCGATGCAGCCGGAGCGACGGCGTGCTAATGCGATCAAATCACTTACGGCTAAAACAGGTTATCTTAATTGGCGCTGCGACGCTGCGATTTACATTAAATTATTTATTTTTCCGGCAGACGCCGAACGAACGCGGAACGCCGCTCAATTCCATTACGCCCATTAGCCATTTGCGCAGCCAATTTCGCTGCGGCGCCCTGCCGCCCCTCCCGCCCCCCCCGCAGCCGTCCTCCATTTTGCGGCGCAACACCTGAGAGCGGGAAGCGACCGGAGCGCCTGATGGAGCGCCGCCATTAGCGCCGACCAGATGGTCGCCCGGCCCTTCCCCTCACCTGGAAAACCCGGAGTCGGAGCGGCGTGAGGGGGGGGGGGGTCGTGTGTGAGGGGGGGGGTAATCTTTCATCCCGGCGTGTCGGCACGGCCCCCCCCTCCTCCCGGCGACTAACCTCGTTACGCCGACGCAAACACGCCGTCGCACTTAAACTGATGAATTCCGGGAACGCCGGTCGGGTCGGACCCCAAATCCGGAGCGGGGGCCGAATCAGCATTCCGCCCAGGTGCCCCCCTCCCCCCCCCCCCGAGGTGACAAACCACGTGGGGATCCGGGGCTCATCCCCGCTGTCGTCGCTGAATCCCGCCTGATCCCGGGAATCTTCCATAATTCCCGCCCCTCCGCGCGACCCTCACGGATGCGTCGATGAGGGGGGGTGTGATCCCCCCCCCCGTGCGGCGTCTTCCGCCCGGCAACAGGCCTGGCCGGGCGCCACCCCAACGCCGCCGCTCTCTCTCCGATATAAATCAACGCTCCCGGAGCGCCCGCCGCCCGTCCCGCGTGCTCGCCGCCGCGCGTAAACGCCGAGGCCGCGCGTGCGCTTCTCGCCATTGGTCCGTTTGTTTGCGGGGGGGGGGGGGGGGCAGAGGGGGGGGGCAAAAACAAATCAGTTAAGAGCCTCTCAGAGTTAATCAGATTAGCTCGCTAAGTAAGAAGTTTCAGCTCCTCCGAACTTCGATGGCCGCCGCTCGCCGCCATTACCCCGCTCCTTTAATTCGCCGTTACGGCCCTGTGGGGGGGGAGGAGGGGGGGGGGGGTTAAACACCGGTTTTTATAAATGGCAGCGCATTAGCTGGCGAGGCCGCGTTATTAGACCCGATCCCGAGCCGCCATACGTGATCCTCTCGGCGGCGTTCCCGTGTGTTTTTTGTTTTTCCCTGTTTGCATTAAAGGGGCGCCGTAATGGAGCTGTTTTCAATTAGTTTTCAAAGTGCTTATCCCATTAAAGGTAATGACTTATTGATTTAACGGCGCCGCCGCTTTTGGTGTGAAACGCGCTGCCTTTATGAGGCTTTCTCCGCCGCTTGGACGCCGCCAGCTCCGGGCGAACGCTGCGGCGAGAACCAGGCGAACGCCTCCTCGATGACCAGGCGAACGCTGCGGCGAGGACCAGGCGAACGCCTCCTCGATGACCAGGCGAACGCTGCGGCGAGGACCTGGCGTACGCCTCCTCGAGCACTAGGCGAACGCTGCGGCGAGGACCTGGCGTACGCCTCCTCGAAGACCAGGCGAACGCTGTGGCGAGGACCAGGCGAACGCCTCCTCGAGAACCAGGCGAACGCCTCCTCGATGACCAGGCGAACGCCTGTGGCGAGGACCAGGCGAACGCCTCCTCGAGGACCAGGCGAACGCCTCCTCGAGAACCAGGCGAACGCCTCCTCGAGGACCAGGCGAACGCTCCTCGAGAACCAGGCGAACGCCTCCTCGATAACCAGGCGAACGTTGCGGCGAGGACCAGGCGAATGCCTCCTCGAGGACCAGGCGAACGCTGTGGCGAGGACCAGGCGAACGCCTCCTCGAGGACCTGGCGAATGCCTCCTCGAGAACCAGGCGAACGCCTCCTCGATAACCAGGCGAACGCTGTGGCGAGGACCAGGCGAATGCCTCCTCGAGGACCAGGCGAACGCTGTGGCGAGGACCAGGCGAACGCCTCCTCGAGGACCAGGCGAACGCCTCCTCGAGAACCAGGCGAACGCTGCGGCGAGAACCAGGCGAATGCGGCGAGAAACAAGCGAACGCCTCCTCGAGATCCGAGCGAACGCGTCCGTTCGCTATCACGAGCATCAGGAACGCCGCCCTCGGGGGGGCGTCCTCGTCCTGGCCGGGCGCCAGCGTCAGTCGCGGCTGATGTGGTCGTGGTCGGCGCCGCTGCGTGTCCCCGGACCGCAGTGCAGAGGACCCCCCCCGCCCCCCCCCCACACTAATGCGCCCGTCGCCTCCCGCGGCGGCGGCTTCAGCCGTGCAGCCATATGGCGGCGGCGCTCCCCCCACTCATCTCTCACCGTGTCAGCGGCGCCCCCGAGAGCGCCACTTTTGTCTTCTGGCCCGTCATCGCCCCCCCCACCCCCCCCGCCCCCAACCCCCCCCAAACCCCCCCAACGCCCTTTGTTGGCGAGCGCCGCCTCCCCGGCACGCTAACGGCGACGCATTGTTGTTTAACCTTGAACAGAAGTTTACGGCGGGCCGACGCCCCCACGGAGGCTCAGGGGGCGGGGCTAACAGGGGGCGGGGCTAACCCACCACTCCTGGGTGGGGCCGCCCCCTATGACCCATGTGACACAAAGGTCATGTGACCTCCAACAGAGGCATCAGGACCAATCAGGGGCTTCAGCATGACGACTAAACTGGTTATACTGGGGCAGCTGCAGTAGTCAGACTGGTTATACTGGGGCAGCTGCAGTAGTCAGACTGGTTATACTGGGACAGCTGCAGTAATCAGACTGGTTATACTGGGACAGCTGCAGTAATCATACTGGTTATACTGGGACAGCTGCAGTAGTCAGACTGGTTATACTGGGACAGCTGCAGTAATCGTACTGGTTATACTGGGACAGCTGCAGTAGTCAGACTGGTTATACTGGGACAGCTGCAGTAATCGTACTGGTTATACTGGGACAGCTGCAGTAGTCAGACTGGTTATACTGGGACAGCTGCAGTAATCGTACTGGTTTTACTGGGACAGCTGCAGTAGTCAGACTGGTTATACTGGGACAGCTGCAGTAGTCATACTGGTTATACTGGGGCAGCTGCAGTAGTCAGACTGGTTATACTGGGACACTGCAGTAATTGTACTGGTTATACTGGGACAGCTGCAGTGTCAGACGTATACTGGGACAGCGCAGTAATGACTGGTTATACTGGGACAGCTGCAGTAGTCAGACTGGTTATACTGGGGCAGCTGCAGTAGTCAGACTGGTTATACTGGGACAGCTGCAGTAGTCAGACTGGTTATACTGAGGCAGCTGCAGTAGTCAGACTGGTTATACTGGGACAGCTGCAGTAATTGTACTGGTTATACTGGGACAGCTGCAGTAGTCAGACTGGTTATACTGGGACAGCTGCAGTAATCATACTGGTTATACTGGGACAGCTGCAGTAGTCAGACTGGTTATACTGGGACAGCTGCAGTAATCGTACTGGTTTTACTGGGACAGCTGCAGTAGTCAGACTGGTTATACTGGGACAGCTGCAGTAGTCAGACTGGTTATACTGGGACAGCTGCAGTAATCGTACTGGTTTTACTGGGACAGCTGCAGTAGTCAGACTGGTTATACTGGGACAGCTGCAGTAATCGTACTGGTTATACTGGGACAGCTGCAGTAGTCAGACTGGTTATACTGGGATAGCTGCAGTAATCGTACTGGTTATACTGGGACAGCTGCAGTAATCGTACTGGTTATACCGGGACAGCTGCAGTAGTCGTACTGGTTTTACTGGGACAGCTGCAGTAGTCAGACTGGTTATACTGGGACAGCTGCAGTAGTCAGACTGGTTTTACTGGGATGCTGGCGCTCTGTGTGTAAAGTTGTGAACTCTGCTGCTGCTGGTTTTCCGGAGCGGTCCTGCTGGTCGGCGCCGCTCCCTTTATTGCCGTCACAAATCTTCTGAAGCGTCCTCGCAGCGCAGCGCTAATGCGTCCTGTTTTCTTAACGCTAATGGTCCTCCGAAGTGGCGCTGCGGCCGTGAGGGATCGCCGCCGCCGCCGCCGCCGCCGCGCTGGAGGGCGACGCCCATCTGCTGACAGTCGCCGTTTCCAGTAACGAGACCCGCGATAAGCGTGCGAGCGACCGCGGCTCGTGCTGTAGGTAAACCCTGCGTGGCGGGGCGGCGGCGGCGGCGGCGGCGGCGGCGGCGAGCGTGTTAAACATTTACGGCGTGATGTCCGAGAGGACGCAGATGTTCGGGCGCGGGCGCTCGGCGGGCCGTCAGCGTTTTTATCTGCCGACTGTGGCGCCGCAGCGCTTTGGTTTATTCAGCAGGTCAACAAAAGCGTAAAGATCGACTCTTTAACGGCGGCGGCCGGCTTAAATAATTCATTGCGCGTTGTTATTCGTGGACTTTATGGCCACTAAAATGGCCGCAGGATAATCTGCGACCATTAGCGGACGCGGCTAGGTACAGGAAAAGTAATATTTATGTGTGAGTCGCCTCGCCTAACGGCGCCGTGGCGTTCCAGACTTATTTTATGCCCGATTATGCGTTTCACGACCCAAAACTTGACTTTACATCCAGCGAGCGAATTAGCAGCGGATTATTGCGAAAGCGAGGTCGTCCGAGCCCGAGGGGGGCGTGGCCTCGCGAAGCCACGCCCCCCCCACACACACCGTCCTGGTCATGTGACCGCTTCCGCCGTCCTCTCCCACGGTTATCGGTTTCATTCCTCCGACCTGTCGACCGGGGGTTCATCAACGTGGAGCCTCCTCCGTCGCCGTGGCAACGAGGCTCCGGGACCTCCTCTGGAGAGGACGTCCTCGCCGCCCCCCCCCGGCGCCCCTGCCGCCGTTCAGCCGGCGAACGCGTGGCGAAGATCCTTGAAGTTATTGAACAGCTTGACTCACCGCTCACTGTCAGCCGCCAACCAGATTTCCGTCTCCCCGGAGGGACGAAAATGAAATCACGGTCCCGCTCGGTCGAACGCGTGACGGACGCGTCTTCGCCTTCGCTCGCGTTTCCCGATTTCTTGATGAAGTCTTCATCAGCTCGTCTTCACGTATCGATTATCGGCCCGTTTGGGCGCTGTTGAGCTTGAAAGTGAAAGAATATCGTATTTATCCACCTCGTTCCTGACCTGTGAGTCGGGATCGGGATCGGTGGCGTTCCGATGGGACCGTTCACGGCGGGGGGGGGGGTACTGACCGGACAGTGAGCTCGGGATCGTGCCTGTACAGCGAGTCAGAGCGCCCGACCCGAGGCTGGCGCCCTCTCACACGGCGTTCCCGCCAGAGTTCAGGCCCGTGTTCGGCGTTCCGGATCCTCACGTCCCCGAGCTGCGGCCCAGCACCACCTCCGACAACGGAACACGTGGGCGGCGGCGGCGGCGCGGGGGGGTCGGGAGGCCACCGGAGAGCACGCCGCCGCGGGGTCGCGCTTCTATAAATAGACCGGGACCGGGATCCGGTCCAAGAGTTGGGATGCAAATCAAATCAGCCGGAGGAGCCGGGAGACATTTTCACCTCAGTGGAAAAACATTGGCTCGAGATCCTATCGGAGGAGCTGGGGGGCGGGGCCTCGGGGAAAGCCCGCGTGCTCTCCATCGCCCCCCCGTGGCCGGCGGTGGCAGAGACATAAGTCCCGCCCCCACACGCAAGTCGGAAAGAGCCGGAACGTCGATCGGAATTTTCCCTTAACGGGAAAGATGTCGCCCAATCAGCCCGCTCCTTCAGCTAAACCAACGCGGCGCTCACGACCTTTACGGCGAGGACGATCAGGAACTTAAGATGGATAGATGGGGAAGTCTAAATGAGTCGCACCTTTTCCGGCTTTAACGGCGGCGCGTCCGTGCAGATGTGGCTGCACATCTGTCTGTCTGAGGAGGAGCGATGATGGATCGGCCTGCCAGCGCCGCAGGCCTCCGCTAATACGGGAACCTCCACCAATCAGGGCCGGGATTAATGGACGCAAGAGAGAGTGTGTGTGTGTGTGAGTGTGTGTGAGGGTGTGTGTGTGTGTGAGTGTGTGTGTGAGTGTGTGTGTGAGTGTGTGAGTGTGTGAGTGTGAGTGTGTGTGAGTGAGAGTGAGGGTGAGTGTGTGTGTGAGTGTGTGTGTGAGTGTGAGTGAGTGTGTGTGTGAGTGAGAGTGAGTGTGTGTGTGTGTGAGTGTGAATGAGTGTGTGTGTGAGTGTGAGTGAGTGTGTGAGTGAGTGTGTGTGTGAGTGTGAGTGAGTGTGTGGTGTGTGTGTGTGAGTGAGAGTGAGTGTGAGTGTGTGTGTGTGTGAGTGTGTGTGTGAGTGAGAGTGAGTGTGAGTTTGTGTGTGTGTGAGTGTGTGTGTGTGTGTGTGAGTGAGAGTGCGTGTGTGTGTGAGTGTGTGAGTGAGTATGTGTGTGAGTGTTGTGTGTGTGTGTGTGTGAGTGTGTGTGTGAGTGAGAGTGAGTGTGAGTTTGTGTGTGTGTGAGTGTGTGTGTGTGTGTGTGTGTGTGAGTGAGAGTGCGTGTGTGTGTGAGTGTGTGTGTGTGAGTATGTGTGTGAGTGTGTGTGTGTGTAAGTGTGTGTGAGTGTGTGTGAGTGTGTGAGTATGTGTGTGAGTGTGTGTGTGTGTGTAAGTGTGTGTGTGTGAGAGTGTGTCTGCTCTGAAAATCCGACCCATCCTTGTTTTCGTCCGACCGTCGGCAGCAGCTCCACCTGCTGACCTGTGGCCCCGCCCCTCTGCGGCGCCGCTCATCATCGTGGCGTTCCCACTGAGAGGAAGCGGCTCGGCCGAAGTCCGGGAAAGGCTCCGGCCTCGGAATGAGCCGTGAACGTTCCTTCGGAGGGAGCGGGGGCTCCGGGTGTCACGCTCGTCGGAGCGTAACCGCGGCGACGCCCGCCGGCGGAGCGGGGCTCTCGGTCAGCGCCGGGGGGACGAAGCTCCAGCTTCCGTCCGCGGCAGCGTCCTTAATTACAGCCGGCGCGGCGCCGGTTCATCCGCCCGGCTCCGTCTCCGCAGCACTTTTCCTCCAGGAACACGCAACCGCTCGCAATCCTGGAAAGTCGGTGAATAATTGAAGCTCTCGGCTCTTCGTGCAGCTGCAACGGAGACGCAACCAAAACACGGGATGTTTGCGACGGGGGCGAGGATGTCAGCGCGTCCCGGGGAAGAAACACGAACCCGCGGTTTCGGCCTTTTCGAGGCTCCGCGCGAAACTTCCTCGACTTCCATCGCACAGCCGCCGCCGCCTCGCGTGATCCGTTACCGTGACGACGACGACGGCCACACATGTTTATTTAATGCGGCGTCCGGCGCATCGGGGAACGCCGCGGGAAACCGACGTCCCGCCTCGGCTGATCAATATTTAAAGTCGTGTAACGTCCGGAGAGTTCGCCCGCTCGTCCGCCCCGGCACTCTCGTTAGGCCGCGCCCCCACGCGGTTCGCTGCGCGGAAAAAACGCTCATTAGCAAAACAAACGATGCGCCCGGACGATCGCCCGCCGAGGGGGCCCGCGGGGGCTCGCCACGACCGCCCTCCGGGTGAGGGATGGCCCGCGGCGCGTTGAGGTTCGCCCCGTTGAGCCGGGGCGGGAAGAGCAACGCTGGCGTTTTCACGTTTCTTTGATCCGCCCGCTGTTCCCGTCTTTGGGCCCCGCCCCCTCCCCAGACAGCCCCCCCCCCACGTCGGTGTCAGCGTTCCTCTTACATCCCGCCGGCCCCGCTCGCCGAATTACGCGGAATCAATCTCGTAAAAGACAATCGGGTTATCGCCACGGCGACGGCGCTTTGTTGGTCGCCGCGGAAGCTGCTCGGCGAGCCGTGAAATGAGAGCGGCGATATAATAACACGTGTGTTTTATGGCGATAAGAGGATCGGGGCCGGACGCCGCCGCGTTCTGCTGCGCTGTGTTTTCCTTAAATTGCGGAATTAGAGGAGAATCAGCCGTTTAGGGGGAATTCCTGCCGCAGCTAACCGCTCCGACATTCCGATCCGCTGCCGCTGAAGCTCGTTTTCCGCCTGTAAGCGCAGGTGAGGAATGTCCGGCTCGCCGTAGCTTCCGGGCTCGCGCGGCGTTTTGAGGAATACGTTTTACCCGGCGGGGGTTGAAATTCGCCGTTCGGCGTTAAATGACAGATTTCTCGCTCCAGACGTCGGGCTGGCCTCCCGGTCCGACATGATTCCTGGTGGATTGACGTGTTCTCGGAATGTTATATTAGGGGTCGCGACCTTTCCGTTATGAACGTGTCAGCCCGAGAGAGCGATGAAAAAATGAAAGGGAGGAAACGGATTCGCACTTGACCCGAAAACGGCGGCGGATTTTCTGCTCTAAACGGAGGCGGAACGCGCCGCTTCCCCGGGAATCTTGACAAAGGAGCCGAAATCAGACGCCGGCTGTAGTCACCTTTCCAAAGCTGGAAGCATGAAATTGCTGGTATTTGTGGCCTGGCTGCGGTTTCTGGACCAGCGGACCGGGGAGGGGCCCCATCACGCCGCCGCCGCCGCCGCTGTGGGTCGTTCCCGTGCGGAGCCGCCGGGGTAATTAGCGTATCCGCCGAGAGTCCATTTCCCTGGAATCTTGACCCGGAGAAGGTCCTCCTGCCCGGACTCCAACATTATCATCCGCTCATGAATCTCTAAAGGGCACGTCTCAGGAAGTGGATCCGGCTCCGCGTGGCTGTTGCTGGTCTCCGTCACCTCGCCGCCGTCTCCCGACTACTCGACTTCCTAGTTAGGGAAAGGTGGAATAAGTTTCTCCCTCACCTTCCGGGGCTGACGGCAGACAGATAATTAGCTGCCGACTGTCGGATAATTATCCAAGCTGCATCTAATTTTGGTCTCAACCTCGGACGATGGCGGTCGGATCAAATAAATGGCGAGCGGGAACGCCGAGCGGCGTGCAATTAGCTCGCGGCGATGAACGCGTGGGCCGCTCCGCACTCCCGGACGCCGTCGCTTCCCCGGATCTCATTTGTGTTTTTTTTTTCCCAACCGTTCCCACCTGCTTCCGCAACGCTCCGGCAGCGTTTAGCTCCTTTGTTGGCTCCTCCAAACTGTCAGCGCCCGATCGGAGCGATAATAACGAGGCCGATGCCTTGAGCCTCCTCCCCCTCTACTCCCCCCCCCCCCCTACTCCCCCCTCCCCCTTCCCTCCCGGATTTCCCCCCAACCAAACGGAATTATGCGCAGGTGCTCCAGAAATATTGCGGAGCGACTTCTCGAGCCGAGCGTTTTGTCAAGGAAATGATCTCGAGGCCCGAGTGGGAGCGCCGTCGAACCCCCCCCCCCCCCCACTCCCCGCTCCCGCCGACACCTCCGGATGCCATCCGGGGATTCGGGTTAATGCGGAGTTATAAAGTCGTTGAGTAGAACCGGAGCGTCGGCGGCGTAGATCACGGCGCCGCCGCTCCGCCGCGCTGACAGCCGCGCCGGATGTGACAGTAAATCCTCCGCACTGATGCATCGCTTCCTGCTCGTGGTCGGAAAAGCGGGATAGTCGTGGAGCCGGGGAACGCCGAAGAGGTCGCCGCCGTCTTTTAGTCGCCATCGGGATTTTTTCTTGATGCTCGTCTTCCTCGCCGCGTCCGGGCGGGGGGCGTCGCCGTGCGTGCGACGGTTGAGGAGGTGGAACCGAGCCAGGCGACGGGTCCAAACTCCCGTCGCCGCGGCGACGGCGGCCCTGAGGGTCGGAATTGGCGAGCAGCTCCAGCTTCAGGCTTCCTGGTTTTGGCGAGCCTGTTGTTCCCCGGCAAACGATCCCGAGGAACAGAGTGCACGGAGGGGGGGGTGTGTGTTTGTGTTGCCCCCCCCAACACACACACACACACACACACACACACACACGCACCGCTCCGTGCACTCTGTTCCTCGGGATCGTTTGCCGGGGAACTTTGAGTAACATTAGTATTCCAACAACATCTCCGGGGTCACGCGAGCTACGCCCAGCTACCCTCGTAGCGCCGCATCTCGTTGCACCCTTCCCCTCCATCCACTTTTACCCCCCCCCCCCCCACGCCCCCCCTCCATCTTGTGGGGCTGCAGCGCTGCATTAACTAGCAGCGCGGCAAACAAATAAAAATAGATGGGCGAAGTTGCGAGCTGCGAGCCCGCAGGGACCCGCTGCACGGATATACATTTTCCGCGGAGCGGTCCTCCTCGTCAAAGAATATTACCCACCCCTCCCACTTGACCACCCCCCTCCTCCCCCTCCTCCCCCCTCCTCCCCCCTCCTCCCCCCTTCCCATCTTTGGATCAGGGCAGTGATTCAATTGGGGGGAGGATGAGAGCAGGATTTCCTCCCTTTCCCGTCTCTCCATAAACGGGTCGTCCGCCTGTCAGCATTCATAACGACGGCTCCCAGACGCTCCCGTTCCCGTTCCCGAGGAACTCCTCCGTGATTTACTCCACGCCTGTCTGCCCCCCCCCGGACTCCCATTGGCTCCCGCTCGCCTTGATCCCTGTTTGATGATGGAGCGATCCCTCCATCACAGACGAGATCCGACAGCGCCCCCCTCGATCTCATCCATCCCGGCGTATCCGATGGTAGCGGCGGGGTTATCGGCGGTCCGAAATAAGCAGGCCTGCGGCGGCGGCGGCGGGGGAGGGGAGGGGGCGGCGCTCATCACCAGTCAGCCAACAAGAGCCCGCGTAAGCGGCGGCGGCGGCTGACAGGTGAGATCGACCAAAAAAACCTCAGCGCCGAGTGTGGTCGGTTTCCCTCCGAGGTCTCCGGCTCTTCCGGCGCTCCGTTCTGACAGCTGCCTGACAGCTTCAGAAGGAAGCCACGCTCCGACCGTCTCCCATCGCGCTCCGAGGTGTCCGACGCCGCGCTAATCAGCGGCGGGCGGGCCGAACGAGCCATGCCGCCTTTTAGTCGCCGCCAAAGTCCGAGGGGTCAAAGGTCACGGCGGTGGGGGGGCGTCTCCGATCAGCTGATCGTTAAAACGGGCGTGTGAGAGGATTAGGCCACGCCCCCGACGGAGCCACAGAGAAGTGTTGACGCGGCGGGAGGAATGTGCTGCATCGCGAGGATGCTAATGCCCCTTGAGAGTGTTGGGGGGGGGGCAAGCGGGGGGGGGGGGGTAGGCATAAATCTGCCCCCCCCCACTTTGGGCTGGCTTTAATCACCGCAGCCGTCCTGCACTCACCACCAGCACTCGGCTAATGGCGCTGCCTTGCTCAGGCGTCGCTCACACTCAGGAGCTGGTGGGGGGGGGGGCAGGAGGGGCCCAGGGCCCCCCAGGACCCCCCAGGGGCCCCCTGAGTCCAGTGACCCACCTGGTGTGTAATGGCGTAGATAAACCTGCCCCCCCCAACACTAACGTTTTAGTCTATCTGAGGCTACCCTGTTACAACAGTAAATTTTGACCAGGGGGCGGGGCTGAGCCCAGGGGGCGTGTCCAGGGGCGGGACTGGGCCCCAGGGGGCGGGGCCACTGTCAGTCAGTAAACGCGTCATATCAGCTTCACCACTTGTCAAACACGCTCTTTTCCTCCGCCTGAACGCGTCTGTTTAACGACGGCGACAGCTTTCAGCGGCGTCTCAGAACCCCCCCCACCACCACCACCACCTCGACCCCCCCCCGAAGAAAAGGCGGGACTGCGTCTGAGCGCCGGCGTGACACAAAGTGACCTTGGAGATTATTGCTGTCCTCGACAGAAACGGGGCTATATGTTTGTGGAGAGCTGTCTGTCATCAATGAGCTTTTGTGTTGGCGATCGATCGGCTCCTGGCCGGGACGCCGAGCTTGATGGATGCACAACAAACACACTCTGCACCGCCAGCATCCACACCGTCGCCGCCCCCCCCCCCCCCCGCAGGTCGGGGTGGCTGCCAGCTCGCCGCTCGCGCTCCCCTCCCGAGCCCCGCCCCCCGCCGCTGTTCACACCGGTAAAAGAAACAAGAGTTCAGATTTATTGACGCTGATCGATATCAACAAATCAGGCCCTTCGGCAGTCGTGATGTCATCACATCAAAGGAACCACATCAAAGGAACCCCGAACCTTTCAACTTTACCACTCATACCGCAAAGATGAGGCTTTCGTGGTCTTTGTTTCCCTTTAGTGGGCGGGGCTTATCAAGGGGCTTTGATCTGTGACCATAGTTTACGTAACTTTTCATGCAGAAACCTTTGATGTTGATGTAAAAACCACCTCCGTTCTTTCATCTTTTCATCACAAAGGATCAAAGTGGGGTGGCCCAGCGACGGCGGCGTCCTCGGCGCTCCATTAGTAAACATGAAGTGGATTAGCAGAGTTTAGCCTCGCCACCTTCGCCCCGATTAACGATCCCCCCATCAGCTGACCCGCCCCCAGTCCCTCGCCTCGCTGCCCCCGGGGGGGGGGGCGCCGGGATCGCCTCGAGCTGCAGCAAGCCCCGCCCCCTCTGTCTGCCGCTCCGTTATTAGTGTTAAAGCGAACGTGTTTACCTGCTCTGTCGGGTTTAACCCCGTAAACACTCCCCCATCGATCGACCCCCCCCAGGATTACTGGTGCGATCCACCTGTGGCCTCCAGAGAACCTCAGCAAACAGGCGTCGGCGGGCGCCGCCGGCAGCCGCTGACCTCGGCGGTTAAACGGCTCGCAAAACCGGGAACGCCGCAGAACAAAGGCTGTGAAATCTTTACCGCCTGCAACCGTCTTTCTTTGAAGTTTTACTGTCGCATTATCCCCAACATCTGGGCCCCGAGCGCGCCGCGCCGGAGACTGTAACTCACCCGCGTCGCGGGAGAGACCGCCGGCGAGCGTCGGGCAGGTGCCGCAGCGAAGCCGCATCAAAGCCGCATCAAAGCGGGACGCGGATAAATGGGGAGTGGAGGTCCGAGGGTCCGGCGGCTCCCGACCGACGGCAAACGGGAAACGCCGAGGAATCCCGATCAGCAGATCAAAGTATTTGTCCTTTATCTCAGACGCTCATCGCTTCATAGGCCTGAAAAATCAAAACGTGTCTTTGATCCTCTTTGATCAGCAGACAAACATCTGGGCCCAGCCAAAAAACAAAAACATGCTAATAAAGCGGTAAAGATGAATATTTGATCGCGTGTGGTCCGACCTGTCCTCCGTCACTCTCGGCGTTCATCCTTTCATCCTTTCATCTCTTTTTTTTTTTCCTTCGCCGCAGCTTCGCCGATGAATAATTCATCAGTCGAATCCCGAAATCTATCAAATCAATCGTTTGTGTCCTGACGGGCGCTCCGATTGTAACGGTCGATGGCCGGAGCGCCGGGCCTCGTCGCTCCCAGACACCCGGACATCAAAGCCCGTCCGCTTCTTGCGCCTCTGCATTATTTATCCGCCCGCCGCCGTCCGCGTTTGTCTCGGTCTTGAGGTCGTCATTAGCGGCATTATGTCGCGGCGGTGCCGGGAGCACTCTGGCGCCGGCGGCGTGACCGATGCGATCGGCGGCGACGATGACGGAGGGATAACAAGAAGCTCTGGCGAAGGCGCCGCGGGAAGGTTACCGCAGCAGCCCGTGATGGCGGCGGTGGTGGCGATGAAGAAGGAGGCGACGATGATGACGGCGGCGAGGGCGAACGCCGTCTTCGGGCGTTTGTAACGACAAAAACACCGACCCCGGCTCGCTCCCTGGATGTCGGAACTTTCCGATACTGCTCGCCGCAGCAGTAAAGTTGGCGGCGGACCCCCGGCCCTCTCGCCCCCCCGTGTTTGCAGAGCGATCGATGAGCGGTCGCCAAGGTCGAAGACCCCCCCCCGCCTCCTCCTCCTCGTAGATTATCTCCAGCCCCCGGCGACCGAGGGTCCCGCGGGCGCCTCCCGTCCTCGCCGTCCCGTGGATGGGAGTCGTGCTAATCGGCCCCGCGGCTCGGGAAAAAAAACAAAAAAAAAAACGGAATCCACTTATCAACGTGGCTAATCTGCATGTCTTTGAAGCGCGTGTTTAGTCAGCGCAGCGGGCGAAGCGGGAAGACGTCAGCGTCCGACGGCGGCGGGCGCGGGAGCAGCTGGCCGACTGCGCCGCTTAACGCTTAGGTGGATGGATCGCTGGCGCAGCCGGCTTTGATGTGGGGCGAGCGCTCATCAAAGGCTGTTTGCGTCGGCCCCTCCCGAACCCGCTGAGTCAGGAGCCGCTCCCCGACGCTCCCCCGGCGGGTCGGGAAGACGGCCCGAAACGGTCCAGAACGGCCTTCCGGGATGTCGGACTCGTGTCGTGCTTTCGGTCGGGATGCACGTCTGCGCCGGGTCGCTAATGGATGCGAACAACGTGTAACGTCAGGACCGCTCCCGTCAACAACGGTTTTCCGGGGAATTTTCCAGTTGCCCTGCAGACGCGCTCTCTGGAACGACCGATGTTTTATTTAGAGGGGCTCGGAGAGGGTTTAAAACAACCGGGGGGGGGGCTGGATGGGGGGGTGACCGGGGGGGTCTGGGCTGGGGATGGTGGACCTGGATGGGGTGGGCTGGATGGGGGGGGGACTGGGCTGGGGATGGTGGACCTGGATGGGGGGCTGGATGGGGGCTGGATGGGGGGACTGGGGGGGGGTGTGGCTGGATGGGGGGCTGGATGGGGGCTGGATGGGGGGCTGGGGGGGGCTGGATGGGGGGCTCTGAACCCGTGTCTAACCCCCCCCATCTGAGCGGATGCAGAATCTGCTGACACGTGAATCGAAGGCGTCGTTTAACGGCGGCGTCGTATATTTTAATAAACGTGTAATCAGAGGAGGACAATACCGACCCCGCCGCCCCGTCCCCCCGTAAACGGACGGCCCTTCGGCCAATCGGATCGCGGCTGGCGTGCGCGGTCCCCCGCCCGCTGATTTAAGATCTCTGCGGCAGTTTACGCCGTAAACGTCCTAATCGGACGTTTTAATGGGCCCCCGCGTTTCTGCCTCCGTCCTATTACGCGTCGTAACCGTAAATTACAACAATTATAATTTGTGTCTGCGGGCGTAAACGAAATGTCAAGTTTTTACAAAGACTTCTTGACCACGGCGGCGGCGGCGGTGGCAGCGTGAGAGCTTTGGGCCCCCGGAAGACGGTCGTCTTTCCCGGTTTTTCGGTTAAAAAAGCGCCGTCGCGTCAAACCCGCCCTCGCTCCGAACGCGTCTTCGGGCCGGGCGGTGAAAACGCGGCGACCTTTGGAGAAAGGACGGAGTTCAGAATTTGCGATGAGTGAATTAAGAACGCTTTGGCGGAGATTCCGGGATCAATCCGGGAAGAAGCAGGAAGGAGGAGGAAGCTCCAGACCTTCGGAAGCTTCCTGGTGGACCAGGCTGGTTCACCTACCCCCCCCACATCGGCGCCCCCATCCTTTATGCACCAACAGCTCAGCTGGAGTGGAGGCTAATGTGGAGGGGGGGGCGGGGCTTCCCGTTATGGCTCAAACCGGATCAAGAGGCGACAGATTTGGGAGAGTGGAGAAGAGAGATTAAGCTCCTCCCGGAGCAGCGCGGCGCTCCGTCCTTTATAAATGTTGCTGCTCTTATTGGCTCCCTCGCAGGCTTTGGGGGGGGGCTTTGCTCGAGACCCAGGAGGGGGTTCGATACAACTTTAATAATGCGTAGCAGGAGCTAAATGAACCATTCTGCGGTACTTTAAGATCCCCCCTCCCCCTCCCTCCCCCCTCCCCCTCCCCCCCCCATCACCCCCCCAGTCTCAGGGCCTGAATTATTAAAAGTGTTGTTTTCCCTTATTGCATTGCAGCAACGTGCCGAAAGTGAGACGCGCATCCTGGAGTTTGACTGCTTAAAGAGACCCACCCCCAGCAGCACAGCTCAAAGGGGGGGGGTTAGGAGGCTTCTGGGGGGAAGGGGGGGGACACGGAGGTCACTAACAATAACCACGGCAACGGTGCAACATTTATAACGGTACAAACAGGCGGGCAACAAATGTTTGGATTTATGAATTATTCCTTCTTGGAAATATCGGAAAAAGGCCTAAAGTGACGTCTTAACACAACCCCCCTCCACACACGCACACACACACACACACACACACACGCACACACACACACACACACACACGCACACACACACACACACACGCACACACACACACACACACACACACACACACACACACACACACACACACTGTAAAAAATACCAAAAGAATCATCTGAAGATGAGCAGCCAGTTAGCGCGCTGATTTCTGTCTCTCTCTCCGATGCTTAAACGTTCTTTGTCCCGATTCTTTCGTTCACATCACACTTTCATCGTCTCGCTGCTCTGGGGGGGGTTCTGGGGTGTGTGTGTGTGTGTGTGTGTGTGTGTGTGTGGGTCCTGGGGGGCTCGGGGGGCTCAAAGCTGAGCAGAAGTCCCTCGTCGGACTTCAGCGTCTCTGCTGTAACGAGCGCGGACAATAAAAAATGCGTGCCTTCGCCCTCGTTCCAGCTCCGGCTGCTCTTCTCCGGGAGAAGTTTGCGGGAGCGGCAGAGCTGACGGTGGAATATCGGCACGTGGAATAATTTATGAGCCGCTCCGATCCTGCAGCAGCGTCAGGCAGCATCGGCCAAACGCTGCTGATGCGTCTGAGGAGACTAAAAAAGAACCACAGCGCTCTGACTCGCAGCCAAAGGGAGACGGAGCCAGAGTCAACAGGCATCAGTCAATTCATAAAACAGCCCCCCCCCCTCTCTAAACAGCCCCCCCACCTCTAAACAGCCCCCCCTCTAAACAGCCCCCGCCCCCCCGCAGGTAGTCCACAGGCTCGACCGCGGCATTAAATCCTCCGTCTGTCGTTAAATACCTCTGAAATGTGAGTTTACTGAGACAAAAACAGCAACAAGCTAGAAGTGAAACTGAGACACACACACACACACACATACACACTAATATATACACCACCCCCCCACACAAACACATACACACATATACACACACATACAAACATATACACCCCCCACACACATATATACACACAAACACACAAACATATACACCACCCCCCACACGCACACAAACACACACATACACCCCCACACACACATATACACACAAACACACACGCACACACACACATATATACATCACCCCCCACACACACATATACACATAAACACACACGCAGACACACACACACATATACACACAAACACACACGCGTACACACACACATATATATATACATCATCCCCCACACACACATATACACGCAAACACACACACATATACACCCCCCACACACACACATATACACCCCCCACACACACATATATGCACCCCTCCACACACAGACACACTGACAAACACACACACACTTTAATCACACAATTAATAATTAATGGGGGGTTGAGCCCAACGCTGTCGAGTCAGAAGATAAGAGGAGACACAGCTGGGGGGGTCGGTGGGGGGGGTTGGGGGGTTGAAACCGCCGGATTAGCCGGTGAAGAAGCGCCGCCAGCGCCTCGTCGGGAGCGTTTGGCTTCGGATTTTATTAGCGGGGAGACGCGGAACGCCGCAGACACGCGGCGCCGATCCATTTTTAATAAAGCGACACCCCGACGCGGCGTTCACGCGCAGACGCGCGGTTTCATCATCGGCCGCAGCCGCCGAGCGCCTGACCCCCGGCTGACCCCGCGCACCCGACCACCGAGGCCTCCTCTTCCTCCGCGCCCGGCTGTAATTACAACACGCCCCGCGACCTCAGCCTTCCTCGCCACCCAACCGGCGACCGCGTCTTCCGCGTCCCTTCATATCGGGCAGGCCCCGCCCCCCCGTTGACCCCCCCTCCCCCAGTAGCATCATATCAGCTGCATCTCTGTAGCACCAGCCTTCATCTGCTCCTCTTCCTCACGCCAACAGAGGAAACAGCAGCGTGTGTGTGTGTGTGTGTGTGTGCGTGTGTGTGCGTGTGTGTGTGTGCGTGTCTGTGTGTGTCTGTGTGTGCCTGGGTAGCAACAGCAGCTCTGCCCCCCCACGCCTGGCCCATTAATAACAGTAATACGCACACGGCGGCCCGAGCCCGCCGCCGAGAGCGCCGCTGACACTTTAATGGGCATTTTTTACTTTTGTTTTTAAATAATACATGTGCTGCCTGTCGGCGCCGCCTGGCTCCGCCCCCACGGCGAGCCTTTTGTGCTGTTCGGCTGCGCGGAAATTACAACCGCGCTTTTCCTCCGCCAGCCGCATCCATCACCCGCACGGGCGCCGCTGTGGCCGCCGCACGCGCGCGAGCGTGCCGCAGCGCGCTCCCGGGAGGCCGCGCGCCTGCGCTCCCGCCGAGGCCGAGCTGTCGGGAGGCGTCTCCGAGGGAGGGGGGCGGAGCCTCTGGAGACCGAACTGTTTTCTGTGTTTTTTTGTCACATTAATGTCACGCGCCACGGAGCCCGGGGGGGGGTCACGCCTCCGAGGGCGGCGGCCTCCTCGCGGAGACGGGGGAAAAAAAAAAAAACGCGGGACACGGAAAATAAAATAAAGGCGAAACAAAAACAAAATTCCCACAATTTCCAGCGAGAATCCAGGATTCCGAAATGAGTCCTGAAAAGGTCGAAGCAGAACGGGTTTCCATGGCGACCAACCCCGAACCAAACTGAAAACAAAGCCTTTCTGCTGCCTCGGCTCCACTTTCATCACCGATCAGCGCTGAGATCAATATCCCTGCCATCGCTGCTGGATCCTCTTTGATTTCTCTGCTTTGATGTCTTTGATGTGTCTGTGTCCCTGCAGGAAACACGCTGTGTAAGTCAGGAAGCATCGCCGTCTTTGGGAACGTGGTGTACAGCGGCCTGCTCAACGACCACCTCTGGCATCTGGGAGTTCCGCTCTTCACGAGACTGGTAAGAGCCGCTGGCGCCGACCGCCGCGCTGTCGCGCAACCGCTTCCGCCCTCTGGGGGTCGGCTGTGGCCGCCGTCTGCTGTCATTGTGGGTCTCGCTTAAAAATACAACAAAAGGTTTCGGGAAAAAAACCCTGAAAATCCACTAAACACAAAAACAAATTCTCGTTTATCGGCATTTTGTTAAAGTTTTTGTCGTTTTACTTTTTGTTGTTTTTTTTTAAAAAAAATTGTAAAACATTTTGTAAAATTTGTGTAAAGTTTTTCTCGTTACAGTTTGCATCACTAAAGGTTTTTTTGTTACATTTTTGTCGTTACGGTTTTTGCTGTTAGACTTTTTGTCGTTGAAGTCAAGAGTTCACGTTGGTCTCGTTGTTCGGTTGATCTTAAAGCTTTGATGTTTCATACCAACAAACAGCAGTGATGTCGTCGTATCGGGTTTATCACCGGTTTAGCGTGTTCGGGATACCCAGTGCGGAACGGTCCGGAAGGGTTTGACCCGCTCCGATGTTCGGTTCCACTGCGGGATGTGCGATGGACGAATCAGTGGAACCCTGCGTTCTTAGCCCCGCCTCCACGGGCCACCACACGCCGCTAAAGATCAAACAAAAACACCAAACATCAAAGCAAAGCAGGTCTTCGGTGTTTGCGTGTTTTTGCGCTCGCCGCTTCTCGGTGCTCTCCGTGTCTTCGGAGCTCCATTGAGGTAAAATTAGTCCTAAAATTGCCGCTGGAAGCATCTCTGAGCTAATTTCCCCAGTTGGAGCTCGCTGGTGTTTAGCATGCAGTAAAAAAAAAAGAAGGACATGAAAACGCTCCATAATTCATGAAGTTCGGTTTTTATGGCAACAACTTCAGACAAAAAAAAAAAAAAAAAAACCTCTTTAATGAAGTTGCGGAGGGGCTGAAGCCGCTGTAAAGATTTAACGATAAACGTCTTTCCGCGATTGTGGCGGGAACGCTGTGTTTGTTTTACACCGAGTCTCCGGGCAGGAATTCTCCTCCTACACACATTTTTATTTTATTCCCAAAGAAATCAGCACAGCAGCTTTATTTACTCCTTTTTTTTTTTTTTTTTTTTAGCCCCTCCTGCTAATTAGCCTCGTTCCGAGCGGGTTGCGAGCTGTCATCAATGTTTATTATTGATTGGATCTGTCACCGTAGCTGTCGTTTATTAGCCAGGAATTACTGCTGATTGGAGCGTCGGGGTTGCAGATAATTGGGTTACATTAAACAGATAAATCTGCTGATTTCATAAATGTCTAATGTGAAGCCTCGTTTGATTATCAATTAATGTCAGCCGCTGCCGTAGCAACCGGCCGACCCCGCCGATTGGCCCCACCCGCGGCGCCGCGCCTCCGCTCCTCCGCTTTTCGGGAAAAAAGGCGCGCGCTCGTAAATTCAAAGTTCCTCTCAGAAGCGTCTTCCGACACGCGCCGTCGCCCGTAAACAAGTCTTCAAAAAGCGATAAAGACATCAAACGGCGAAGGCCGCCGGCGATCCGGCTTTCAATTAACCAGGAATTGTTGCTATTGTTCCGTTGTTGTTACGGAGGCGGGAATAATCCCGGCGTGTTTTGGGTGTTTAAGCGTCTCCTCGTGGCGCCTTTCTGGAGTCGGAGTGGTGAGGCGGTGTCAGGAAGTCTTCCCCAAACTGGTTTTAATGGTTGTTAAATGATTAACTGGGGGGGCGCTCCTGTCTCGTCTCTCACGACTGATTGGATCAAACGTCCATAATTTCCATTTGCCAGATATTCCATCGCCTCTTCACCCCCCCGAGCTTCTGGGAATCGGATGTGGGAACAGTCGGACCGCCGGAAAAACTGTTAGTGTTAGCATCCAGAGCTACGAGAGAGAGAGAGGGAGAGAGAGAGAGAGGGAGAGGGAGGGAGGGAGAGAGAGAGAGAGAGAGGGAGGGAGAGAGAGGGAGAAAGTATGTGTCTTTGTATGAGTGTGTCTGTGTGCCTCTGTGTGTGTTTGTGTGTGTGTTTGTGTGCCTCTGTGTGTGTTTGTGTGTCTATGTGTTTGTGTGTGTCTGTGCCTCTATGTGTGTGTGCCTCTGTGTCTGTGTGTGTGTGTTTGTGTGTGTGTGTTTGACTGTGTGTGCCTCTGTGTGGGCCTCTGTGTCTGTGTGTGTGTGTGTTTGTGTGCCTCTATGCGTATGTGTGCCTCTGTGTGTGTGTCTGTGTGTGTGTCCGTGTGTGTGCCTCTGTGTGTGTGCCCCTGTGTGTGTGTCTCTATATGTGTGTGCCTCTGTGTGTGTGCCTCTGTGTGTGTGCCCCTGTGTGTGTGTCTCTATATGTGTGTGCCTCTTTGTGTGTGCCTCTGTGTGTGTGTCTCTATATGTGTGCCTCTGCGTGTGTCCGTGTGTGTGCCCCTGTGTGTGTGTCCGTGTGTGTGCCCCTGTGTGTGTGTGGTCACCAGCGGTCCAGACCAGATCGTGGTTTTCCCGATCACATTTCCAGACACTTGAAGAGTTCTGATCGAGCGCCTTCCCTTCGCGCTGACCGCTCGTAATCGGATCGTCCCGGTTCATCAGCGCCGCCGCCGTGATGTCAGCGGGCTTGTGAATGCGGCTGGTGCATTGTGGGAAATGTAGGAGCCCGAAGCAGCTGCGCTCCTGCTGCTGCGGATTACGAGTGTTTCCTCGAGAGGGGCGATAATCTGGAGGGATTATTCTGAGATGATCAGATTTGCTGTGTAATCTGTGTCACCGCGCCCTCGCCTCCTCCGGAGCGCCCGCTGACGCAAACCCGCCCGCCGCCGTTGCGTCACGCGCGTGGACGGGCATTATTCATGTCCCTTCCGCCAGGCGCCGCGGGAGGCCTCAGAAGCACTTGTCGAGGCGCCCTGCTGTGACGAGGGGGGGGGGGGGACTTGGGGGGGGGGGGCGTGGCCTTGGCGCGGGAGCGGCGGCGTTGCCCGGCGGTGGTAGCAGCGGGACGCGGCGCCGCGCCTCCGCCGCTCAGCCTCTAATTACCCCCGCCCCGAGCTCGAACTGGCAGGCCGGCGCCGGCTGAGGTGTAAACACTGCATTATTAACGCCGCACACAGCCCCGCCCCCGCACGCCGCCGATGCGCCGCCGGGCGCGCGCGCGCGCGTCCACGCCGCCGGTTTATGGGCTCCTGTACGCCGGCGCCCCGGAGTCACCAGATGGGCGATTTGCTGCGTATAGCGCAACGTATGTTGGCGAAGGCGTTTAACGGCGCCGCAGCCTCGACCCCCCGCGCGAGCGCTCCCGGCGCCGAACATCCCGACATCGCCGCCGCTGCAAACATCCGCAACTTCTTTCCTCTCGTTTGTCGAGCGCGACGACGGTAAAGACGCTCCACGTGAACGCTCCTCGGGTCCAGCGTTCCCGTTAACAGCGGCAGTAAAGCGGGAAGTCTGGGAAGTCGTTGAGGGGCGGCGGTGAGGCGGCGGCGGCGGGGGCCGTAAACCCGAGGAGCGGCGAGCGCCGTCCCCTTGTCTCCTGTAAGGGCGGCGGCAGAGCGGCGAAGGCGCCTCCGATCAGGGACACGCCCACTTCAAACAGATGTGCACGCCGCTGCCGGACCCCGGGAACGTTCCACGCGCTCCTCGGTGGCGGCGGCGGCGGCCCTGCGGTCGTCGCTTCATCGCTGCTCCTGGGCGCGGAGGGGTCTCATCTTCTTCACATCTCGGGAAAACGTCGATACTCCCTCCGGATCGACATCGGCGTCTGTTCCGCCGCTCCACGACTTCAAGCGTGTGATCAGACGGGAAGTCGCGGCGGTCCTCGATGACCAACGTTAGAGCGCCGAAGCGCCGCGCCGCTCCGGGACCTTCAGGACGAGGGGACTCTTGAGGCCTCCACTTCCTGTCCGACATCCTCAGGATAGAGAACGCTCCACTGTCGGGAAGTCGAATCAGAGAGAAGAGGGGAACCTGGAACTAGCGTCAGTCAGACCAGTTAGACCAGTCAGACCAGTTAGACCTCCTCCAGTCAGACCAGTCAGACCAGTTAGACCTCCTCCTGTCAGACCATCAGACATCCTCCAGTCAGACCAGTCAGAGCTCCTCCAGTTAGACCAGTCAGACCAGTTAGACCAGTCAGACCTCCTCCAGTCAGACCAGTCAGACCAGTCAGACCTCCTCCAGTCAGACCAGTTAGACCAGTCAGACCTCCTCCAGTCAGACCAGTCAGACCAGTTAGACCAGTCAGACCAGTTAGACCTCCTCCAGTCAGACCAGTCAGACCAGTTAGACCTCCTCCTGTCAGACCATCAGACATCCTCCAGTCAGACCAGTCAGAGCTCCTCCAGTTAGACCAGTCAGACCAGTTAGACCAGTCAGACCTCCTCCAGTCAGACCAGTCAGACCAGTTAGACCTCCTCCAGTCAGACCAGTCAGACCAGTTAGACCTCCTCCAGTTAGACCAGTCAGACCTCCTCCAGTCAGACCAGTTAGACCTCCTCCAGTCAGACCATCAGACCTCCTCCAGTCAGACCAGTCAGAGCTCCTCCAGTTAGACCAGTCAGACCATCAGACCTCCTCCAGTCAGACCAGTCAGACCTCCTCCAGTCAGACCAGTCAGACCAGTTAGACCTCCTCCAGTTAGACCAGTCAGACCTCCTCCAGTCAGACCAGTTAGACCTCCTCCAGTCAGACCAGTCAGACCAGTTAGACCTCCTCCAGTCAGACCAGTTAGACCTCCTCCAGTCAGACCAGTTAGACCTCCTCCAGTCAGACCAGTCAGACCAGTTAGACCTCCTCCAGTCAGACCAGTTAGACCTCCTCCAGTCAGACCAGTTAGACCTCCTCCAGTCAGACCAGTCAGACCAGTTAGACCTCCTCCAGTCAGACCAGTTAGACCTCCTCCAGTCAGACCAGTCAGACCAGTCAGACCAGTCAGACCAGTCAGCCCTCCTCCAGTCAGACCAGTCAGACCAGTCAGCCCTCCTCCCCTGAATCGTGTCCCCCACCAGAGGGATTAGTAGATGTAGGAATGTCCTGAGATCCTTATTTCCGACCTTGTTTCCTAATCTCTCCAGCCAGAGTGCCTTCAGCGCGCCGCTCTGCGTCCACACGCACGCCGCCCCCGCATGTCTGGCCTCCCCCCCCCCTCCCCCCCCCCCCCCCCCCCCCCCCCCCCCTCCTCCCCCTCAGTTATTTATGACCAGGACTTGAAATAGACTCCCGTATTTGATACTTAATCCCACATTCCTACCAGGAACATTTCATCTTTACTCCCCATCAGAGAATAATGGAGGGGGGGTCGCCCCGCCCCCCCCCACCAGGGCTAATGTAAATCCGCCGTCCCTCATTGGACGCGTGTAAAGCGACGGGCGCGCTCCGGCGGGACGCCGCCGCAGCCGGCGCGTTGGTTAATGCGGCCGTGACACCGTTCCTCCATCTCGCTCCAGAAGGAGGCGGGAAAAAAAAATGGGACCAAATCAGGAGATAAATTTGAGATGACAGTGCCCCCCCCTCCGGCCCCCCTCCGGCCCCCGCGGACGGGCCCCCCGCTCCGAGCCAGGACCAGGCTCCGCCCCCTCCTGCGGCGAGGCGCGCAGACATCCGCTCTCCTCGTTACGCCCCCCTCCAAACGTTCACGCGGCAAATTAGCTCCTCCCCCCCCGGGGCGCCTCGTATCGGATGGTCCCGCAGCGTGAGACTCCCCCGCCTCCCCCCCTTCCCTCCCCCCCTTCCCTCCCCCGGCCACGAGGGAGTTAATATCGAAGAGCGGCCGCCTCCCGCCCGCGTATTGATGATGTGTTTTGAAAATTGCTGAGGCAGGCTCATTGTTACAGCGCTGTCTCCACGACGCCAAGCCCCTCCCCTCCCCCCCCCTCCCCTCCCCCCCCTCCCCCTCTTTTACCGCCGCCAGAAGGAAAACACACTAAAGCATGTAATGTAATATAGCCGGCTGCGCGGAGGCGCTCCTCGCCGACTTCATCTTCACCTGCGCTGATGCGAACGGATGTTTTTTACGAGCGCGCCCGTTTTGTCATCGTTGACGACGCCAACACGGGCGATAAAATAACGGATCGTCACGTCCGGACCCATAAATCACCCGCGTTTACTCGTTTATTTCCCTAAAACGTAACCTTTGGAGGGACCCCGCCCCCCCCCCCCCTCCCCTCCGCGCCGGGACCTCTGCTGGCGTCTTCCTAATTGTTCGATCTGTCACATTAGCGGCGGCGGCGGCGGCGGCGGGTCGCCGGCCCGACCGTGTGTGAAGGTCCGGTATCCGCTATCGAACCGCTCCCCGTTCTCTGTGGTCAGATAAAACATCAGGGATAGTCCCACTCCGCGGCGTTCCCCCTTTACGAACGCCAGCGAAGACCCTTCCCCTCCGGTCGGGTGACTTTCCTTTGATCTTTCGCCAAAGGCCTTTGATCGCCGAAGCGCCTTTTCCTCCCCCTCTCCGGCCCTGATGGCCACGTCCTTCCCTCACGTGCCGTCACTTCCCCGCATCCCGATAGCGCAGCCAATCGGAAAAAAGGAATAAATATGTAAAGAGATGTTTAGCCGACTGCTTTGATGTTCTACAAGCTTTTACATAATAACTGCGGGGGGGCCGAACACGTCTGGGGGCGCCGCCAGCGCAGCAGGGCGTCAGAGCGCTCTTTACATCAGGCCGTCTCCAGCTTCACCCAGTGTACCCAGTTCACCCAGTTCACCCAGTATACCCGGTTCACCCAGTTCACCCAGTATACCCAGTTCACCCAGTATACCCAGTTCACCCAGTTCACCCAGTTCACCCAGTATACCCAGTTCACCCAGTTCACCCAGTTCACCCAGTATACCCGGTTCACCCAGTTCACCCAGTTCACCCAGTATACCCTGTTCACCCAGTTCACCCAGTTTACCCAGTTCACCCAGTATACCCAGTTCACCCAGTTCACCCAGTTCACCCAGTTTACCCACTTCACCCACTTCACCCAGTATACCCAGTTCACCCACTTCACCCACTTCACCCAGTTTACCCACTTCACCCACTTCACCCACTTCACCCAGTTTACCCACTTCACCCACTTCACCCACTTCACCCAGTATACCCACTTCACCCACTTCACCCAGTATACCCAGTTCACCCACTTCACCCACTTCACCCACTTCACCCAGTTCACCCAGTTCACCCACTTCACCCACTTCACCCAGTTTACCCAGTATACCCAGTTTACCCAGTTTACCCAGTTCACCCAGTTCACCCAGTATACCCGGTTCACCCAGTTCACCCAGTTCACCCGGTTCACCCAGTTCACCCAGTTTACCCAGTTCACCCAGTATACCCAGTTCACCCAGTTCACCCAGTTCACCCACTT
>CAJVRN010000052.1:7215000-7227500 GCA_911728415.1 Lagocephalus sceleratus | reverse complement strand
CAGAAGCTTTAACGTCTTTTCTTTGTTTCTCTTTTCTCAGATTTTATTTTTATTTCTGGCAAAAGTTTGAAATTCAGTTGTTAAAGCAGAAATTCGCTTTGATGATTTGGTTCTTTCTCGGTTGTTAACGTGACTCTTGAGAGCGATGGCGGAACATCAAAGCCGACGGCGTGGACATCAAAGCCGCCGACGTGGACATCAAAGCCGACCGCGGTCGCCGGTGGCTTCCCTGTTGTTCCCTGCGCCCTACCTTCAGGTGCGGCGGCGGTTTCGTGGCGTTTTCGCGTTGTTGGTGTTTTGTGCGTGTGTGGGGGGGGTTGGCCCCGCCTCCTGTTTGAACTGCAGGTGGCGAGCATTACCTGCGGCCCCCCCGGGGGCCTGTCAGCCGCGCATCAGTCTGGGAAGCGGCGAGCTCGCCTCATTAGAATATTTATTCACCGAGCAGATGTTCTTATCCGGGGCAATTACCTTTGGCTTACATTCCCCAATCGGCCCTGATGTAGATGGATGTGTACACAGAGGCGCCCCGGCCGCCGCCCGCCCCCGCTCCGGTGGCGGCTCTGAGCCGCCGCGGCGACAGCCCGGGCCTGCGCCGGCCCCGCCGCCCGCCTGTTCCTTCGCATTAGAGACCGAGGGAAAGACGGCGGAGACACGGGTGGAGGGAGCGCGCACGCCGCTGTCCTCCCTCCGCCTGATGAATAATTGAGCAGCGCGGGGCCCTCGCTGTCGACGAGAGATGCTGGTAATGGGGAGGCTGGATATATACGGCACGCCACGGAGCGCTGGTTTACGTTCACCCCCCCCCTCCGCCCCCCCCCTCGTGTGCCGCAGGCTGCTGGCGCGTTCGGTCGCCCGTCGCTCCATGAGCTGGAAGGGAACGCGCAGCTGCTGTGGCGGCGGGGAACGCACTCAGACGCTCCTCGAAAGTGTTTATCGGGGCGGACGTAACGACGGCGCGGGCGGAGACGATCCGGAGTGGGAACGGGAATTCTGACCTTCGGCAGCTGGAACACCTGGGCCGATGCCGGAGGAGGGCCTTGGTGTCTGAGCAGGGACCTGAGGGGGACCGGGGACGTTCCTGGAGGTTCTCTGGGAGGAGCCCAAAAGGTTCCTTCAACATCTGCAGCAGATGTGACAGCTGGAGTGGGTCCTCCAGCCCCGGGAGCTCTGATCTTCCTCACCACGTTCCTCGGCAGCTTCTGGAGATCCTCCTCCACACGGAGGCTCCACCGGGCCTCACCCCCCCACCCAGGTCGAGATCAACGCGACGCTCACCGCGGTTGTGATGACGTCATCGTTCCTCGTCTTCCCTAAACACCTGATTTTGTTTTTTCCCGACCTCCTAAATATCCAGGCTGGAAAACCGTTGTCAGCAATGTGCCAAATTTCCAAAGTTAGGTCTCTGCTTGGCTTTGATGTGCGCGTCTCAAAGAGCGGGAGGCCCCGCCCCCTTTTGCGGCGGTAGCTGCAGCAACAATAACGCTGTCAGGTTTTATCTCATCCCCTCAGGCTAAAAGGTCTCGAGCTAATTGTGGCGAGAGTCTGACGGCAGGTTTCTCCTCGCCGGATTTTAACGCCGCAGTCGTCTTTGATATCAGCGGCGCCGCTGATAAAGAGATTAAATACCGGGGGGGAGGGAAAGAGAGAGGGATGGAGAGAGGAGGGGGTGGAGGGGGAGGGGGAGGTGTTCTTAAACTACAGAAAGACACCGACACCAGGGAAATCACTGGTGAGTTTAGCAGAGGAAAATAGATCCGGACGCAGTAAAAGCCTGCGCCCGCTTATTGCACCTGCTATCATTAGTGCTTCTGTACACATGGTCAGCCTCCCAGGGAAAAGTCATTATCCAGCTGCGCCGTTATTTTTCTGCTGTTTTCTCCTGGTGGAGTGTGACTTGAGGGCTGGAGCCAGCGCGCCATTTAATGCCTCCAACACAATAAAGGACTCCAGCCTTAATGATGTGGGATTGGATGGCCGCGCCTCGGGTTGTCCGGGGGCTCGTGAGCGCGAGCGAGCGGCCATTTTGCCTCGCTCTCCCGCCGCCGAGGCTGCGCGGCGGCGGTTTTCGATCCGCGTCGGTCCTGGAGGGGGGGGGGGATAAACCCCCCGTGTCGTGATTAACGGCGTTCTTTAAGGGGCCTCCTCCACGTGTCGGGGGAGGGGGGGGTTAAACATCCTCCAAAACCTCCCTGAACAGGGAGGGAGATGGCGGCGTTATCGGGAACGCCACGGCGTTCCCTGGGAGGGTCGGGAGGAGGGGCCCCAAGGGGGGGGGGGCGCCAGCAGCTCGATAAGGAAAACCACTTCTGGAGCCAGGCGGCGGCGGCGGCGGCGGCGAACGCCCGTTTTTATCGTCCCCCACGACACCTTTTACAATCCGGGGAAGAAGGAAAAAAAAAGGAGCGGCGCAGCCGTGAATTTCCCCGCTCGCGCAGGAACGCGGTTTAATTTTGGCGCTCGCAGGTCGGCGGGTTCGCACATCAAACACTTTCGGGCCCAGATTAAATTTCTGCGAGGCGGCGTCCTCGGAGTTGCCCGGGAAAGCCTCGCCGGGACACTTTCCCGGTATTCTCCAAACAAATCGTGGTAATAATTGCAATCTGGTGTCCCGACGCGGCCCGCATCTACATGCAGATATCCGTATTTGCACACATTTCCATATATTAGCGGGAGCCGTGTGGAAGTACCGGAACGCCGCGTGTAATTTCACGCTGAAACAAGCTTTACGCCGACGCGCCGGCTTCTTCGGGGTCCCGCGCGTCGCGGCGGGGGGTCCGCCAACCGAGCGCGTTCCGCTGCGGAACGCGGGGTCCGGCTCCGGATTTGTGAGAGGCGGAAGATTCCCGGGAAAGGCGGGAATCCCCCCGAAGAGCTGATTGATTTCGGTCAGGTCCACTTTGGCGCTGATGTTCTTCATACGCGTCCTCGTTTACGGGCTCCTCCAGGCCCCTTATACGCTCTTCTCAATCAATCGGGGAGTATAAACCCGCGTGTCACGTAAAGAAGGGTTCAGAAAGAGCGCCGTGCAGCCACCGTAAAATTAATGGCGGCAGAGTGACATTAGTGTTATAGGTTATTGACCGATTCCCTGGAATTTATGACCCTAATCGAGAGGCGGTGTCAAAGGGAATGAAGCAAATAAGAGCGCCGCTGACAGCCGGGCGCCGCCGCGGCCGCCGGACACGCCGCCTGAGCCCTCACAGTAAATTGTGGCGGCGGCTTTACAAGTCCCGGCGGAGGCGCCCGGGCCGCGGCGGCGGCGGAGGCCCCGGGGTCCGGAGGGCACGCCGGGGGGCGTACCGCCATCCTCCGGGTCAGACGGAGAGGGATGATGAGAGCAGCTACTTCATCTCACCTGGTGTCAGCGTGTGTGTGAGGGTGTGTGTGAGTGTGTGTGTGTGTGTTTCTGCATGTGTGAGTGTGTGTATGTGTTTCTGCATCTGTGTGAGTGTGTGTGTGTGAGGGTGCGTGTCAGCGTGTGTGTGAGTGAGTGTGTGTGTGAGGGTGTGTGAGTGTGTGTGTGAGGGTGTGTGTGAGTGTGTGAGTGTGTGAGTGTGAATGTGAGTGAGTGTGTGTGTGAGTGTGTGAGTGAGTGTGTGTGAGTGTGAGTGAGTGAGTGTGTGTGTGTGTGTGCTGCCTGCTGTCACAGTGAGTTTGGGGTGTGTGTGTGTGTGTCGGTGGGTGGTGCTGCTGGTGTGGGCTCTCATGTACTTTTCATGATGGTTATATAAGTTTGCTGTATGTTTGGATACGCCGCTGTGTGTGTGTGTGTGTGTGTGTGTGCGCGTGTGTGTGTGCGCGTGTGTGTGTGTGTGTGAGTGTGTGTGTGTGCGTGAGTGTGTGTGTGTGTGTGTGTGTGTGTGTGTGTGAGTGTGTGTGTGTGTGTGTGTGTGTGTGTGCGTGCGCGCTGGTCAAAGCGTGTGTTAAAGCTCCAACTAGAAACAGAAATATTCAGTAGTGTGTGAAGGGCCGGCCCGTAACCACGAGTGCGCTCACACTGATAAATAATTCCCACTAAAACTCGGAATAATGTGACACGGATGTCACGTTCAGCCAGCACGCCGCGGATACAGACCGGCGCCGTACGTACGCGTACAGAAAAACACGCCTGAACACAGTCTGTCTGTCTTATTCCCTCCGTCCTCAGCTTGGATAAATGCTGGATTTTGTTCCATTTAGCAGCAGAAACGATGATAAACGCAGCCTCGTCTGAGCGCGCTGTTTTTCTGTACATTGATGCATATTTAATGGTCTGCAACATATTTTAGTTGAGGTTTGGTGGACATAAACCCTGATGGCTGCTGGCAGTCTGCAGCAGAAACAGTTAATTTAATTCTCTTCCGTCACGTCTGACACACATCAGACAGTTTGATGCCGTCTAATCTCACATCTGCTATCGCCATGAATCACCCTGAATATTAATTATTCAGTTTAAGGACCCCCCCCGGCGGGTTTATTAGTTTAAACACTAACAAAATTATAAACGTACGTCTTTTACGTACGCTTCACAAGACACCTGGAAGCGACCTTTCACCCCTCCGTACCCTCACAACTGGTCACCAGTCCGCCGAACCAGCGAGGAACTGGAATAACGCCTGTAATAACAGGACCCCTGTTAATAACACGGATAAATCTCTGTGATCACTGGGTGGCGCAACAGATACACACACACACACACACACTCACACACTCACACACACTCACACACACACACACACACTCACACACACACACACACACTCACACACACACACACACACACACACAGGTAGAGGCGGCGTTCTGAGGACACGGCTGGGCTCCTCTGTTGACCTCGGGGGTCTCTGTTTGAGGAGGACGTGAGCGAAACCAGTTCATCCTCCTCGGTCCTGATGGGGGAACTGGTGCAAACAGCTGGTGTCCCCACTGGTGCGCTGACCCAGTATGTGTGTGTGTGTGTGTTTGCTCTGGCCCTCCCGGGGTCGCCGCTCTCCGACGCCGCGCCGCTGCCCCCGCAGGACGCACGCAGCCGTTCCCATCCGGCCGTCACGCCGCTCCCTCTCTCCGGGGAGCGCGTTTTCTTTTTTCCGCACGCCGATCCGCTCCTCGGCGCTCTCCGGTCTCCGCTCCACTAAATTATGCATCTTCAATGGCGGGAGCGCCGGGAGGAGCGGCCGCCACTTCTGGATGTTTGCGTTAACGCCAGCGCGTCCGTCGCCAACGCGGCGTCGGCATCAAACGCGCGCTTGTTTTCGCATTTGTTTTTTTTTGTTTATTTATTTATTTATTTATTTATTTATTTTGCTTTAACGGGGAAAAAAAAATCAGAGGACATGAGAGCGGGATGATGCGGGCCGAGCGCGGAATAAACGAGGGTTTTAGAGGCGTCAGAAGAATTAATATCGGCGAGATGGATGCGGTCGTTTGAGGTTGGAGAGCGCCGCTGACAGCTCAATCCCACGACGGGATGGAGACAAACGCAAAATAAATTCCCGCGCCGCGCTGATTGATGACACGCCGACACTTTAGCCGCTGTTTTTCATAAAGTGATGAACATGTAAACGAGGACGCCCCCCCCACCCCCCCTCACCCCCCCCGCTGCAGAACTTGACAGAGCGCGCACTTGTACGCTTTTTAATTAAAAAAGAAAAATTCAATAACCTTATCAAGACTTGCCATTTAGGTTTGAGACGTATCGATCGGGGGGGAGGGGGGGGTGAGGAGGGGGGGGCGCTCGCTATGCAGATGTGCAGCCTTTCATCTTCGGGGCGATCCTGCGCGGCGCCCTCCCGCGCCGATCTCGGAAAATCCATCCCTCCCGTTATTCCTCCGACGTCCGGGGGGGGGGCCTGCGCTACTGCGCCGTACCCCCCCCCCCAGAGCAGAGTCACCCCGACAGAGACAGGGGGCGGGGTCAGGACAGGCCCCTCCCCTCCCCCCCCCCCCCGCCTTACCTTCGTGGATCTCTGTGTCTTCATTCGCCTCCCCCGTTGTTCGCTAATGGAATTAAAAAAAAAAAGACGCCGTCTCCGCACGATTTAGAAAAATAAGTCGGTGAAGTTCATTAATTTAATAATGGGCAATAATAATGAATAAAAAGTATTGCTCAATTAGCGGAGCGTACGGTCGGCTGTTCCACGTTCCCCGGAATCACCTCGGTGTGCAGCGGCTTAATGAGATTATAATGGAATTGATACGGCATAGGTAGTGAATTAAAGCGCTACCGGAGAAGCCATTAGGAGCGCGCGTCTAATCCTGGAACACTTGTCACGGCTAAAACAGGCCGCTGCTTTTGTTATTAGCGCGTTGGGGGGGGGCGGGCGGGGGGGGGCGCTCCGTGATGACGACGGAATGAAGTGATTTTCCTGGACGTCGCTAATGTCAGGCGCTCCCCCGCTATCATCGGATGAATCCCAGATTACGGCTCTAATTTGACCCCCCCCCCTTTGACCCCCCCTCCCTTTGTCGCGCCCGCCGTTGTCCGCATCACGCCGCCTTTTCCCGCCTTTACGGGGGACGCTTAAAGACACGCTTAAAACCGGAGCGGGATCGCTTCATCGCCGAACTTTTCATTGAGCGCCGGAACGCCGACGCACCTTGTAAATCCGCCTCATCAGCGGTTTCGGCCGCGGCGAGCGCATCAAAATGTACGATTAGTGTCGGCGTTAATGTCGTGTTTCGGCGCCTGACGGCCTTCAGCCCTCGCAGCTCCGCAGTCGGGAAAAGGAGGAATTAATCGGGGGGGGGGGGGCGGGATCTAACGGAGTCACAAATCTGATTATCGGATTTTCTTTTTATGTTGGAGAGAAAAAGTGAATTATTCCGATGTTTGTTCCGGGCGGGGCGGAGAAAAGTCCCGCGTATACATTCCGCCCTTAATCCGGGGCGAAGCCGCACGTACGCGGCGCATGCGTGCGCATATGGGCCGACATGTGTGTGTGCTTAATTAATATTTAAGCCACCTTCAGCTGCAGCCCGGAAAGGACGGGAAGGGGATTGTGTTCTCATGGATCCTTTAATCCTCTGAATTAGCAGTTTAATAACAAGAAGCCATTTGTAGATTAGTAAGATCAAGATGCTGAGACGTGCTTGTGTACAATCTACTTAAATGCTTTGATTTCTGATGTCGGACACTCACACACACTCACACACACTCACACACACACACACACACACACACTCACATACACACACACACTCACATACACACACACTCACACTCACTCACTCACTCACTCACTCACACACACATGCACACATACACATACACACACACTCACTCACTCACTCACTCACTCACACATACACATACACATACGCACACACACTCACTCACTCACACACACACATACACATACGCACTCACACTCACTCACTCACTCACTCACTCACTCACACATACACACATATACATACGCACACACACTCACACTCACTCACTCACTCACACACTCACACTCACTCGCTCACACACACATACTCAAATCACATTCACTCACTCACACACACACTCACTCACACACACACACTCTCTCACACACACTCTCTCACACTCATTCACACACACTCATACACACACACACTCACACACTCACACACTCACACTCACTCAGACACACACACTCACTCACACACACACTCACACTCACACACAAACACTCACACACACAAACTCTCTCACACACTCACACACACACCTCTCTCACACACTCACATACACACACACTCTCACACACACTCTCACACACACACAAAACTCTCACACACTCACACACATACACTCTCACACACTCTCACACACACACACTCTCTCTCTCACACACTCACACACACACATACACACACACACACACACACACACACACACACACACACACACACACACACACACACACGCAGGGCCACAGGAGTGTGGTTCAGGTTCAGTTTCAGGATTTCTCTCTCCGGACCGACGTGGCGGTCGGTGGAGGCGGATGAAGGAGGAACCTTCCGGAGGCGTCGGAGCGTCGTATTTACAGGAGGGAGGCTCCAGCGGCGCTCCAGCGGCGCGTCAGCGCGCTGAATGCGCATTACTCACCCTTCATAAAGCCCCACGAGCTGACTCGGAAGTTCCCGGTGAGCACGGATAATTAAACCTTAAGAGGGACTTCCCGAGCGGGACGGGACGGCGTCCAATGACAGAGTGACATCTGTCGGAGGCCCGGCCGGCCCGCTCCCTCTCCCGGGAACGCCGAGCACAAACTGGGCGAAGGGGAGCGTCGGGAGCCAGAGGCCGCGTCGCGCCTTTGCGTTCTCCGGGAACGCGGCGGTCGAGGTGTCAGGTGCACTTTTCTGCAGTCGGAAAAGAAAGAGAGGGAGGGGGGGGAGAAGGAACGAGCTCAGCAGAATTCCGGATGCTGCCTCCGTCTCCCTGCTGGATGTTGGAGGAGCTCCAGCTCCAATCTCAAAAGTAACCCTCTTTTTCCGCTGAGCTTTTCCGAATCCGCGACTAACGTCGAGAAACGGACGTCTGAGTCCCCCCCCCCGAAAAGGTTTTCGTTGCGGCGTTTACGTCAACAGGAGCGACGTTCCCATTCCGACGTTCCCGTCCCGGCGTTCCCGGGGATGAGGCTTCCGTCGTGCTGCGTCGGCGTTTTATTTATTGGGTTTTTTTTTTTTGTTTTTTTTTTTCGGGTGAAAAGAGATGAAGGGAAAAATAAAAAAAAAGTCACGTTTTCCCGACGTTCCTGTGTCCACTCGCTTTAAAATCCGTCGTCCAGCTTTAATGTGGGAACAATTTAGGAGGAAAATGACCTTTAAATAAAACAGCTCTTAGATTTCGGCTCTTACTTAAATAACTGATAATGGAATTAGATCAATTCAACGAGACGTTATTGGAACCCCCCGATTTTACCGCGGTTGTAAAATAAATTGGATTTTTTTTTTCTTTCAGTCGGACCGTCGGTGGGAGCCGGAAAAACGAGCTCGTTTATGGTCGAACTTCCCCCGACTTTGCGTACGTTTAACCTTGCAGGTCCGATTTCCCTCGGTTTGGCTTCGATTCCTGAGGGTGTGAGCCCACGCCGATGTCGCGTGGGTCCGACCCGAGCTCCTAATCGCCCCACAACGACCCCCCCCCTCCCCCTTCTCCCCCCCTCCCCCTTCTCCCCCACGGGAGCTGTTATCTGAGATCGACTGCTTTTGTCTTGTTATCACAGTTGTTCAGGTGAGGCGGGCGGCGGGATGAGGAGGCTCTCGTGCGGAGGAGGAGGGTGTTTTCGGGGGGGGGGGATGGGGGGGGGGCGAAGCGTGGCGGGTCCCTTTAAACATGCATGATGACCCGCATGAAATGTTGATGATGAATAATCAGCCGCATCACGAGGGCGGAAAATGGGTCAGCGCGGCTTCACCGTCGGCCGGTGTGTCGGTCTGGAGCGGCGGAGGAGGAAGACCCCCCCCAACGCCCCCCCAAGCCCTCCCCCCAACCCTCCGCCCGACCCTCGCCCCGCCGAGGCGGCGCAGAGCTCCTCCGTGTTTGCTGCGCTGCAGTCTGGGGGCCACTGCTGGTTTGTGGGGGGGGGGGGGCAGGGGGGGTAGGGGGGGCGGGGGGTGGGGGGGTGTTGGGGGGGGTGGCTTCATGCTCGCCACACATCCTAAATAATTCACACTCTACTTGAGAATTCTCCAACGGACTCGCTGCCGCCATTAGACAGACTCCGGCTGCCAGTTCCTCTTTTCCCTCTTCTTCTTCGGGGGCTTGTTTCCACATTCCGACTCCCTCGACCGCCAAAAAGTGGAGCGGGGGGGCGAGGGGGGGGGCGAGGGGGGGGCGCATTATCAGCGGCCCACGCGGGTTCACGGGCGTTCCGATGAGAAAGAGGCGGTTTACATGCAGAAGCGCTCCGGGTGGGGCCGTTCCCCTCCTTCAGCACGTTCTCTCCGACTCTTCCTCCGACTCTTCCCGTCGGCCCGAGACGCCCTGACGGCGTCTTCCTCATGCAAGATGCATGGAGGCGCCGATCGATGCGGCCCTTTAATCTCTCCGCACAGGCACACCCGCTGAAGCCCGGATCAGGAACGGGGGGGGGGGGCACCGGGAATCACGGCCTCCGATGAAGGACCGATCCCGACACGCTCCGACTCGGAGGATGTCCCGCCTGCTCACGACGCCGGAAGTTCGTGGGTTTGGTACCGGAGGAGCGACTTTGGGCTCCCGAAACCACCAGATTCCCGTCCTCTTCCGCTTCCGTTTGCTGTTTTTCCCAACTCTTGGGCTCATCATTCCGATTCCGAACACGCTGCCGCTGCTCATCCTGAATATTTCCGTCTCCTTAATGAGCTGTCGGGTTTTCCGGCCGGTCAACAAATTACTAAAGTTTCTTATCGCCGAGCGCTCGAGTTTCCGAGTTGTTCCATTTCACGTGAGTCCCTTTTTCCGGTGATTCCGACACTTCCCTTATCTGAGATGTTGGCGATATTTTACACCTCTGTGAGCGTGTCTGCGCCGCGGCCTGATGAATCTAATTCCTCTGTGCCACAGATCGCCGTTGTTGTCCGGAAACTATTAAAAACACATCAGTGATTCACACCGTTCACACACACACACACACACACACACACACACACACACACACACACACACACACACACACACACACAAAACAAAACAAAACAAGAGTTTTAGGCTTACATCTGCTGTGGAGTCATCCGCCGGTGAAAATAGTCCCAAGCTGATGTCCTGAATCTATTTTTATGATGTGATGAAGAAGTGTGTGTGTGTTTGTGTGAGTGTTTGTGTGTGTGTGTGCGTGTGTTTGTCTGTGAGTGTGTGTGTGAGTGTATGTTCGTGTGTGTGTGTGAGTGTGTGTGTGTGTGAGAGTGTGTGTGTGAGTGTGTATGAGTGTGTGTGTGTATGTGTGAGAGTGTGTGAGAGTGTGTTTGTGTGTGTGTGTGTTTGTGTGTGTGTGAGGTAAAACTCCAGCTGTTCTTTTTATCTTTCTCTTAACGGAGCTCTGCTGCTGATTGGTCAACTTGGGGAGTGGGCGGGGACTCTCCAGGTGAGCGTACCTGTCTCCCTGCCCCCTTCTGAAGGGGTTAACTGCTGCGGGTTTGAAGCCGCTGCGGGCGTAGCGAGTGTGTGCATGTGTGTGTGTGTGTGTGTGTGTGTGTGTGTGTGTGTGTGTGTGTGTGTGTGTGTGTGTGCTGAGGTGTCACAATGAAAGCGCCTCTTCCTCTTTCTTCTCCCGCTGTAATTCTCCGCGCCCACAAAAGACGACCTCCTTTCATCAACCCCTTTGTTTACCTCCCAGGTTCCAAAACGCCGGATTTAGTGTCACATTTTCACCGTTCTTCCCGCACGCCGCCGCTCTTATTATCAGCCATTTTGAAGCCGTTACTCATTTTGCCGTCATTTAGTTATTTGCGAGCGACGGCGTCGTTTCGGCGTGGAGGCGCGCGGCGTCGGAACGGGGCTTTGATCATCTTCTGTACAAACACTTTTAAGAAACAAAGAAGGAGCGGCGAGGTTTCCTCAGAACCGCCGTCTTTGTGAATGTTAAACGAGGGGAGAGAACGCCGCGACGCTTAACGGAAGTTCTTGAGAGGAGGCTAAGCGGGATGAAAGATGGCGGGCGCTTTGAATGGTCGCGCTTTGATTAGCAGCTGCTTCCCGTTCACACCTGCGCACCTGGATCAAAGACAACTTTCCAGGTTTAACTTCCCTTCCGACGGGAAACGCCTTTGGCGCCGGTAACCGCGGCAACGCGTCGGGCGTCGCGTTCCGCTGCGAGCCGGTACGTACACGACCCAACAAAGGGGGTGAAGCTCCAGAGGGGAGTCTGGGGGGGGGGGGCTTCAGCGCAGCGCCGCGTGAATCATCGCGGGCGGACGCTGAGAGGGGCGCCATCCCTCAGCGCCCACCTCCGGATTACATGGAGCGCGTTAGGAATGATCCGATACGGCTGATGCATCACCCCGCCCCCCCCCCCCCCCCCCCCCATAATGCAATGCAGCTTTTGTTCGCTCATTCTTTTAACCGTTTCTTCGGCCGTCGCGCCTGGATAAATTAAGGTGGCGGTAATAGGGTTGTGTCAAGTAGACGGAGGTGCCGGCTCCGTGCGGATGCTTCCTTACCTCCGTCTCCGTGAAAGGTTAGCGGGAACGCCGGGGTCCGCCCCCCCCCGCCGCCGCTCGCCCCCCCGCCGCCGTAATGAGAAAGGCAACAGACGAGCCTCCGTCGGGCCAACACCTCCTGACAGATAGTATTTAGAGACGGGAGAGGGAGCGTTCGGGAAGGAGCGGGAGCGTCGCAGGAAGCCGCACGCCAAACGCGGGTTGACTGATCGCCGCGGACGCGCGCGGCGGGCGAAGGCGATCCCTCTCGGCGAGGGCGCGGGGGCCCGAGCGCTTACCTTTGACACCTCGGCGTGTATATATGTATGTTTGTAATTCCGCCGCGCCTCGCCGCCTCCGACACTTCCACATTTCTCCGTCGGAACGTCGATGCGGCGCCCTCAACATGGCGGCGGTAACAACCAGCACAG
>CAJVRN010000052.1:7202500-7210000 GCA_911728415.1 Lagocephalus sceleratus | reverse complement strand
GGACGTGAGGCGGGGAACCCGGGAACGCCGACCCGGGAGGAGTCGCCCTCCTGGGCGAGAGGGGGGCGATTACGGTGATCGTGGCGGCGGCGGCGTGCTCGCCCCGCGAGGCCGAGACAGAAGGAGACAAACAGGCGCCGTGAGGAGGATGATGATTAAGATCGCTCCTTCTTCTTCTTCTTCTCCTTCTCCCGGTGATGAGTGCGAGCGGCGCGCGGCGGCTGTTGATCTTCCTTTAATTGGCAGAACGGCGGCGCGGCGAGCTAACGGAGGAGATCGCTGCCTCGCCGCTCCGCTTTGATTCCGCATGACAAAAAGAAAACGCCACCTTTGAGAACGTTCCAGCGGCGGCTTTGAAGGCAGCGATCCGCCGGCGCTCGTTTGAATTATTAACGGAACCGACCGACAGACGGGGGGGGGGAGGGAGACGGCGGCGAGGGAGACGGCGGCGAGGGCGCGGCGAGACCGATGTTCCGGACCCGTCGGCCCGGAACGTCGATGCGTGGCGTTCCGCCGCCGCCTCGGTTTTCCCATCCGCTGAGTTAACGGAGGGTCGGCCTCGCTTCCGCCGCACGCCGGAAGCTGTTTCATCTGCTGGAAGAGGAGCTCTTCCCCTCCGGAGTCCCGCCCCCCCCCAGATGGCGCCCGGTATTCCGTCAGCGCCGCCGCGGAGGCGAGCTCCGTAGGAGACTCGGAAACGGGAATAGCGCTCCGAAGCTCCGCCCCGCTTCACGTCATCACACACCAGGTGGATCCAAAGGTTCTGGAGCCCGTTTAAGGAAAAGCGTCGTAAATCGGTCGGATATTCCCAAATCTGCTGACGCCGACGTCCGCCGCCGCTCCCCCCCCGTTTATGTCGGATCAGACCGGAGTTCTGTTGGGAACGTGTCGTGTTGGCTCAAACGGGTCAGACAGAACCGAGGGGGAAGCTCGCCGCCGTTCCGTTCAGGCGATCCCGGTTTAATCCCGGCTTCACGTCGGGTTTTGGTGCTTTTATTTTTTGCCAGTTTTCCTTTTTCGGGAATTTTAGAGGCTTTTATTTTTGCTCCATTTCCGTCCCGGAGGTTCTGACCCAGGTCTGCTCTGACCCGCTACGCATTTATCTCCTGAACGTTCCCTAAGTGTCCTTGAGCGCAGGATGATACCGGTCATTTGGGGGGGGTCCATGTGTGTTTTGGGGGGCAATTAAGGGAAGGCCTGCAGCGTCCCGGAGGTGCTGACGCTCCGGATCAGCTGTTCTAATGTCATTCACATCCCTCCGTTATCCCGCCGCCCCCTTTGATGTATGAATCCTTCGGGGACTTCATCAGCAGCCCCCCCCAACGCCACCCCCACCACTTTTATAACCCCACCCTAACCTACCCAACCCCCGTCTCCTCCGCAACCCCTCCCCCTCCTCCCCCTCCTCCCCCCTCCTCCCCTCTCAGAACCTCCCCTTCTGTGTCTGAATGCTTATGTTGGCTTTTATCGCTCAAAGTAAACAGAGTCGCGGATAGTGAGAGAGAGAGGGAGAGAGAGAGGGAGAGAGAGAGAGAGGGGGAGAGGGAGAGAGAGAGAGAGAGGGGGAGCGACGGGGGGAGAGAGCATCGGTGACAGAGGTGGAACGTGCACATTGTCTGCGCGCTCCTCGCCTCGCCGCTACGTCCTCAATAGAGACACAAAAGCCAGCGAGAGGAGAAAGAGGAGAGAATTAAAACGGAGAGAAGGATCCAAAGAGAGAGAGAGAGAGAGAGAGCGAGAGAGCGAGGGCGAGCGAGCGAGAGCGTCTCCCTGCTAAATGCGCAAAGCGTCCCGTCCCCCCACGCTGAGCTCCATGGCCAACTCCGGCTGCCTGCTCCTCTCCGGCTCCGGGATGCTACCGCACTCGCTCCAGTGCCCCCCCGCGTTCCTCTACCTGCCCGAGGTAAGACCCGCTCGCCCCCCTCCCCCCTCTCCCCCCCCGCGCCCCCCCACCTCGGCAGCACGTGATGGCATCGCATTGTGCTCTTACTTTCACCTCCTCCTCCCCCTCCTCACCCTTGACCCTGGGGGGGCTCGCTCCTTTAATGCCCCCCCCCTTTATTTATCTATTATGTGGGGGCCGTCGTGCGTTTGGGGGGGTCACCGAGTGTTTGTGTCTGTTTGGAATCTCTCAGAAGTGACATTATTTTTGTCGAGCGTGTGCCCCCCCCCCCCCCCACGACTCCACACGCTCTTTTCTCTTTTCCCCGTGTTTACAGTTTTAACAGCGCCTCGGTAGCAGGCTAATAACACGCTAATAACACGTTAATAACACGTTAATAACGCGTCAGTAGTTTCCTCGGCGCGCTCCAGTTGGGCCGTTGTCCTGGAGTTGTGGGAATGCGATGTGGAAAACGTTGGAGCGGCGATGACTGTGTAGTTTCACTCTTTACATTTAATGTTTTTTGTTTAAGTTTAATTTATTTAAGTGTTTATTTTTAACCTAAATTCTCTCTAATTCTTTCTGAATTTTTCGCAAATTTAAAACCTAATTTTTTTTGTGTGTGTGAGGAAAACACACACACACACACACACACACACACAAAAAGGAGAGTCTTTGGAGCTGCGGAATAATTCAAATGTTTTAATTTATGGATGGCAGGTCGGCCTGGTGGGAGGGGCTACATCAGTGGGAGGGGCGGGGCGGTGGGCGGGGTCAGGCTGGGGGGGAGGGGTCAAGTTTGCGTTTAGCCGCAGCAGCATGTGACGCTGCTCGTGGGGGAAACTCTTCATCCGGAGCCCCCCCATCGCAGTAATGGCCTTCGCCCCCCCCCCCTCCCATCTGTCCACACCCCCCCCGGGCGTGAGGGAACGCGTGAGGTGGGCGGAGGCACACGGGCGACCGGGCCGCCCCCCCGACGCAGAGACGGGAGGAAACCAGATTTTCACAATTAAAGTATCTGTCTCAGCGCGTGAACGTAGATGTACGACAAACGTACGGTTACGACAACGCTAACATTCACATGTAGGTAGCTATACACACACATGACCACCAGAGGGCGCTGCGAGCGCTGACCTAAAAAAAAAAAACACATTTTTTACCGTTTTTTACGTTTTATTTTATTTTCTGTGCCCGATGTCGACCCCAGAGCTCAGTGCTGCCCCCCTCCGTCCCCTTCCGGTATTGCGTCGTTTCGTTTTCGTCGTCTCGAGGAAGCGCGCGTGAACGCACCTGAACGTACGTTTGAGCGGGAATGAAAAAAAACAAAACCGGGATTTTTCGGCCCGATGATTTTTTACGTCGGCTTTGATGTCTTTGATGACGGACTTCGTCAGAGCTTTTCTTTGAACTCCCCCGACCCCTGGTCCCGCCCCCCCCTTTTCCCTCCGTCTTCGGCCGTCCTCAACCTCGCCCCCCCCCCAGCTCCGCTTGTTACGCGGCGCTGTATCACAGGAAGTCAGGAGTTTATTACAGGGAAGATTAGCTCGCCGGTATCTGCGCCGCCGTGTTCGGGCGCGTGTTCCCAGGCAGTTTCGCTTTGATGCTCTTTGTTGTCGGCGGCGGCGGCGTCGGGATGCGAGCTAAATGTTTGTTTTCATTAAGGCGAGGGGGGGCGTCCCCGCGGCGAGGCGGCGCGACTGTGGGCCCCTGATTACAAAAAAGGAACGAAGCGTAATGCGGCGGCGTGACGGCGAAGGGCCCTGTCTCCTCTGAGGGGGGGACTTCCCGATGTCGGGCGCCGCCCGCCACGTTCCCGGGCCTCCCTCCGGATTCTGAGTGATGGCGCTTTCACAGGAAGCGGCTTGTCGCCGTGGGCGCGCGTTAAAGTATGAACGTATTTACGGCGGCGGCGCCAGACTGACGGGGGCTCGCTCGCGCTCGTTAGGCGCCGTCCTCGCCGCCATAAACGGGCGGCGTCTCGTGGATTTTCTATTTACCAGGCGCTGGGTGGGCATATGGCAACGCTCGTAAACGCGGCTCTATCATCGAAGCGGCGCTGCCGGGTGGGCGCCGAGGTGTTCGAGAGGCGGGGAGCGGCGGCGGCGCCTTCGCCCGGCGACGCCTGGTGGGTTCGCCCTGCTGGTGGTGCGTTCAGGGACTCCTCTCCTCCGTTGTTTCTGCTCTTCTGGAAGCTTCAGGGCGGTTCTGGAGGTTCTTCCCAGAGACGACGGGACAAACTGGTCCCACCCGCGCCTCGTCTCCCGGTTACCTGAACCGGAACGTTGTCGAGGGATCGGAACGGGAAGTGTACGCTTTATTTTCCCTGATGGAATCTTTGCTGGAAAGGTTCGGTTGAGGAGGGACACACACACACACACACACACACACACACACACACTCTCATACACACAGAGACACACACACTCTTTCACACACACTCACACACACACACACTCACACACACTCTCACACACACTCTCACTCTCACACACACTCTCATACACACAGAGACACACACACTCTCACACACACTCACACACACACACTCACACACACTCTCACACACAATCTCACACACACACTCTCACTCTCACACACAGTCTCATACACAGAGACACACACACTCTCTCACACATACACTCACACACACTCTCACACACACACACTCTCACGCACACACACACACACTCTCATTCACACACTCACTCACACACACACTCACACACACTCTCATACACACACAGACTCTCACTCACACTCTCACACATGCACACTCTCTCTCTCTCACACAATTTCACTCACACGCACACACACACTCACACACACTCTAACACACACACTCACACACTCTCTCACTCACACACACTCTCACACACACACTCTCTCAAATACACTCTCTCTCACACACACTCACACTCACACACACACGTGGATGCAGATACCTCTGGTTTAAGGATGAGGACTGGGAATACTCGTGGCGTTCCCCCTCAGTCGGGGCCTTGATCCCGCCCCCCCCCAGCGCGGCTGTTCAGGGGCCTTCAGATATGGAGGGTTGGGGCTGGCGGTCCCTGGGGGGGGGCTAATGCGCGCGCTTCCTTCCTGGGGGATAATTATCGTGGGCCGCGCCGCAGTATCGACAGCTGGAAATGGAGCCGCGCTCCCGCGGCGGCCGAGGGCCTAATAGGTTCCCGTCTCCGCACGGGCCCTCGTTAGGCCGCCGTGGGCGGGGCCCAGATGAGGCCGGGCTCGGCGTTCCGGCCTCGCCCCCCCCACCTCCAGACTCCCCATCCTTATGTCGTTTGTCGCGAGGATCCCCCCCTCCCCCGGAGCGCCGCGGCGTTCCGCAAGCGATTAAAAACACATCAACCGCCTCGCAGACGCGCCGCCGTCCGCCTTTGATCTTCTGCACGAGCGCGGAAGGTCGAGGGCGTCCGCCGCCCCCCCCTCCGCCGACAGTGAACCCCTGCTCGCCCCGAACGCGGAGCTTTTAGCAAAATCAATTAAAAAGGAAGGATCAATAACAATACAGACGAGCAAACGCGGTTTTAGGATCAAAGCCGAGACGCAGAACAAAGCAAATCCACCGGTGGCGTTCCCCAGCCCTTCTCCCGCGTATCCCTCCGCCTCGGAAAGTAGTCCCTGGAAGACTTTTGGGATGGACGAGGCAGGAATTCCGAAGGCATCGCCTGGTTTCCTCCCCCTCCTCCCTCTCCCCTTGGACACCACAACCCTCCCCCTCCCCCTCCTCCCCCTCCTCCCCCTCCTCCCCCTCCTCCCCCCAACACTGTTTAGGTGAGCGCTATAAGTCAAATATTTCCATTATATCACGGAGCAATTCCGGCTTTTGTTGTTTTTCAGTCGAGCGCGATTCAGTCCGATTCAATCAGACACAAATCAAAGGAGGGGAAAACTTCAAACCCAATTTCATGGCCGTGGAATATCCCCTCAATATGTCCGTGTTTTAGCGTGAAATCATTCGGCGGCCCCGGCTCTCCCGCCGCCGCCGCCGCCGCTTTGTCCCTTAAACAGCTGATTCATGGCGGCATAACAAAGGCGGCGGGCCTGATTGAAATGTTTTCTCACTTTTCCGTGGCCCGGAGGAGAATTGTAAATCACGGCCCAGTCGTTTATTTTGAAATTTCATTTGGAGCCGCCTTGTTCTTCACGGCCCGGCCCCCCGCCGCCGCCGCCGCCGCCACCACCGCCGCCGCGCCTCCCTCTTAGCGCCGCCCGCCGCCGTCCTCCGCCAGACCTCTTGTGAGTGGAACGGAATTAGATTTGTTCCCGGTAGCAGAGCAACGCCGCGATCCCGGGGGGGGGGCCGCTGGGGAGGGGGGTGTCCTCCGGGGGCGTTCGCCCGTGGCGGATGTACGGCGCGGGCGAATCGGCGGACGGCGATGTCCCCGACGAACGCCGCCGCCCCCCAACGACGACGGCCTCCCTCCCGAGGGGAACTGGAAGCTCTTCGTCGACGGCGTGCGGCGTTTACTTCGCGGCGGCGGGGGAGCGCCCTCGCACTGCGACGCTCCGCCGCATCCGCAGAGTCACCGCGTCTGGGCAGGGAGACCGGCGTGGACGCGTGCCAGCTGGAAGCGAATCTGCAGCGTCAAGGCCGCACCCCGGCGGGCCGGCGAACGCTGCGGAGCCTCCGAGCGCTCGCCGGGCAGCCGGGGGGGCGGGCCCGGAAGTCCCGGGAGCGAGGCCCCGCCCCCCTCCGGGCCCATTGAGGTCGGGGGATCGGCCGGCGCTGCCCCGCCGGGGAGCGGCGGGCTTTGATGAGCGGCTTGATGTCTTTGATCTTCGATTCATCAAAGCTGGCGCGGCGAGGCGTGCGGCCTCCTCCGGCGCTCCCGAGCCCGCGGGGGGGCGCCGCCTCGGCCTCGCCGCTTCCCGGGCCGGGAGGCGAGCTGGAGCGGGTGGGAGGAGCCACGAGACGACCCGGCGCCCTCCTGCGCGTGTGAAGGCGCTTCGGGGGGCGCGGGGGGCGACCTCGCCGCGGGAAGTTGGTTCTAATCCCCCCCGAGAGGGCGGCGTGCTCGAGCGGCGGCGGCGGCGGCGATGCGAGTCCAATTATTTCCCGACGGCGGCGTCCCCGCCAGCTGCGATTATCGTTTATGATGCGGTGTCACTCTCGACCGTCCTCTCTGCGGGATCCTCTCAAACGAGGCGCGTTAACGCCGAGCGCCAGGAGCGCCGCACCTTCCCGTTACCGCGGCGGCGGCGGTTGGCGGCGTTTCTTCTTCTGGAGAAACAAATAGATCTGTGGACACATTTGGAGCGCCAAAGGTCGTTATCCGTCTTCATCAGGCAGCTCGCGGCTGCTTGGGAAGCGGGTTTGAGGGGGACCGCCCCCCCTCGCCCCCCCTCGCCCCCCCCCTCGCCCCCCCCCTGACGCTCGCCGCTATTATTTTGTTTGTAACGGATGGATGGCGGCGGGGGTCTCGCCTCTGCCGTGATCGATATTTGAACTCCGCCGCGGCGGGTCGACGATGAGCCGCGGCTAAAAGCTGGTTCCAGGACTCAGAGAGATGTTTGTTATTTCTGCCCCCCCTCACGCCCCCCCCCTCATGCCCCCCCCCTCACGCCCCCCCAGGCGTGGCGAGGTGGGAGGGGCCTGA